>JAVTVJ010000531.1:1578876-1897047 GCA_034509425.1 Eopsaltria australis
CAGGACAGGCAGGACAGACAGGACAGGCAGGACAGACAGGACAGGCAGGGCAGGCAGGACAGGCAGGACAGGCAGGACAGACAGGACAGGCAGGGCAGGCAGGACAGGCAGGACAGACAGGACAGATAGGACAGGCAGGACAGGCAGGACAGACAGGACAGGCAGGGCAGGCAGGACAGGCAGGACAGACAGGACAGACAGGACAGGCAGGGCAGGCAGGACAGGCAGGACAGACAGGACAGACAGGACAGGCAGGGCAGGCAGGACAGGCAGGACAGACAGGACAGACAGGACAGACAGGATAGGCAGGACAGGCAGGACAGGCAGGACAGACAGGACAGGCATGGCAGGCAGGACAGACAGGATAGGCAGGACAGACAGGATAGGCAGGACAGGCAGGACAGAAGGACAGGCAGGACAGACGGGGCAGGCAGGACAGACAGGATAGGCAGGACAGATAGGACAGGAAGAACAGACAGGACAGGCAGGACAGACAGGACAGACAGGACAGACAGGACAGACAGGACAGGCAGGACAGGCAGGACAGATAGGACAGGAAGAACAGACAGGACAGGCAGGACAGACAGGACAGACAGGACAGGCAGGACAGACAGGACAGGCAGGGCAGAAGGACAGGAAGAACAGACAGGACAGACAGGACAGAAGGACAGACAGGACAGATAGGACAGGAAGAACAGACAGGACAGACAGGACAGAAGGACAGACAGGACAGACAGGACATCCCCTCCACTGGGCAGAGTGCAGTGGTGAACTGCATTTAAACACAATTTAATCCTCCCTGGTGCACGGTCCTTTGCCTTGGAATTCAGCACCAGCACTTGCTGTGTTTTGGGGATGCAATCTCATCCCTGCAGTTTGGAGAGCTCAGAACAAGGAGCTGTTTGTCTGTCCTCACTCCAGTGCTCTCCATTCCACACCATTTCACAGCTCCAGTCTGCACAGACAGTCCTGAGCAGCACCAGGAACAGAGAACAGCCTCCTGAGGCAGCTCTGAAAACCAGCTTTCATCTTTTATACTCCAGTGTAACAATCTGGGAAATCTGCCCACACGGGAGCTGATGGCCCCAAAAACCACAGAAGAGCTGGACAGGTCACCCACACCCAGAGCAGGGACAAGGGAAGGTCAGGAGATATTGATGGCTCCTGTTCTAAGAGATGCTCACGTAAGGCACTCTCTTAAATTAGAGACTGTGGGCCCTTGGTCACATTAAAATCCATTCCCTAACGAGGGAGTGCTAAATCCCAGGGTCCCAGGGAAATATGAATGATTGCCCAAAAGCTGTTTGGGGTGTTTGAGCAGGTATTTAAGCACTGAATTGTGACATGAGCTATGTGTGGGCACTCCAGCTCTCATGTCCATGGGCTGCTGCCATGGCCAGGAGATGTTGTATTTATTGAGCCCTGGATATGTCAGTGCTAATTCATCTTTCCACGTGGTCTAAATAAGCCCAGGCCTTGAGAGACCTAGATTTGATCCAGCCAGACACATTTTAGTGTCCAAAAGTCCCAGATACTGTATGATGCATCTCAGATCTCTCCAGACCAGGATTCCAGGCAGAGAAAAAGAAAGAGGTGAAGAAATTCAGGCAGAGGGCAGCCCTGGGGTCAAGCCCAGCAAAACCACCCCAAAGAAAGCTGCAGCCACATCAGGCCAAGGGGTGATTGAAAGTGAGAATCAGGGTTTGGGGACCTGGATCCAGCACAGGAAGGACAATTCAGCTGCAGAAGCTGTGCTGGTGCTGTGAACAAAGCTGCCACGTGCAAGGCTGAGTGTCTGTGTGAGAACACAATCCAGAGGGCAAAGCAAGGCTGGCCTCTCTGACATGTGGGATGTTGCTGTCTGGTTCAGCTCTTCCTCCCTTTAAAAGCCACAAAAATCCTCCCCCATCTCTCCTTTTATTTCCTTCTTTCCCCCCACCAATGTCTGTCACAGATTCTTTCCAGCTGTTCCCCTTTTTTTTTTTCTGGTAAGATCAGGAGGTCCATCCACAAACCCATCTCCTGGAAAGAGAAACTTGCTTTTCTATTTTCTTGCACTAAATATATTTTTCCACTTTGTCTGGGGACTCCCAGGCAGGCATTAGTCATACAAGTGCAAAGCATTCCCAGATGCCCCTGAAATCAATGAGGCAGCAGCAAGGTCTCCCTCAGTAGATTTCCACGCCAGCAGCACTAAATATACCCCATACCTGCCTGGCCTGCTAACAACCACTTAACTCCATGCCCTCCTTGCTTTGCCCTGGGTTTTGCTGTTGTTTTCCCCACTGCTGAGCTGATTCTCCCCAGTGGATTTTTGGGAGATCACTGAACTGCAGCAGCACCTGCCCGCCAGGCTCAGGACCCTGAGCGTCTCCCACACAAACCCAGCGGCCTCTGGAGCTCCAGGTCAATGGCTGAGAGCAGTTTTTTGGTGTCTAAAAGCAATGTGGGTTCTCTTCTGCAATGGATTTTCCCATCAGGGTTGTGCTGGGCTGCTGAGTAAAGCACAGCAGGCTGGTTTCTCCTCCCTGCCGTGGCGTGCAGGTTGATCTGTCCCCAGGTAAAAGGTGTCAGGTGCTGCCCAGGAGGCTACAAACCTTTCTGACACTTCAAGGCTTTAAGTGTTGGGGTGTTTTAGATCTGTCTTTAAAGAAATTGGGATATTTTCCTACACCCTTAGTGAATATAAAAGAAAAGGAAGAGGTAAAAGAGCCAAACAGCTCAGAAGGAACCTGCAGGGGTGTACGTGAGCACAGACCCAACAAAGCCAGAGAAGAGGCATTTCAGCCCCATCACTTTTCCAGCTCCTTAAAACTGCAACCACGCCGCTTAAATTTGCTGAATTCAAAGTTTTGCTTTCCCTTTGTGCCATGGGAAGAAGGCAGGTGCCAGCAAAGCACCCGAGGCACAGAACCCAGTGTATACAAACCCACTCTGCTTGGAAGCCTTTCAATCAAGCCTTTCTCCTGTAAGACTCCCAGGTTAGACAGAGAGAGTGCCCCAGAAGCAGGACACAGTTTAACTGCCTGAGCCAGGGCCAGCTGACCTTTCCCCAGCCCATTGCTTGGCCAGCCAGTGCCTCTTTGGCATCAATGAGACTGAACTGTGTTTAGTCCCTTTTTATTTGCTGGCCTGCACGCTGTGTCTGGCCATTGAAGGACAGAAACACACAGAGCCGATGCCACAAAAATCCCCAGGGTGTTCCCTCTCTTCAAGTGGAGAATTGCAGTGAATAGCAACCAGGTTCTTGTAGGAAAAAAATCCTTCCTTCCTGTAAAGCACACAAAATCAGAAAGGACCGTATTTTTCTTCTTCTTCTTCTTCTCTGAAAATTATTTATAAGAATAGATTTACAAGAACAAGCCCGAGTTTGCTCTAGAATGGAATATTTCAAGCCATGTTCAAGGTACTATTCACTATAACTTAATAATTTAAGTGCATTCAACGCTCTCTTTGAAACCAAAATAAAGAAGAAGCATATGAAATATGCTCAGAACTGCTTGTATTCCCCTTATTAACAGCATATTTTCCATGCCTTATTTATCCTTTCTGCTGGCATATCTGCTGCAGACTTTGAATCAAAGTGAAGCTATGTTCTTTTTATTGCCAATTTTGACTGGAACCCTGATAATAAACCATTAAAATGACAAGCAAGTATATAAAACAAATGGAATCATTGATGCCTATGTATCACAGTTCTTGACTGTAATAAGCACATCTCTCCTCTTTTTCTCTTGTCTTACATCTGAAGAGGACTTTTTATTTTTTTAACACAAGTCATAATTCAAAAATTATCCTACTTAGGCATCAAATCACATCTACAGCTAACTCTTTTTGGAATTTCATACTACGTTTTGCAGAACTGGTGCTCTTTTCATTCCATTTCTCTGTTCCTAGACTCCACTTTCCAGCTCCCAACAAGCCAGGGACACCATGAAGGTACATTTAGGATTAAATGTAGATTAAATGTAGATTAAATGTGGGATTAAGTGAACATCTTGAAGATGGTGGAGACCACAGCCTGATAACTGCATTTGAAGTGCTCAGGATGTTTTAACCAGCCATGATTTTTAACAACAAATCTCAAATTCCCTTGAATTGGGATGTCCTTTGCCTCAGCTGCTCTTTTGCTTGTGAACTTTCAGAGCTCACACCCTCCAGCTCTTCTCCACTGCCACAGAAACAACCACGAAAAAATCTGAAATGTGAGACAAGCTCAGAGTGCAGAGCACTGCAGCAGATGGTTACAAAGAGACAGCAAAGCTCACATGAAAAGGAATTTAGAAACAGAGAAAAATGGTTCACTGCTGCTTCCATTCAAGGGGAAATGAGAGTTCCCCCCTCTCCTGAACATGCTGAGATCAATGCTCAGTTTGTTGGGACTCACAGGCACTCAAAGGTGGCCTCTCTCCCTCCATCGTGGAACCAAGTTACCCTGAATATCCCCCAGAGCTGCTGCCAAGCTTTGTCATTTCATTCCTCAAGATACAACTTAAGGTGAGTCCCAAATTAAAGTGAGCAAGACCTTCATAATGAGCTTTAGGGTTTCCAAAAGAACTGGTTTGTGAAATGGGGGGGGAAGGCAGGGGGTACATGAGCAGTGCCTCTGCTGGAGTTTATGGTGTCAGAATAATGCAGAATAGAGCTGGGGTTGGGCTGCTGCTGCCTACACAAGCGTGGTAGCATCTGAGAGTTCTCTCCACGAAGGCCACTTTGTTTTCTTGTCTATCTTATCACTCTCAGAGCTGTCACAGAGGTTTTCATCTGGGAGGAAGCTGCTCTCCCCAAGCTGCCTTTGAAATGCACACACAGGAATTGACTCCCATTTCAGAGCTGCTGACCCAAACAAGCTTAACCAACAGCCAGCCCCATGTCCTGTATGTCCCAACCTCCTCCCAATGGACTTTCAGCTGCTTCCCCAGTCCCTCGTTTCCCTGGTTGATAACTCCTCCAGCTGCTGCCTCCCAAAGCGAGCATGGATTGAGTTCTGCTGGATTTTCCCCTGCAAGGAGCTTCCATGCAGGTCTTTCACCTTGAGCTGAGGATTTTCACCAAACCTGGGCAAACTCTGTATTTCTGAAGGCTCTGCATTACTTCCAGCTTCAGTGGAAAGTGGCCCTGGCTTGGGCAGTAATTAGCAGTGGGGTGATGAAGCTGCACAGGCAGTCACAGGTCTGCTGGCTGCAGGTGTGTCTGAGCTGAGGGTCAAACAACACCTTGAACACTCCCTGCAGGTTTGGTCACTGCAATATCAGACACTGAGCCATTGGAGAGTGTCCAAAGGAGGGACAGGGGCTGGGGAAGGGCCTGGAGGGGCCACTCGAGGAGCAGCTGAGGACACTGGGGCAGGGACAGCTCCAATCTCTGCTCTGTGTGACCTGGGACAGCACCCAGGGAAGGCTGGAGCTGGGCAGGGCAGGCTCAGGCTGGAGATCAGGGCAAGGTTCTGCTTCCCCAGAGGGTGCTGGGCACTGCCCAGGCTCAGCTTGGAGATCAGGGCAAGGTTCTGCTTCCCCCAGAGGGTGCTGGGCACTGCCCAGGCTCAGCTTGGAGATCAGGGCAAGGTTCTGCTTCCCCCAGAGGGTGCTGGGCACTGCCCAGGCTCCCCAGGGAATGGGCACGGCCCCGAGGCTGCCAGAGCTCCAGGAGCTCCCAGGGATGCCCAGGGGGGATTGCTGGGGGGTCTGGGCAGGGACAGGAGCTGGATCCAACCACCCTTGTGGGTCCCTTCCAGCTCAGCTTACTCTGTGGTTCTGTGATTTTACATAAAATTAAAACCAAACAAACCACACACCCCCAACAAGAAAAAAACTAAAAAAAAACCAACTCCAACATCAAATCTACAACCTGCTGGGTGTCAGTGTGCATGTGAAGGATGTGAGGGTATCTCTGATTCCATTACACAGGGGATTTGAAACCCACACAAGGGATTGAGGAGCCTTTTGGAAAAGGCACTGAGTGTGACAGGGCTGTGCCTGCAGGCAAGGACAAGCCCAGTCTTCCCAGTGGAGGAAGCTCAGGAGATATTTGGATCTGGAGGGCAAGGCATCATTGCTAAGAACAGGAGGAGGATGACAGAAACTGGAAGTTACACACATACTGATAGAAAAAACGGCTTTGTCCTACCTAAATTTAAGTCAGACGCCGTATTTGAGCTTTTACTTTTTATTTATTTCAACATTCTACTTATGAATGCAGTAATATAAAAAGCAATTCAGCCTTAATTATAGTGGTTTAGCTGAGTTGCTATAATTTTCCTGTCCCTTAATTCTCCCCATGTTTATAACTATCAAAGAGCTTAGGCTCTGGTAAATTTTTTATTCTTCATAATTGCCAAGCCTGAGCGGAGCAATAAGAGCTCCATGCTTAGCATTTCCTCATGTAATCTAAAGTCACACTGTGCCAAATGTAAGGCACTTGAAGTAAGTCCCTGTGGGCAGCAATGGATCTGCTTTAACTCATGGCACACGAGGAGCCTGCTGTGGATTTTGGAGTCACCCACACACCCATTCATCCCCAGCCCTCCCAACACTTCTGTCACAGCACAAACAACTCCTATTTTTATCCTCTTGTTTCTCCTTTGTTCAGCAGTCACAATTCACTCTTCCTGCACTTTTGCTTTACTGGAGCAATTCACGCTTGGAGCCCAAGCCCAAGGAATTCCTGGGACACAGCTCAGGGCTGGCAGAGGGAAGGCAGTGCCAGGGAGAGGGAGAGGATCTGATCCTTCACTCAGCAGCTTTCTCCTCTCAGAAAAAGGGTGATATTCCCCCACACTCTCAGAGTCTGCACAGGAAAACAAGCCACGCTTTCAGCAATAAAACATCCTAACTGTGGCAGCAGCTACCCACAGATTTTACTTTAAACAGACAAACAATTGAAAAAGTGCTTTTTTTTTAAAGTGGGGAAAACCTCAGGCAACGCACAAGAATATGGGAGAGACTGAGGAAATTCCTTCAGATGTTGCAAGCTCCCAAATTAGAGG
Source organism: Eopsaltria australis (assembly GCA_034509425.1). NCBI lineage: Eukaryota > Metazoa > Chordata > Aves > Passeriformes > Petroicidae > Eopsaltria > Eopsaltria australis. The sequence goes on from JAVTVJ010000531.1 coordinate 1,585,862, forward strand.
GAAAAGAAAAAGCCCCTAGCTGCACTTGAAAGACAGCTATTTCCTCAAAATTCCCATTTGATCACGTAAAATGTGGCCACTGGTGATGCAAACCAAGATTCCTACAGAGCCAGCTGGAGGTTTTGTGAGCAGCCCAGCTCCCACAGAGCACGAGAGAGGGCAGGTGCACGTGCACCCCTGTGGGACCTTTGGATGGAACCCACCATCCAAATGGCTGGAACCCACTGGAACATCCCCATGTTGACCATTTCAATTCCCCTCCTCTCCTGCCTGACTTTAATTTTCAAACGTTTTGCCCAGGAGCCTTTGCTGTTTCTATTGTTTTACACGATCAGAGCTGCCCACCTTCAGAGGTGACCCCTCACTGTCTGCTCTGAGCCTGCCCAAGCTGCTTTTCCCTAAAAGATTCTCACCCCAAAACAAACTCACACCCAGCCTGGTGAGGAAGCACACACTGCCAGAGCAGTATCCAAAGCCTTCCTCAGCAGGGCCCGAATCTCCCACAAACAGCTTGTCTCAGCTTCAGTTTACAGAGCTCATAATTGTTCTGGGAGGTGCACTACAGAGTCATCAAAATGATAACAATTCTAAAAAAATGGCAGCAGGTTGTGTGGAAAGATTGAACAGCTTGGTCCTGCCCTCGCTGGGAAACGGGAGACTCGGCAAACACAGAATTAACATTTTTAATATTGTGAAGGGGAATTAAGAAGATGATAAATATTGGGGGTGGGATTCAAGAAGTAACCTGATGGACAGCAGGTATTCTGCTGCTGTCTGGAGGCTGGGGAAGGAAGGTGGGTTTTGTTTGCGAGGTCTCAGCAGGGAGCAGAGCTTGCCCTGGAGGTTCACACCAGCGAGGCAGCAACACGTGGGGTACAAGGGGCAGGGATGCCTTTTTGGGACTACCTAAAAACAGAGGCCAGACAGAATTAGGGGAATAAAAGCAGGTATATTTATTGAAGACCTTCAGGTACATTTAGGGCAGATGAAGCCCCCCAGGGGCTACACCCAAAATGGACCACGGGTCACGGGTTTCACACTTTTATCAGTTTGCTCCATTTGCATCTTGGGGGTTCATCTCCCAATTACAGCCTCAGCTAATGAAGTCATTTACCCCAAGTCTGCTCCCCCCAACTCACTTTTGTTCCCATTTCTCAGGGCCTGAGACAGTCAGGGGTCCTTGATTGCCAGGCCTGGAGAGGAATTGTTGTGTCTGAGCAGAATGGGAGAGCAGCAGCTGCCACTGGAGATGGAGTTTAGAGTTGGACACTAAAGAACTGCAGGGTTACAAATACATGAAAAATAGAAAAGCTGAAATCCTGAGGCATCAGTAGAACACGTGTGGCCAGGCAGAGTCCTCACAACTGGCCCCTGTGACCCCTCTGAGGGGATTTTGCCCAGGTGACATCGTGCAGCAGGGCCAGAGGGCTGGCAATGCACCTGCACACATCTGGTCACTCACAAACACACCCCAGAGGGGAGTGAAGGCTTTCAGCAATCTCAAACCCACCCTGAATGGCAATTCCCCTACAGAGTACAGCACATAGGGGACAGGCTTTGTTTCCTTTCACCTGGTAAGCAAAGTTATTCCCAGGTGGTGTTGCCCTTGTGCTTAATTTAGATTTTATGACATCCTGATGACGTGAATGATGGCTCTTAAAACATTCTCCAAAGCTGCCTCCCAGTCCTTCCACTAACTGTGAGAAACTGAGAAGAGGAAAAGGAAAACAGGCAGGGCATCATTTGCTTTCTTATCAACTATTTAATCAGAAATCTACTTAAAAAAAAAAAAATAGGCTACAAAAATAGCCCCACATCACAACTAAATATTTGGAGTTAACACATGCAGATCTGGGTAAAATATTCATGCCACCCCCAAACAACCAACACAACTTCCAGAAACTTTCACCCATTCCTGAACAAAATCAGCATCTTGCCAGCACTGGGTCATGTAGGATTAATGCAATCTACAGCCAAGGCTGAATAGATCAGGGAGTTTCACACCACCAAGGGCAGGTGTTGCTGGTGAAGCAGCTGCAGCCCTGGCACAGCTTGTGCTGGAATTCCCACCCAGCTCCTGCAGTAACTTTTACCATTCTCTCCAAGCTCCTAAAGGTCCTGAGCCTCCATCACCTGCTGAAGGCAGCTCAGGAGGCAGGAGCAGGGAAGGCAAACAGAAGCTGCAGGAGTGTCTGTACAACCCTTGGAGTGATGTCCAGCTCTGGAAACACTGCCTTCAGTGCAGGAAAATAACAGGAATTCTCATTTCAGAGTGCACTGAGCTGCAGCTGAATACTGAGCATCTGTGCACAAGGGCCAAATCCTGTTGTCACAAACACTGTGCTGCTCTGAGCAGAGCTGGGGGTAAGGAGGGCAGAGGAGTGCTGAGATCTCCTCAAATCACCAACAAACATCCCATTTCTACAGCACTCCACTGCAAACTGACAGTGCCAGCTCCCTGGGCACTGGTATTTTATTAACCTTTGAAATTATCTAAATGTTTGCAAAAATTGTTGTCATTTTGCCACACGCTTCCTTCTCCACTTGAGCTTCGTAATGCAGAAGTGACAAGGAGTGGGAAGAAAGGTTAGAAAAGCCAACCAATCCCATCCTGGAGTACAATTAACACAGTACTTTACTTTCACAGGGCAGTTCTGGCTTGGTAAACATAATAATAGCTTTACTCCGAGGTATAAATGAGAGGGCACTCATTTGCATTACTAACACACCTTGACAAAGGTTCCAAGATCAAAATCAAGCTGTCAGCATAATTGTAAAATAACACTTTCCCCCCATTTTAATTACTTGAAATAGCTTTTCTGTATTATAAATAACATTCTCCACCATTCGAATAAAACTTGATTAGAGGCACAAACACAGAGGTTTTTTCTAAGACAGGAATGTCTTAGGAATGTGTTTGGACAACACTCTCAGGCACAGGGTGGGACTGGGGGGGGTCTCCTGTGCACCAGGAGCTGGACTGGATGGTCCTGGTGGGTCCCTTCCAACTCAGGACATTCTGTGATTCTGTGTTTGGGTTGCAAACAGGGAACAAAACCAAACAAATGTGTTCACTTCCAATCCAGCCATATCCAGGCAGCTTGAAGCAAGACTCAGCTCCCTCTTTGAGAAGTTCCCAGCCCCAAGAGGCAGCTGCTGGGAATCCAGTTGGAAAGCCCTGCCATGCAAGCAAAGGGGAAAGTTCCATGCCCACCAAACACCTCATCTGAGAGCAGATCACCCTTCTCATGGAAGAAGGAATAAATTCTATTTGGAAGGAATTCCTCCCTGGCAGGGTGGGCAGGCCCTGGCACAGGGTGCCCAGAGAAGCTGGGGCTGCCCCTGGATCCCTGGCAGTGCCCAAGGCCAGGTTGGACATTGGGGCTTGGAGCAGCCTGGCACAGTGGGAGGTGTCCCTGCCATGGCTGGGGTGGCACTGGATGGGCTTTAAGGTCCCTCCCAACCCAAACCAGTCTGTGAAGAAATTCTGTGATCTCAAGTCTGACCCAGCGCCCTCTGAGCCTCTCTCCAACACTTCCAGTGCATCCTGGAGGAGTCCCCACATCCACCTGCTGTAGGCACAGCTGGTGATTGGCATCCCCCACACATCCCATGGCTCATTGTCCCTCCACACCATCTCACACTGTCCCAGAACAGGGACACCAGGGCAGCAGAGCCCTGGTTACCAGGGTTACACAGCAAGGGACACCCTGCCCTTGCACTGCCCCAGGATTGCTAATGCACCAGTGCAACAAAATCAACACCAAAAAAACACCCATTGCTGTAATAATTCTCAGTTTGATGCATCCTTCTCTCCAAGAAAATGCCTTGCACTTCAGGCTTGAAGGATTAAGTGATTTAATAGGTTTTTGCATCCCTATCTTCCATGACTTCCATTTGATAGCTCTGGTCCAGCCTCAACACTCACTGAGCCATTTCTGCAGATGATTAGCTCCCTGAATACATTTTGCATTGTTTGATTGCATTTAATAGAGGAATACTGTAGTACAAGGCTAAAAACAAATTAATTTACAATAAATAAACTTTTATGGTCGCATTTAAAGAAAAGTAAACAAAAAGTCAATTTGCTTTACATGTGAACAACTTAGATGTTTTTCCAAGAGATGAACAAACTGCAGGCATTTCATAATCCCCAAAGCAGTGACCACAACAGCTCACCAGTGTTAGACTTGTCATTTGTTCCAGAGCACACACAGCAAGTTAAGAACCTCCCTCACACTGAGTGTGGTGATTACACTGATTTTTCCCAAGCTGCCCTGCCCTGTGCTTGAAAGGGCTGGCACAGTGCAGCTCCTCTGTGGAGAACCATCATCACTCCATCAGCTCATCAGTGCCAATGCAGAGAGGATGCTCTTGGGGCAGTTGTGCAGCTTCCTCCCAAATAGGGATACAGCCCATGAGTAACACCAGAAAAAAAAGAGAGAAAACAACAAAAAACAAAAACCACAAACCCCAAAACTACCCCCCCAAAAAAAACCCAAAATAAAATAAGCAAAACAAACAAATAAAACAAATTAACATTCTATGATTCTCTGATTTCAATTGTTGCTACTCAGACACTTCTAATTAGGCACTGAAGCTGCACTGTTACACTGCACCCAAACCATGGAGTGCCCCATGGCAAAGGTCCTGGCAGTCTCTACACCAACACTTTACCAGGCTGGAAATGGGAGCAGCTGAATGTGCCTGAAGGTGGAGGTCACCTGGAAATCATGGCATCACTTTCCTTTAAACAGGATTTGGGTATTGGGCATCCCTCGAGCTGTCAGCAGACCTAGCAGCTTCCAAACTGAGCAGTGCCTCCTGCAGCAGCCTCAGAAAGTGCCCTCAGCCTTGTGAGATGTACCCCAAGGTACAGACAGGGCAGGAACACACTGGACACCCTCCCTCCATCCCAGTTTGCTCAGCAAGTCCTCCCTGAGGTGACAGACCCAACTGCACTGCACACAAAAACTCCTCATATCGAGATGAAAAGGCTGAGAATCCCAAAAAAGCAAAATACCCATTCTCTGAGAGGTTAAGATGCCTCTTGTGGGAGGAAAAATTGGGTATCTGGCAATCTTAGAGTGCTTTAGGAAGCTGGGATTGTATTTATTTCCCATCTGTGTGAGGGAGGGAAAAGGGCTCTTCAAAAATAGTTTGTTGCTCAATATGGTCTTTTGCAGGCCTTTACCTTTTCTTGTTATTCATTGAAATTTATAAGGGAAAGCTGAGAGTCACAAACGGAAAAGAGATTTGACTGGCAGCTACAACTTCAATTTGTATGAGAAATCTCCTTGGAAAACAGATTTATTTTATCTCAGCCTCACCTCCTAGTAACAGAACCGTGACAGTTACACTCACTGTTCTCCTGTGTACCCATCCTCACACTGGAAATTACAGCTGAATCACAAAACAGATTGTCTGATACTCGTGAAAATAAAATTGATAGTCCACTCCACTCCGGCTAATTAATTTCCTTCAAACCACATCCCAGAGTGATCAAATGAGACATGAGCCCTTTCATGAGAAGAAAATCCCACTGGAGTTCCTGAGCACCAAATGTAACAAACACCAGCGTTTCAACATTTGCATCGCCGCGTTTGAACGCCCATGTTTGCATCTGTAAGCATTATGTTTTATTAATAGTGATTAATATTAATAGCCCAAGGTGGTAGCCTGTGTGAGTTTTGAATCGATGAGATAACAGCAGGTTGCTCATGGTTAAGGTCATCAAGAGAAGAGGATGCATCTGACCACGCTAAAAACAGAGCAAAGCACCGCGCTCCTGCTCACAGCAGCACCACTGTGAAGCTCTCCAGCACAGCCCTTCTTTTGTCTGCCTGGCCCTGGGAGCCCTTTTGCACATTTTCATAGAGCTCATATTAAATATGGGAACTTCAGCTTCCCCCACGAGACCCAGCTCCAGAGCTATTTTCCCTAAATAATGGCCATCTGTTCAGAGTGACCTCCCCCAACAGCTCGCTCTGTTAACGGCAACTTTGCCATCCTTAATTCACCACTGGGGATTTCTCCAGCCAACTTTCCATGGGCCTCTGTTGTTATGAAAACCTATTATCAAGCAATTAAATGACAGCAAGAATGCAATAAAGTACACCAGTTTTACTTGTATCATTATCCTGGGTGCTGATGGTAATGAAAGGCTATCGCACCCCTGGCTGCAATTCTGAAATTCTGCCATGCAGGAGAAAACTCCCGTCAGCAGCTATGTTCAGTCTTAATGGTTTGAGCAATTACAGTCCTTGCCTAAGCCCTTCCCCAGTATTTCACCCCAAATTAAATTAAGGGCATCTCTGAGGTGATCTCTTGAAGCCAGGTCCCAAGGACACAAGGCTTGGCTTTCCCAAGCTCAGCTGGGGTGGAAGGTGTTGGTTTCCCTGTCAGACAGGTGAACCTCACAGAGGAGCACTCACAATCCCTTCTCCTCTGTGTAAATGGAACAATGAACCAGCCTTCTGAATTCTCTGCTCTGAATTTGTCTCAGTAGAAAATAATGAAGTTGAATTGCCCTTGCAATCCTTTCAGTACCCCTCTGGCAGGCTGCACTTCTGACATGAAACCTTTCCTTTCCTCTTCTCATTTCTACAGCTAAACACAAACTTAAATAAACCTCCTTGAGAAACAAGATGCACATAATTGCCACAAACACCACAAGGTATCCAGACCATTTCAACTTTCTAAATTACGCTGGGTTTGACATTTATACAATCAGCATTTTGTATTCCTGACATAAAACAGAGCAGCAAGTCTGAAACAAGTTCTGGGTTTCTCTCCCCACCATGAAAGAAATGCACAAATTTATGTTGACATGAAGTAGTACTTTCCCTACTGCTGAGAGGATCCAAGCTGCAGTCATGCTGCTTGGCATGGATTCAGCTAATCTGCATTTGCAGCTCTCCTGCCCTGACAGAAGGCAGTATATTCACCAGCCTGGAAGTGCAGTTAGGCTAAAGGGTTGTTTTTCACTTGGACTCATAACCTCTACTCTTTGGAATATTTATTTTCTTCCTAAGATGCCATAGGGAAACTTTATGCAACTTACTATATCACTTCTCCATCAGTACCACATCCAGGTTTCTTCCAGGCCAAAAGAACTGCATGGGAAAGCTGAACACAACAGAAATTATTGCATGAGGGGGAATATGAATGAATTCTTTGTTCCTGAAGAATTTTAGGTTGTTTTATAATTTGGGTTTTATAATCCTGACATTAATTTTATAAGGCAGAAGCGTTTGATTCAATCTAATTACAGGAAAAACATGCAAGTACAGAGCCCCAGGAAGGGCCCTTCAGAGGGAGGTGTTTTCCAAACCAAACAGGAACCACAGGATTCCACTGTCTCACCTCTTAGAGGAGATGAAATTGATTTCATTTCTTGGGAGAAACCACAGCAGCTGCCAAGCAGGATGGACAGTCTTGATTGCCCCTACAAACCCACTCCCCTTTGGCATGCAGGGGCAAAATCCCTTTTCTTTCCCCTGGGTCCATAATTCAAGCCAGAAACGGGAAGAACTAATGTGATACCTTAATCCTCCTCACTGTCCTTCCCATACAATGATCTTCAACTAAAATTATACAACAGAAACATAATCTTTAAAAATTAGAATCAAGCACAAGGGAACTTCGTGACATATAGGGATGCTCCCTGTGAGAAAAAGAAACAGGACAATAATATATTAATCTAATAACACAGATAGGATTGTTTCTTGGAAGAACATTGGTAATAAAACAGCAGAATAGGAGAGTTTTGTTCTGTAAAACGAGTTGTGCTCGCATGAGAAAGACCTGAACATCACTCATGCTGCTGAGAGAAAACCTGTATTTCCCAACTCCCTCACAAATGACAATTTCATCTCTCCCAACTCGCTATTGCCAAGCCAAAGAAATATGGTGCAGGCTTGTGTAACAGCCAAACAACTGACATTTACTTTTGGTAGTCCCTCCAAAGTTGTGCACTTTCAAAACCAATCTTTTTGACTAATAACCTTTCTGTTCCTCATCCTAGCATTTGTTTGGGTCTCTTTCTGAGTCCTGGCTTGTTGAAAATAGCTAGAGTGACAGTGTCCTTGACACCTACAGAGTAATATGGTGACTCTCCTCTTGACACCTCTGATATTCCCCAACACCCAGGAGAGCAATGGAACAGAGCTCAGTGTTCCCCAGAAGGTCCCAAGAGACAGCTTTGCCCTTGAGTGTCATCCCAGTGAGCTTTGCCTGTGTGCACTGTAAGGGACAGCAGTGACAAAGGTCCCCAAAGCCAAACCATGCACTAAAGGACATTTCTGAAGCTGCACAAGGGGGATTTTCCCCTTAGTGTAATGGGCAAGTCAGAGCAAGCAACAACCTGCAGCAGGTCTGGATTCTGGGGTTCATTTAAAAACCCCAAGGAGATCAGAGCTTTTCCCCTCACCTCTCCCTGTGCTGTCTTTGCTCATCAGCTCTCGACCTCACTGTGCAGTGGGAGCTGCAGCAGGCAGTTCTCTTGCTGCAGCTGTGCACATTTATCCCTCTCAGCTCCTCCTGGCCAAGGTCCCTGGGCATCCCCAGCCTTCATCCCCCTGCTCATATCCAGCATCCAGAACCTTCCCTCCAGGACCTCCCTTCTGGTCTCTCTTTCTGAGCCCACTTCTCACTCTGGGAACGTTCCTTTCTCAAGCCCAGCTCTGCTCTCCAGAACCCCAAGGCCTCAGTTCTCCCTCTGTGGGTCTGGTTTAGGTCTCCCTGGAGGATTTGGGATGTACCACTTTTCTAATTCAGACATTATAAGACTGTACAGCCATGCCAGAGCATTCAAAAGTTCATTTTTGGATGTTCACATGGAGGCCACCTGCGAGTGTGCACAACTTGTCCCACTTACAGCACTTAGGTATGAATTTATTAAAATATATGATGAATAGTCAGCACAAATTCCTGATTAGACCCCAATCACAGAGTTCCAGCCAGAGCACAGGCACAGGTACCGTACTCTTGATTAATCCTGCAGGCAAAGCAAGCTCTGCAGGAGCCCTGCAGCACACTGAGGGCCCTCCTCACACTCGTGTCCATGTGAACACAGAGCCTGACCCTGCTGGCCAAGCACTGGCACCCCTGAGAGCTGCTGCAGTGCTGCTGAAATGCCACATCTGGATTCTATTGTCGACATTGAGTTTCCATTGGAAAAGACAGCCCCAGCCAAGGGGGTGGCAGGGGAGAGCAGCCCAGAAAAATACACAAACTGGATGATTAAAAACGTGGAGGTGTATGCTGAGAATACACAAATCACAGCACTGGCTTTGCTCGCACTTGCATCAGCACAAAACCTGACTGGCCCAAGGGAACTCGGTGCAGCTGAACCTACATAAATAATGAGCTGTGAAATCAAGCCTTGAATAGCAAATAATACACTTCATGATGGTGCTCATTTCATAATATTGCTGCTCTACCTGCCTTCTGCATCTGCCTGCCTTAGAGTCAGGGGTGAGATGAGCATGCAGCTGATCACCAGCTAATCAGTGGTTACATAAAAACACATCAAATTAGGCTCTGAAGGGAAGGGGGGAAGCTTGCAAATAAGAAATAAATGAATTTTTTATTTTTTTAGAAAACCCTAATGAATTTTTTTAAACAGCTTTTGAGACATCTGCTCAGTTGTTTCACCTCCAAAGGCAGGGGAGAGGCAGGGGTGGTTTTCTCTCCCCCCAGCGGGTGCCAGCGAGCCGAGCTGATTGCTGCACACATCATTTGACATCCTGCAAACACAACGAGCAGCACAGGCAGACAGAAACGTTCTCAGCATTTGTCACATCCCCTGATTGGTTCTCACTGAGCTGTTTGGCAGGGAAATGTGGGGAGGGATGGAGCTCTGAGAGACGGAACGCGGGGAAAGAGCCTGCGACAGAGCGTCACCCCCTTCTTAGTGACTCTGGGCTGGGAAACTGAGACAGGGAAATGCTTCACCCTGACACTTTGGTATTGCCTCTTACACAAATAAAGAGGAAGTTCATTGTTAAATCCCAATTAACTGTGCCTTCGTGGCTTTGCTAAAACCCATTTATTCTCCAGGCAGCAGACAAGCACACACAGCTTCAAAGTGGGCGCAGCCCCAGCACAGACCCCAAGCCCAGCAGACCCCAGAGTTCTGTGCCAGAGAGGGGTAAACACAGAGAGCCTCTGTGCCTTCAGCTTCCAGAAACTGCTCATCACAAACAGGATAAGCACAGAGACAGGTAGCAAGCTGGACCAGAATCTTCTCTCCAAAAATGATTATGAAACACTTAAAATCCAAAGCAGCAAAGAATGCAAACAAAAAGATTGAATTGCCCTAGGAAGATCAAAAGAAGGCCATGCTTGATTGGATTCAGACTTGATTGAGATTCGCCCTCATTCATTTAGAAGTCTGAAGATGTTCAGACAGCCAAAAATTAACTCTGGAGTTGCAGAGCAGGGTACAGAGAAGCCATTTCTCACAGGCTGGATTTCCCACACAGCTTTTCTTACAAACCCATCACCTGGACTCCTACAGTTACACAGGCACTCATAACCCACACATCATAACCACACTTGTTTTAGGATATAATGACACCCATTCAGGCAGCTGCCAAAACCCCCAAGACCCTGGGTGTGTGCACACATCCCTCCAGCTCTGCAGCCACTCCTAACAATGACATTCATTCCACTGCTGAACTAACATACATGCAACTATTTAATTACATAGATTATCAGGTTAGTATAAAATTAGTATAAAATCATACAGTGTATGACTGTATGACTTCAGCAGGGCTGGTGTTTATGCTTAAATTAAGTCCTGCACTCTGTGTCCTGTAACTCATGTGAAGCAGACAAGAATTATTATCTCCATGCCCTTCATGAATGGGAAACTGAGGCAAGGGAAGGTTAAGTGACTTCCTCCAGGACACCTGAAAGGTCAGAAATGATGCTGTTGTGAGTGATGAGCAGGAGAGTGCCTGGATAACCCCTTGTTTAAAGCCTGAAGTACGTTTACTGAAACAGAGTAAAAATAGGCTCTTTGCTTTTAAAAGGGGTCGTTGGAATTTCTCAGCATTTTGTGATTGTTTTCTCTTGCCCTCCACCAGCAGCAAAGTTCACACACATGAAAGCAATATTTAACATTGAAACCTTTAAAAGTTATTCTGGTCCCAGTGGTGTTGACCTAAATTTAGAACAAATTCAAGGACAAGCTTTGTCCTGTAAGCCCCACGTGTCCCAGCAGCCCCCTGTGATGTCAGGCTCACAGCATCGCCTTTCAGGGAGGAGGCCCTAAAGAACATCAGCACCTTGCCCAGCCCAGGGAAAGCCCTACCCCCACTACCCCCACCTTCAACACGAGTCAGCAGTGTAACTCTGCCTCCCAAGTCCAAATTCCTTCTGTTTGTACCTAGATGTTTCCTTGGTACATCAGTTCAGATGTTTAAGGTTTCCACCCCAATCAAGGCAGGATGGACCATCCAAGAGCACTCATGTCTGGGCAGGCTCTGGGTACTGAAAAGATCAAATACACACGCAGCAGAAAAACTGTAATTAAACTTGAAGTCAGGAAAACTCCAGGCATTTCCTATTGTCCAGTATGCACAAAAGGGAGTGGCTCAAAGAAGAACTTGCAGCTTCTTTTTGAGCACAAACAAGAGGCACTCCTGAGCTGGAGGAAGCAGGGTCACAGGGAGCTGCATCACAGCTATAAATAATTCTGATTTTAAGGCTGCAGTTAAATGAAAACAGAAAATAGAACTGACAGCACCTATGCTTCTTGTCTTTCTCTATATTCTCTTACAGTTGACCTTGAGAATATTTAATATTAGCCTAAGGGTGGAAAGAAATGTTCTTCCTCACTGCAATCATTTAATAATAGCTTGTCCTCCTTCTGCTCAATATGCAAGCAGACACTGCTTTTGTCGTGCCTTCAGAAGGTGCTTTGCTCTCACTGAGGCGGTGCCTGAAGCACAGGGACTGTCCGTGCCCGGGGTGCGGGGCTGTGCCCCCGGTGCGGCCAGCGCGGCTCCGGACCCAGCACGGGCAGTGTCCCAGCACGGGGTGACCACGGAACAATTCCTCTGTCCCCCAGCAAAGCTCTTTAGAGGGTCACTCCTGGGTGGGGGCTCCTGCCCCTCAGCCAGAGGGGAAACCAACCCAACACTCCATGAGAGCCGAACCACGATGTGAATTTTCATTCAACAGGCGTTTCGTCGAGAGAAAGCGCCTGCCGGCAGTTCGGAGATGGGCCGAGATCCGATGGTTAAACTGTGTTTTGTTGGGTTTGTGAGCGCTCCGGCCCGGCAGTGCCACGGGCTGGATGCAGCAGGGACAGCCCTGGAGCCGCAGTGCCCTCTCCCGAGCTCGGCAGGCACAGGGACCAGGACCAGGACCGGGACCGGGACCGGGACCGGGCCGCCGTTCTGAGCGCATCCCGCCCGGGCAGAGCCGCTCCGGGCACGGACCGCGCTGCAGCCCGCCTGGGGACACATCCAGAGGGACGGGACACGAGAAGCGAGGCTGGCTCGGCTCCTCTTCTTGGAAACACCTCTTAAACACCGCGAAATGAGCGATCGCTGCCGGGAGCGGGGCTGCTGCAGCTGCTGCGGGCTGGAGGAGCAGCCCGGGAAGGGAACGGGAGCGCCGCTGTCCCCAGGCACAGCCGCAGCACGGGAATGCTCCGGCCGAGCCGCCGCAGGGAGAACTTCAGGGAATGCTCTCACAGCGATGCATGGCTGCTCCGGGATTGCAGGCGGGGACACGGCGGGTGCATTGCCGGCTGTGACTGCCGGGATCCCGGGAGCGGCGGCGGCGCGCAGACTGCAACATCTGCAGGAACTGCACACTGCAACATCTGCAGGAACTGCACACTGCACACACCAACAGCTGCAGGAACTGCACACAGCAACAGCTGCAGGAACTGCACACTGAAACCGTTGCAGGAACTGCACACAGCCCAGCTGCAGGAACTGCAACAGCTGCAGGAACTGCACACTGCAACCGCTGCAGGAACTGCACACTGCAACAGCTGCAGGAACTGCACACTGCAACCGCTGCAGGCACTGCACACAGCCCAGCTGCAGGAACTGCACACTGCAACCGCTGCAGGAACTGCACACTGCAACAGCTGCAGGAACTGCACACTGCAACCGCTGCAGGCACTGCACACTGCAACCGCTGCAGGAACTGCACACTGCACCCATCAACAGCTGCAGGAACTGCACACTGCACCCAGCCCAGCTGCGGGAAATGCACCCAGCCCAGTTCCAGGCACTGCCACGGTGATGGATCCAGTGTAGAAACCTGCACCCAAAATGGGTCCCTTAAAAGCCGTTCCAGCCATCTAGGAGGTGAAATGTAGGCTTCCTTTTCAATAAAGCCAGTTAAAAACTGCTTATCTTCATTTTTTTCTAAAATAAAATAGTCTCTTGAAATTATTTTTCCTCATTTTCTCTGTTCACATGTTTTCCCAGCTCTCTCATTTGGGTTCCTGGTTTTGGCTCCAGCTCTGCTGATTCCTGTTGAAATGGTGACAAGTTCTTTCCCATCCTTCTTCCAGGGCCTCATGAGGACACATGTGCACCATGCAGCTCAGTTTCAGAGGACAGCGAGTTTAAGGGACATTTAAAAACCCAGTTTCATTTCTTTCTCCTCATGCTTAGCATTGCATTTTCCCTCTGCTGATACACTATAATTGAGTGATGCACTCTGTAACTTTATTTAGACAGAACTCGTGAGTCATGAAGAACACAATGACAACCAACCAGCTTTTGACTTTTGGGCAAGTCTTTGCCGCAGCTCTCACACCAAGAAGTTCAACAGTTCCAAGTCACACGATCATTAAGGCTGGAAAAGACCTCCAAAACCATCCAGTGACCTATTCCCACCTTGTCACCCAGCCCAGAGCACTGAGTGCCATGTCCTGGTGTTCCCTGGACACCTCCAGGGGTGGGGACTCCAAACCTCCCTGGGCAGCCCCTGCCAATGCAGAATTAAAAGAATTTCTGCGTGTTTATGTCTCAAACACAACAACCTGCTTACCACAACTCCTTGCTTAATTTAATACTCGCTGTTACCAAAGTAACATCCAAATATTTCAGCCTTGATGCTCACAGCAGCCACCCTTCTCCATGATGCTTTGCACTCATCCATTTACAAACATCAGTTCTTTCCTTACCTGTTAAACTGGGCTTAAATGAGCGCTGCTGTAAAGTTTAGCAACAGCAAGAACTTCAACTACCAAAGCACCTTTTCATGCCAAAACATCTGTGTTTGTGCACCAGCAACAATGATTAATGTCAACAGGGCTCTGGGAATTGTGTTTGTTAATTAACTGCTGCTGTAGAGCTTGCAGGCAGAGTACAAAACATGACGTTCCTACAGGGTGTACACAAATACTTATTATTTTCCTTATGCAAAAAATCCCAATGGAAGGCTTATTGTTTGGGTTTGTTTCCTTTAACAGATGAAACAGTTACGCTTCCTGTCGGGTATTTTGCAGTAGGGTCTCCACCAGCAGAATGCTGGAGAAGATGAACAGAAGAGGAGGTTGGCTTTCTGTATTTTCTCTGAGTTAGAGAAAGGCACCTCTGGAGAAAGGCAGTGCTTGCTCCAAAGTCAAGTGTGATAAATTCCTGAAGGGGATTATACGATTCAGCTTTCTGTGATAGCAGGAGATTGAACTCACCGACCCAGAAAGGCCCTTGCTGGTCTTCTCTTGCTAAAATGCTCCTTCCCAGGCACTGCTTATCAGGACCAGCTGTACGAGGAGAGTCTGGGGTGACCTTTTTGGCAGGTGATGCTGAGCAGGACCTTTGGGGGACCTCCTGGAGCAGCTGCTGCTGGCAGAGCTGTCTGCCCTTTGGGCACCCAGCTGATGGGAGAGCAGGCACAGCTCCATGGAACCACAATCTATGGCCTGCAGCCTTCTGGCTGAGCTCTGCACACCAAACCAACCCCTAGAAATATTCCCCAGCTGGGAGCTGATCCAGAACCACAACCTCTGCCGTGCTCACTGCAGAGCCCTGTTTGCTACCCTGGGCCCTGGGATGCTGCTGTAATTGGCTCCATCCATTACCTTAAAGTGTTCTCCTGTTTATCCTGCCTTTATCACATCGAGCCATTGTAAAAATCTCTTCTGGTTTACATCTTCCCTGTGCTTTCAGCAATGCTATTACTCCTATAATAAGCTTAATGAGGACACTGAGTGGAAGAGTCTTCACATAAATCATCACAAGAGAAAATGCTCCGGAGATGCGAACAGCAATGTCACACTGCCCTCTGTTGAAATTTGAGGCACTGAAGTCATTTTGAAAATTCTTATTTCTAAGGACTAAAGGTTAATTATTTAATATTTTTTAACTGCAACAGCTCTTTCCAGCCATTAGAGAGGATGATTTTTTTTTTTCCACGGATTACAACATACATATTGAACGAAGTTTAATGAGCTGTCAGAGAGAGAAATCCTTACATCCCTACATCCTTACATCCCTACATCCTTACATCCTTGCCTTCCTGTCAGGGGAGCAGCAGGGAGGGGCTGCAAATTCTGAACCTGAACACCCCTTTCAAAGCTCAAGACTTGCCCCAACACTAATCAGGATAGACTGAGCCTTTTTAGCATGTGGGTCGTCAAAGCCACCCTGAAGCCAGGCTGGCTCTCACCAAACCCCATCCACGTCCTGCCACAGCCCCTGGCAGCCATGGCAAACACTCTCTCCTTCAGAAACATCCCTGCAAGGAGTGCTTCTCCCTTAGTTAAAGGGGTGACATTAAAGCAGTGACACCCTGGGAGGATGTGCTGAGTGGTCTGCAGGAATCACTCACTACCTTTTCCAGGCTCTCCTGCACAGCTCTGCCTGTCTCTGCAGCGTTAAAAGCACAAAATACAAACCATCCTTCCTCTCTACTGATCAGGTTGTGCCATAGGTCATGTTTTAAAAACGCCAGGTGACATCCCATGATTACACCACGAGGGTTTTGACAGATCCATACTCCAGTCAGCCCCTTTGCTTTGCTCACATTGCCCCAGGACTGGGGCAGGATTGATGAGCAGTTAAAGTGTCACCCCCTGTGTGCAGCAAGTCTCTCCTTGGTACTAGAGCAAAATTGGTCTCTGGGGGAAACAAGTCTGAATTCTGACCCTGTCCAGCCTGAAGTCCCCGTCATGGGGTGGAATTTGGAGAAAACACCTTTTGGAATGACTGGCAGGGCAGGGCAGAGCAGAGCAGCCCAGCCCAGCCTGTCCTGCACTGTTTGTCCTTCTGGGGCCAAGAACAGCCCCAGCTACAGTGAGAGGAAGGGAGAGCAGCTCTGCATTGGCATCTGGGTCAGGAGGGACACAAAGGTATCATTCATTCATGTGCTTTGGCTGCTCAACAAGAGCACAGGGCCCTCCTGAGACACCACCCCCAGCCAGCGTGGAGCACATCTCTGCTCATTGTCTGAATGCACATTTTTGTCATCTGGGTGACATTCACAAAGGCAAACAAGGCTCTTCAAAATGTGTTTCTAGTAGAGATAATGTTTTCTACCACAATGACAGCTACAATACCAAATCCAACTTATCAGCATTCTTCTGTGATCTAAAAAGTAATTCATCAGCTCTATCATTGCATCTAATAAGAATATGCTGCAAAGCCTCAGCTTTGAAAATGAGAGTCAAAAGCATTTGTAAGAACCCCATGAAGTTTCTTCCCTTATCTATCATTTGCTGCAGACATGAGAGCATCAGCCTTTCTTCATTTAAATTGTGAAAGGAAAGAATGGGGGCTTTTGGTGACTCTAAAGATTTCTGGATTTCAGTGGTAGAACACTGCACCCTCTGCAGCACGGCCCAGGAGGATTGGACATGGACCTGAGCAAGCTGTTCAATATGTAAAATCCAACAATCAAAGTTGCATTTCAGCACTGCTAAGGCAGGAACACACTGCCTGCCTCTGCTTACAAAGCTCTCCCAGGCTCTCCCAGAGTGAATGATTTGCATTTTGCCTCCCTTGCCAAGCTGGGACAGGTGTCTGAGGCCATATGAGGATTACAGGATGGTGGAGTCTGAGCATCCTCTAAGCAACACTAGCTGTCATTACACACGTATTTCTCCCTGGAACAAAGGTGCTGATAAAAGTGCCCTGAGCTCCTCCCCTTCTGTTGGGAATGACATCACAACAGTGATTTGCAGACCAATTGCTGGTGCCACAAAAGAACAAACTTTATATCAGAACTGAGGTAGAAATCAAACTTTCCTGACATGTACACAATTTTTTTTACCAGAACAATGCATAATAGGGAACACAAACTAGGTATTCTGAAGGCTAAACATTTAGACACACCTTTAAATAAAAGACCCCTAAAGGTAACAGCATCAGCTGATAACAGATGGAGGTTAAAAGCAGCCCTCCCCAGCAGCTGCCAAATGCAGATCTGAAGAAGAAAGGATGCACCAGTTTGTGCTTGGAGTCCAGTTCCAGCAAAACAAAACAGAGAATAAAAAGCCCACCCTGGGCTACCAAGAATGCTGTGTCAATACCCATGGCCAAGCCCACATCAGTGTGCAGGAATAAAGGACATTTTCAGTGCTCCATTGAAAAAAGAGAAAGAGAGAGAAAGAGAGAAAGAAAGAGAGAAAGAGAGAGAGAAAGAGAGAGAGAAAGAGAGAGAGAAAGAGAGAGAGAAAGAGAGAGAGAAAGAGAGAGAGAAAGAGAGAGAGAAAGAGAGAAAGAGAGAGAGAAAGAGAGAAAGAAAGAAAGAAAAAGAAAGAAAGAAAGAAAGAAAGAAAGAAAAGGAAGGAAGGAAGGAAGGAAGGAAGGAAGGAAGGAAGGAAGGAAGGAAGGAAGGAAGGAAGGAAGGAAGGAAGGAAAAGAAAGAAAAGCCCAAACACAATAGGCAATTTCCCTTCATGTTCAAATGACTTTGCCACTTAATTAAAAGTAAAGCACAGAATTCCACAAAAGAGCCACTTTTGAAGGGCACTGTCTAGATAGTATTGAACAGAACCAAGGCCACAAATTTCCTGTCCCACTCCTCTTCCTGGGAGGATTTTCCTGTCTGTGTTCCCTGAGGCAGCAGGGGCAGCTCAGGACCCAGAGCAGAGCATCCTCACCCAAGGGCTTGGCCATGGCCATGGCCAGCCCCAGTTTAACCCCCAGGGGTTTCTCAGGCACCCACAAAACCCAAGAGAACATTTTGCTGTCTGTGCTGGGGCAGCAGAGGCATCCTGCTCTGCTCGTGCTCCCCAGGCAGTTTGTGTGAATATTTAGTAAAGTTTAATGCCAACACAGTTCCAGTGAAACCCAAAGAGCACAGCAGCCAGTCTGAGGAGGCACACGTTAAATGCTGAGGTACTGAGCAAGATCTCGAGAGAAATAACTGGTGGAATTCATTTATAACATTATTGTGTTTTTCTGAATAATATGGCCTGTTACATATAATGCACCTATTTAAGTATTTTCCCTTTTCTCCAACCTCCAGAAATAAAGTTTGAAAAGCATTCTTCTCCTTAAACGCTCTCTTTGGTGTTTTATATTACACATGGAGTCTGAATTTTTCCTACAATTACTCAGATAATTTATCTACCAAAAGTGTGAAACAGATAATTTCCCAGCTACGAAAATACCAGGATTCCACTTCAATACGTGCTGTTATTTCCTTGCCTACAAAAAAAAAAAAAAAAGCAGCTGAAACCATTATCTACCTGTTACAAAGAGATTTCAACTTTCTAAAAAGCTTAGATAAGTAAAACTGCCATCCTCAAAGGTCTACTTTAAAGCAAGCAAGGTACATTTTATATTTAAAGGTGAAGTTTCTTCTCCCACCCTAAGGGCTTTACATTCTCGTCTTGATGTATTAATTAAAGCACATTTGTGGTGAATTTTTAATTATCTCCCTAATAAACGGTATCACAAGGAATAAAATGGTCTCTTCACAAGTCTCTCTAGAGTCCCCTGTGTGTTGGAGGCAGCTCTCATTCGGCAGCAAAGGAAGAATGCAAATTGCTGGGAGGTCTGTGGATGCTGATGGGCAGGGACCAGATGGCTCTTTCTTGCACTCTTTCTTCATCAAAGAGCTCTGCAAAATCCTGCAGCTCCACTCGGCCACACAGAAAGATCCCACTCTCCTCCATTCCCTCACGAAATACAGATATTTCCTCCTGAAATGCAGATATTTCCTCCTGAAATGCAGATATGTCCTTGCACTGAACACCAGCCCGCAGGAGGAGGGGGTTTTTGTGGAGCTCATTCCAATTGTGCTTTATCCTGGGGCAGTTTTTGCTCTGTGCTCCCGGGCAGGGAGGGGAAGGACAAGGGGGTGGATGAGGATATTTTTGGGGTGTCTCCACTCCTTTTATGTGCAGTGCCAAGCAAAGCTGTCCCCGTGCAGGGGCAGCCCAGGAGCCACCCCAGCCCCACGCAGGCACTGGAGTGTCACTTCATGGGGCTGCCACCAAAGCCAGGCAAGCACGGGCAGGTTCACCAAGCAGGCCCAAAGAGATGCAGGAATGGCCACAGAAAACCACAGGAAAATTGCAATTTGCTGTACAACACAAGGCAGGCACTCCCGTGAGGAGGGGACAGACTGCCTGGGAGGCTCAGGTGAGAAATGGGACATTTTCTGTCCAAGTGGCACACAGTGCTGCCTTTTCACCCCTACTTGTGTACACAAAAGCACAAAATGCAGGGAAATATTTGATTCTTGCGTTGCTTTCCAGGAGGTTTTTCACAGAAGACGCTGCCAGACAAAGAGTACAGACACAGAGTCTTCATCAAAGAGCAGCACAGGTGGAGTCAGCCCCAGCACAGGGAATCACAGTCCCCTTTCTCAAGGAGCTCACAAACACCTCTGGGGGAGGCGACTGGTGCCCGCTTTGCTTTTTATCACCCACCCATCCCTCCTGCAGAATGCCACTGATCAAACCCAGCCAACACTTCAAACCAGCTGTTAGAGCACTGAAAGAGGAGAGGTGAGTATTGCTGATTCCCTCAGAGCTGAGGCCGTAAATCCACTTTTTTGTAAATGCTGGAAGTCAATTGGAATCATGCAGTTAAAATCCTGTTTGCTGTTTCCAAAACACACTGTAAGCCATAGCCTCAGCACCTCTGGCCTGTTGCCAGACACTTTAAATACAGGGGAAAATATAGGAATTCATTCCTGCTACACAGAATTCTTCATCGATTAACAGGGAACTTATGATTATTTCTTTAAGCACAGTCCAGCTGTTCTAATCAATTTTCTCCACCTCTAGTTAAGAAAGCCACTTCAACTGTGCAGAGCAGCAATCAGGACTGGCATTTTCTTAAAAACACATGTAAAACAAGACCTTAAAGCATCGTGCCACAGCATTACACAGAAGAGCATCCACGGACCGTAGAGCAGGACCACAGCATTAATTTTTGCACATTTAGTTATTGGTGAAATGGAGCTTCCTGTGTTTATTGTGCAATGTTTGAAGGTCTAACAAGCTGTGGATAATTGGGAAGAACCAGGATCTCCTGGCTTGTGAGGCACTGAGAGATGTCTTGTGCACACACTGAAGAAATTCATGAGCAGGTATGTAAATAACACTTTCAGCATATTTAATGATTAACATCCCCGTGCCATTTTCCTGTTCAGCTAAAAATCATTATTAACTATGCTTTAGCAATTCTGTGTTTGCCAACCTGCTGTCTCTTAGATCCAAAGACTTCAGGAGCTCTGCACTCACCAGTTTAGGAGCTACTACTCACCAAGATTCTAAGCAGAAAAAAAGTCAACAGGAATTGTACACATTATGTATTGTCATTGCATGCTGGCACGAGGCCCTTGCAGAACAGATGAGGCTACATCTCCAACATGTTGATTTCCTAATAAAGCATATTAATTTGTCTATGACAGTTATTGCCTTGAACCACCACAAATTAAGGATGAAATAAAGGATTTTATTTTGAACATTTTCATTTATATGCTCATCTGTTGAAGTACAGGCATTATTTTCGTGCAAGTTATGATGTGGATGGATCAGATTCACTTGCTTGTAAAGTCTTAGTAGCTTGTAATTAAATAACTTATTTTATATGCAAGACAGGGCAGAGATTTACAGTGTGTGCACTGTCCTGGCACGTGTGCAGCTTTTCTTGCAGACCTGCACAGCACAGCCACTACAAACCTCTATTTTTTCCACTTAATTTTCCAAGTCATGACTGGTTAGCATCTGTTGCACTGTTGGACACGAAAGAAACATGCAGATTTCAGAGCAGGTCAGGAACTACCCAGGCAGGACTAGAAAAGAGAGCCCTGCCTTTCTTTATTCTCTCATTTTTATATCTTTCTTAAGGCAATCGTGGATTGGTCAATGAGGTGACCACCTCTACAATTCCACAGGATAATAACACTTTCTATCATTTTTCTCCACTTTAGGAGAAAGGAATGAAAACAATCTAGAAGTTCAAAAACAATCTATGCCAGTTAGGAAAACATGGACTATGTTTATAGAAAATGCATGGGAAATTCTACTACTGAAGTAAAACATAAAACACTGTAAAAACCAGAGCAACAAGCATCAGCCTCCAGAAAGGGAACAGCCCCAGAGTCAGGGGATGAGTGACACAGATCTGCTGGGGCCATGCAGCTCTGAGCACCCTGATTCACTCACACACACACAGGAGGAGCCCAGCATTGCAGGTTTGGGGCTGTGGCTGGGCACGGGGAGCCCACAGCTGCTCACAGGCTGGGCTGCCAGAGCCCCAGCACCCAGAGCAGGTAACCCAACGAGCAGGAACACAATGAAACACCCAGAGCATCCCTCACAGCTCACACTGCAAACCTCTCCAGGCAGCATGGGCACAGCACAGCTCTCCAGTCTGAGGACTGGGGTTTCCAGCAGCTTTATTCCCCCCACAGAGCAGGGGCACAGCCTCAGATATGGGGACACATCCTCCGAGCTGCATTCTGCTCCCAGAAACTCCGAGCACGGCTCCTCATCTTCATATTCCTGTCCCACCCAGCTGCAGCAGGAGTGTTTTTGCAGCAGGTACAGGAGGGAGGTCACAGGAGCACAGAGCAGCTTCTGCCAGTGGAAAAGCAGCTGTGGCCATGGAGGGACACCAGAGCTCACCTTGCAGGGGACACTGAGTCCGCCTGGGAGCAAAGCAGGGGTGACTTCATACAGATGGCAGTGCTGCCACCTGCAAAGCATTGGGCAGGGGAGAGTTCAAGTGAAATAAAAATGTGTGGCACTTTGCAGTAAAACAGCACTGACAGCTGGAGCCAAAGGCAGGGAGCAGCACTAAGGAAGCCACTCAGGTATTTTGGAGACATTGCTTTGGAAACCATGCTGCAAACAGAAATATCAGGAGGCTTCTGGAGGCAGGAAGCCACCACATCACAGAGCTTTTCCCTCCCAACTATAGACCCCTGTGAGGTGTCAGGAACACCTCCAGCTTTCTTTACAGAGCAGTCTTTTCTCCAAGGAAAGCCCAGTCTGGATGAGCCCTTCTCTCACCTGACAGCAAAGCATTTAGTACCCATGGCCAGCCTGTGCTCTCTGCTTCCTTCTGGTCCCTCCAGCTGATCTCAGAGCAGCCAAAATTCAGCTCCTAAGAAACTGATATTTCCACTCTGACATGAAACACATCAGAAATTACACTATTCATAATCTCTTGCACTTGTCACCCATTGAAGTGTCAACCTTTTGACAGCTGAATTGTCAAGGTTGTGTCAATAATAGACGTTAATAAGTTTTTTCTATAATCTTTAGTGGATCCAATGGTTGCTAGGCAAACTTTTTATTACAGTGTTGCATTAGATGAAGAGGTGCAAAAAGACACATTAAAAAGTGGCAAAGCCATCCCCCTTCCCCAAAGTAGTTTAACAAAAAGCCATTTACAAATTCAAGATGAAATAGTGCAGAAATTACTGGGGAATTTGATGGGAGGGGGGGAATGTGGTGAGTTATGCACCATTTGGCTGAGTTTTACACAGCAAAAATATTTACCAGAAACTTTAAAACAGTAGCTTCTTCCTGAAAATTCAACAAAGCAAAACATGGATATCAGCCAGTTTCCACGTGAATTCTTCAGATCCCTAAGTGTTAGCACAGCTGCATCAGCACCTGAGGGAATACTTGGGAAGTAAGGCACCATTCACAGGAATCCATCCCCTGCTTCTGACTGATATTTACTCTGGGATATATTCTTAATTTATAAACAGTTCACTTTCAGACATGTCTTTGTTTTCGGGGTAGATCAAACCTCCCCTGGATGGCTGCACTGTCTGAATGGTGCCTCACAATTCCCATTTTTACAGGATGTGCAGCCACAGCTTTGTGCCCTTAATGGGGGCTCTGTCGAGCAGCAGAACATCAAACAAAGACCTGTAATTAAGTGTCGTTCACCTCAGTCCCCCTGTGCTCCAGCACCCCCAGAAAACAGCTCCTCTCCCTTTTTTGCCTGGCTTTAAAGACCTCCAGCCTGTCCCAACCTCCCCCTACTCCTGCCCCACCTCTGTGGCCGCTGCTAACCCTCCCAGACCCAGCAGAAGAAACTCATCTCCTTTTCTTCAAAAAGGAGATCAAAGGATCAAAAACCTCTTACCACCTCTCACCAGGAGGCTTGGCTACCACTCTGAAATATCCCCTTTCTTGCAAGTGGATGAAGGTTATTAATCCTTTCCCATGAAGCCTGTGCCACCCAGGAGCCCCACTCCAGCCTGCCACGGCCAGGGTGCCCCTCTGCACTGGATTTCCTGCCTGCTCTGTGCTCTGAAAAGCTCTTGCTCCTCACTCCAACCTATCTGAAATATTTAATGAGCACTTGAAACAGGCAACAACGTTTAGTTTGCCTCCTGAAAAACAAGGGGGAAAACATATGGGTACTGTGCAGGCTGTTTAGCAAAACAATAACGAAGCATCTGGTAACTTCTCCAGGAAAAGGGATGGAAGCTGAGGGGATATTTTGCAGAACTTGGAAGCGTGCACGGGATGCTGTGCTGTTATCCAGCATGTGTCTAAACACACACAGTCTCCTAGCACAGCTTGAGGGGAGATATTTGGTGTATTCATTGTAAATCTCTGGCAAGCACAGCACACGGCCACTCTGCTGCTGGCAGCAGAGCCAGCCCAGGCAGGAGATGTGCCCAAAAATGCAGAGACATGGCTTGTGACAGAGCCACGGGCAGATCTCACCTTCCCTGTGGCACAGCCAGCAGAGCAAACCCTGCACAGGCCAATAGATCTTTGCCAGCTGGGGTAATACACCTCACCCAAAATTCAGGTTTATCCCTGCATTTAAAGTTTAGCAAAGTCTGATTCTATCCCTTGCTAGGACAAGGAAGCAAATTCAGTTTGTATCATTGAAATCTGAGGCATCAAAAATATGCCTTCCAGATATCCCTTTTATTGCATTACTACACTCCCCATAACCATGCATCAAATGCCAGATTTTACAAGCAGTGCATATAATGCACTACATAATGCTCAAATTCAAGTATTAGGTACTGTAGTACACTACTACAACATCAGCTGGCACGACACAACCAGGCTTTGCCTTAGCAGTGGAAGAAAAGAACACTAATTAGAGAGCTGTAAGAGAATTTAAACCCAAGTTGTTATAAAAGACTATAAAAAAGATCAATGCTGAGAGAGGGAAGGGCATGCAAGCAGAATGCACTCGGCAAGGGCATGATCAAAGGCAGGACAAATAGACTGCAAACACTCTGTAAATGTGCAAACACCTCCAAGGTGTGCTGAGGATGTGAGGAGCAGCCTCCTCACAGCAGGAGCCGCAGGCACATTTGGCGTGGTCTAATTCACAGACAGATCACAGGGAGCTCATAAAGGCATTCCTCAAAGACAGGCAGGCACCTTTGCTGGGCTGGGCTGGGCTGGCAGTGAAAGGAGCTGCTCTCCATGCAGCAGCCAGCCCTGCCCCTGCTCCTCATCTACTGCTGCAGGGAACACGTGGCTGGGGCACATTGGGTGTGCAGGGGTCCCTGGTGGGGGAATTCAGCAGCCCCACACTGGGTGTGCAGGGGTCCCTGGTAGGGGAATTCAGCAGCCCCATATTGGGGTGTGCAGGGGTCTCTGGTAGGGGAATTCAGCAGCCCCACACTGGGTGTGCAGGGGTCCCTGGTAGGGGAATTCAGCAGCCCCACACTGGGTGTGCAGGGGTCCCTGGTGGGGGAATTCAGCAGCCCCATATTGGGGTGTGCAGGGGTCCACAGTGGGGGATACTCAGCAGCCCCACGTTCACAGGGACAGGCCAGTTCAGGTCCCAGTTCAGGTCCCAGCTCACAGAAAGGGCAGGAGCAGGGCTTGGAGGGGGCTCAGGCTGGCAGCCTGTGTGTCCCAGGGCAGGAGTGGGAGCTGAGTCCCCTTCCAGTCCCCTCCACATCCCCCTGATCCCAGCCAGCTCCTCAGAGGCCTGACTTAACCCCACCTCAGCTGAAGAAACATTTTCTTTGAGGTGGAGCTCAGTTCCCAAAACAATCCTCAGACACCCCGAGCCTTGGATGCTCTCCCTCAAAGCAACAACCCAGGCCCAGATTCCCTTTTTCTTCAGGAAATTCCTCAGGAGAATGGCACAAGGGAACAGCCAAGGTACAGAGCTCCTGGGGGTTCAGGTGACCTCCAGCCCCAGGTGTCAGGCAGGAGCTGCTGCCACACCAGCAGCTTCACCTGTCCCCTGCATGTCCCCACCAAGAGCAAAGCAGCCCACACTGGCTAAGGAGGGTCCCACAGCCATTCCCCAGCTGGACCTCCGGTCACCCTCTGTCCCTCCTGTCACCCTCTGTCCCTCCTGTCACCCTCTGTCCCTGAGCTTGTCTGAGCTCCCTGCACCCATCACTGCAGACAGACCCTTGGGCTCTCAACATTTGTGTCCTTTGAAAATGAGGAGGGGGAAGGTGGCAGTTTTAAAAATTTCAGCCTTAACCCAGACCAGTCTCCTGTACAGTGCCCAAGCATGCAGAATTCCAAGGAATAATTAATTATTAATATCTTAATGTAAGGAGAGCTGAGGTTTTCATTCTCCTCACAGCTGGCAGGGAGGCACAGATGCAGCAGCACCTTGTGTAATTGGAGCCCTTATTTTACACACAGTGCACTAGACTGTGTTTCACCTGCTCTGATCCCCCTGTAATGCAATCAAGGCTCACCAAGCAAGGCTCCTTGCCCTTTGTTTGCCCTTCAGGTGCTGCAGAGAGCCTCTCCTGTGCCCCACACAGTGACAGTGGTGTGACACAGCTGCCTCACAGAGAGCTTTTGTCCTGACTTTAGGTATCCCCAAAGTGCCAACTGGCAGCTCACTCCAGCCTGGCCAGGTGCTGTTCTCCAAAAGATACCATTATGTACCAGCAGTTAACAAATCTATCACCACATTTCCTTTGTGCTCCCTGGTACACAGAATTTAAATACGCTGCAGAAGGATAACAGTGCCTGGATGGCGAACACAAACACATCCAGCTGCCAGAGGTGACACAGAACACAGCAGAACAGCTCTGCTGAGCCACACAGGGCTGGGAGCAGACATAAATCATGGTCCTGGGGAAAATCCTGCAGCCACAGCCAGGGCAGAGCCCGTCCATGGGGACACTTGGAACTGCAGAGGAAACCTTGTGAAATCTTAACCAGTTATGGCACTTCAAAGGGAGATCTTTGGTGTGTTTCAAACACTTCTGCTCTTTCTGGGGAGGTCTCTGAAGGAAGAGCAAGCTCATTTTGTCCAGGCTAGCTATAAATTTTCAGAAATATTTTACTTTAAGATCAGGATACTTTGTTTACTTTTTCCAGGGTACTTTTTCACTTGCAGATAAGGCAAGTGCTGGGGAGCAAGGAGCCAAAGATAAAAACAGCTTTAGTTTTCATTATAACCTGCCTGATTTTGAGACAACTTCATAAGTAAAGTTCATGCCCATTGAGTATAAATATGGATTGGATGGAGAGCCAGGGAAATAGTGTGGGTGATGTGAGGAGGGCAGATTGTTAATGATCAGAGCTGGAGATTCAGCATCAGACTTTGCAGGGGAGCTGAGCAACTGCAACAGGAAAACCACGGCTACCTGAGCCGTGCTTTGGCTTCAGACATGGGAGGAGCAAAGGCTGAGCTTGGATGCAAGCACCAAGAGAATGGGCTTGTCTGAAAGGAAGGAAGAGCAAATAGGATTTGGGTAAGTGAGCAGCAGAACGTGTGTCCAAATAACACATCCTGTCCCCAGCCTAAGCATCACATCCTGGGCACACAAACACCTTCATTATCTCAGGAATAGAGGGAAAAGATGTATAAGCACAATTAGAAAACTAATTAAAGCAGTTATCAAATGATGAAGTTCATTTACCTTGAGCAACCCCCTGGTAACCCTGCAATCCAAGAGCAGGGCAGTTTTGGAGGTCTCTTTTCCTCAGGGAGTCACAGCTGGATCTCACAGCTGGATCTGGCCCAGGTGTGCATCTCCACTGTCATGAGCTGTGGCCACTTCCTTCACCAGCCAGCAGCAGCAGAACAAGCAGCATTTGTATTTTCTTCCCCAGGGAATCTCTAAAGGTGGGTGAATTTGCCTGCCCTGGGCTGGCTGCCCCCAGGGAAGGGTGAGACCCTCTCTGCAGTCCCACTCACTGCCTCTGCCCTGGCTCTGAGCCTTCCTGAGCATCTTCACTCTCTCCTCTCAAGGAGCTGCAGGGAAATCCAGCAGCCAGGAGATAAAGAGCCTTTGGATCAGGGTCTGCATTCACTACCAGCCCCCAAGAGCTCCAAAGCTTTCAGCTGCATCCTATTCACATCTTTTCCTTGTCAGACACCCCTTGATGAGAACAGGGGCTGACAGGAGGGAAGGAAGAAGGAAATTACATAAGCAAAAGTGTAATTAAATTCATTCTGCAGATGAGCAGATCAGGTCTTGGTTGTTACTTTTCTTCTTTCTGGCACATTCTGGACAGTTCTTTAAGGAATTCTCTGCTAAATGAAGCTCAGAGGGCAGGTTAAAGGTTCCTTTTTCAAAGGAGTGGTGAAAGTCTGGTCTCTTTTTTCTGTCCCCCTGTCTCAGGCCGTTTGCACCAACATGAGCATTGATGGGGAGAAGCACAAAGTGTTTTTTTCAGGGCTCTGAAATGAAAGCACCAAGGCCATGGCTGAATTATGCAGGATGAAAGCACACTTCCACCCAGAGCCAGCCTCCCTGGGGTGCAGTCCTGGGCTGCCTTAGCAACTGCTCTCAGCATCACAAAATGCCAGCTGACTGATACTGTTTGTGCTCCTCAGGCCTCTCATCAATCACAACCTCAGCCTTTCCCAGTGAGTAACTCAGGGAAACAAGGCCATTCCTCCTGCTCATCCTGCTCTGGAGATCTGCAGTGGCTCCATTATTCTGAGTTACTGACAGCTGCTTTGTTTCTCCCCTTGCACAACTTCCAGGTACAAACTGCTTTTGATTCACCACCCAGATTAAGTCCTTACCCCATCTCGATTTTCTAATTGGAAAGAGGCCTAAGGCAAATTCAGGGAAAATTGACCTTGGTTCCTTCTCTCAAAGGAAAGCTGTGACAATTTTAAGAAGTCCACAGAGGATGTTGTGGGTGAGGTGTTTCCATGAGGTCCTGATGAGAACACAGAGCCATGTCACACCAAACTGCTCTGCTTTTGTTCAAGGCTCCTGAGCAGAACAAACTGCAGAGATTCCTTACAGTGGGGACAGCAGATCAGCTCCAGAGATTCCACCTGCAGGCAGAACATCACCCTGACATTCCTGGACTGCTTGAACAGATCAAGACAAACTCGAGAAGCTAAATCCAGTTAAAACAGGTTACATTCTTTTAAGAAATAAAATGCAAATTCTGAATTGGAACAGGCCTCCTCATCCTACATCCAATGAGAGCAATGCTTTGCTGACTTTCTGACAACTGACCTGCAATATCTGCAACCTGAGACAGTGCAGGGCTACTTTGAAAGGTGCTGAAATAGTCATTCAAATCCATAATCTGATTGCCCACATGGAAATGTAACCACCCCTTTCAGATATTTCACCTACGAAATTCTGGCAAGAAAATTATCCAAAAACTCTTCAAGACGCAAAATTAAAAAGCATCAGTTTCTTCTAAAAAAATAATTATGTCTGATTTTCTCTCAGTTTTCTAGCAGCTGAAAGCTCTGCTTTATTTTGGGGGGCATAAAAAAGGAAGCAGCAAAGTTTTAAAGAAATTGTGAACTTCCTTGCAAGCTGGAGAGAAAAGCAAAGAAGTGAAGCTTTCAGCTCAGAAATGCAAGGTAGACAGCAAAGCCCCAGCATTTAAATCAGCAAGGACTACATAATTTTGCAATCAAGATTACTGCATTGACAGCTTTATTTCTCAAGTTTTAACTTGATAACGTTTAGCAGAGGTTTCAGAAAGTATTTATTCACATGGAGGTTTATCTTACTTCAAAGCTACTTGATTATTTTGTTGGGTTTTTGGGCTGGGATTTTTTTAACTAATAGGAGAATGACAGTGATAGTTTAAAAAAAAATCTTTAGTTATAGCTAGAGTAGAGGAAAACTCTCTGAATACCATTTAATTTCCATGACAGAGTTATTTCTGAAATCCAGACTCCAAAAACTATCAATTTGATGCATTAGGTGGATTTGCATGCATTTAAATTCATTACTTAAAATGGTAACGAGTGTGCTCACACAAAATTAACACTCACTCACTCCATTCACTCATGACCATTTAACTTACCCTTACTAAGGGCCAGTGGTGCTTTCCCAGGCTGAGGAAGCGATTTACTCGATTTACTCGAGTGACCCTGAAGAGGGGGAACTCCAGCTCCAAGTTCTGCCTTTCTTGCCCTCCTTTAACACCTCACCAAGACTTCTGGGGGAGCAGTTCCTCCTCTGTAGGTGGAACACACCCAGGGCTCTGTGGGAACAGGGGCTGCTCTGGGAAATCTGACTCCACAGAGAGATTTCTCAATGAATCAGCCTCAGAGTTAACTGGGGTTGGTCAGTGAGGGTGAAGTGGGATGGCTCCACCAGCACTGCAGCATCCTGAACAACACAGATCCTGGGAGCTCTGGATCCCGTGCTTGGGGAGGACACTGTGCAGCCACAGGGAGGGATGGATGATGGATGGATGATGGATGGATGGATGGATGGATGATGGATGGATGGATGAATGGATGGATGGATGGATGATGGATGATGGATGGAGGGATGGATCCATGGATGGATCAATGGATGGATGGATGGATGGATTGTGGATGGATGGATGGATGGATGGATGGGGGATGGATGGATTATGGATGGATGGATGGATGGATGGAGGGATGGATGGATGGATGGATGGGAGGATGGATGTGGATGGATGGATGGATTGGATTGGATGGGGGATGGATGGAGGGATGGATGGATGGATGGATGGATGGATGGATGGATGGATGGATGGATGGATGATGGATGGATGGATGATGGGGATGGATGGATGGATGATGGATGATGGATGGATGGATGGATGATGGATGGATGGATGGATGGATCCATGGATGGATGGATGGATGGATGATGGATGGATGGATGGATGGATGGACGGATGGATGGGGGATGGATGGATGGATGGATGGATGGACGGATGGATGGGGGATGGATGGATGGATGGATGGATCAATCTATGGATGGATGGATGGATGGATCAATGGATGGATGGATGGATGGATGGGGGATGGATGGATGGATGGATGGATGGATGGATGGATCCATGGAGGAAGGGAGGGATGGATGGAGGGATGGAGGGATCCATGGATGGACGGATGCACAGCCACTGACTTTATTAACTGTGGCAGTGCCTGATGAGTCTCTGGCCAGCCCGTTTTACCCACAGCTTCTCGGGTTTAAGCTGAAAACTGCACCTGCAGCTGCTGAATCCCTGCACTCAAAGGCTCACCCCTGAACGTGGCACAGCCCAGGTCCCTGCGTGCTGTACAGTGCAATTCCAGGGATCTGGGCAGGTTCCAGGGATCTGGGCACTTCCAGGGAGCACACACAGCCATCCTGGTGTGCTCAGCAGGAGCCTGTGCACAGCATCTTTTGTACCCACCCATCCCCACGGACAGGGACAGCTTTCCAAAGTCTGAGCTGCAATACAAACCACAGTCATTCCAGGAAAAAAAAAAAGAGGTGAAGCATTAAAGCCTTTCTGTACTTTTTAAGGAGGTCTGAGTAATGACATGAATTAAAATTGCTAAATGGGTTGAGGGTTATGGTTCTCAGCAGTGAAGCAGAGAAATGTCAGTCTGTGGGAACAGCAGGACTTGTAATGGCTGGAAATTCAAATGGAGAAATTGTTGGGATGGAGTTGGCTTTGGAGAAAACAGTTTAAAAACCCCTTTATGTGCCTTTCTCTAAACCTAAGCTTATACTTGATCTCAAATGTAAAAAAATCATATTTTGTCCAAGAGTCAAACTAAGAGCAGTATATTTCTTTTAAAAAAAAATAATTCAGAGTTACAATCGAACTGTGGTTCACAATCCCTCCCATCAAATCCTGACAAACAATTTTTATTGTCGGTAGCAGCAATAAATGATTGCCCATCCTAGCTGCAGAGGACATGCAGTTTATATGATCCAAACAATTCCCAGCAACAGGCACAAAATAAGGAGAAAGCATTATCCAGATTACTAGAGCAGCAACCTGCTCTAACAGGCTTATACAGTAGGACCTGTAGAAATACTCATTTATCTCTTTGCTTAATGCAATGCCTAGTACATGAAAATGATACCTTGCATCATCTTATTTACTGCAGGCAAGAAGGTTAATGCAGGAGAACATATTAAAGGTCATTTCCATTCTTTCAAATAATTAAGTGCAGCACTTGCAGAATCCTTTTAGGGAGATTTGCAACAGAAAATGCTTTTAAATAACTCCTCAGGTAACTGCATTAAAATAAACCCTCAGACAGTGGAGGCTGGACCAAGAACTTGGAATTAAACAGCAGCTCCCATTTGAGAGAGTCCCAAAGTGTTCTGAGTTTCCAGACCAGCAGAGCCCACTGCACACCCTTTTGTTCCATGGCTCTTGTGGGCCCAATAGGAGCATTTTTCTGTGCTTATAACGAGATTAATTCAAGATTTCCATATTGGAACAAACCTTTAGAGGATTGGAAATACAGCACATCCTGCACTGTCATTTAACCAGATCTCTCAATGGTTCTGAAAATACTGAGACCATTAAAGACAAGCTCGCTAAACAAGAGCAGGAATCAAACTGGAAACCCCCTGGTCCTGTGGTGTCAGACCCAGAAACTCCTCCTGTCATCTTGCAGGAAAGGTTTGGGTCATTTGGAGCAGAGAGAACTGCCAGAATTCAGCAGCCAGCATGGGAGAGGCTGGGTCTGCAAGCAGTGAGGAAGAGCCCAGCACCCCTGGCATGGCTGGAACCCCATTTCCTGCCTCCCTTTGGGGTTTTTGGTTTTTTTTTTGGTTTGGTTTGGGGTATTTTGGGAGGTTTTTTTGGTTGGTTTTTTTGTTGTTGTTGTTTGTTTATTTGTTTTTTTGGTTTGTTTTTTTTTTTTTTGTTAGATGGGGCACTTTTAAGAAATTGTTTTTAATACTCTTAGTTCAGTGCTGTCTCCTCTTGAGGTAACACAGCTAAAGCACACAAAGCTGGTGATAATGAGAGAGATGCACAGAGAAAGGGGGGAAGGCAAAGAGGAGGCTCCTGTATTTTAATCAGCAGTTGTAGCACACATGGCAGGAATCACTGAGGTTCCACATGCAGGAAGCACAGGAGTGGCAAGCAAATCTTCCCTAAATTAGGTCATAAGAGGAGCAGTGGGACGTGGCAGAATGATGAGGTGGAGAGGCTGCAGCTCTGTCACATTTTGGTGGTCTCTGTTAGCACTGGCAGCTACAGGGACACTGCTGTGCTTGAATTACACCTGGTGACATTCCCAAAGCAGTGACAAGCTCATAACCAGCACAGATCTGCTCTCCAGCTCCACTGAAACGCTTCAGCAGCCTCGAGCTGCCCACAGGGACAGCGTGAGCCCCAGCAAAGCCCTGCCAGTGCTCACTGGGCATCAGCTCCCGCAAAGAGTGAACTACAAACAGCCTGTGGAGAGCAGGCAGGGACCAGCTTCTGCTTGGGAAATCTCTTAACTTGGTTAATTTATCACTTTTCAGATCCAATAATCACTTGCTTCTACATAAAAGTCATGAAACCCAAATGGAAAAGCCAAAGTGATGGGAGCTGTCACCACATCCTTCAAACATCCTCAAGCTCTTGGCACGGGTGGGGTCAGCAGATCAATGAGTGCTGCCTGCTCATTGATCCTCACAGCTACACTTCCAGCTGGGCAGCATCTCTGCCCATGCCCACAGCCCCCCTAAGGGCAGGGTGACCCTCCAAAGAGGGGGTGAAATGCCATTGAAAGGCTTCTCTTTGCAGCACAAGTCACCGTGGCACAAACGTCAGGAGCATTTTCCTGCTGAGCTCTGCTGCCAGCTCCAGGCTGTAATTTCTACCCTTGGACACGTTACAAGCATAATGGAGAACACATAAATGAATGCACAATCATTACAGATATTTATATGCACCCTGCTGGTGAGAGATCATGCCTATAATTCATATGTGGTAAAGCCACAAAATTATGAAGGTCTTCCGAGCACAGCCGTCCATAATCCAGTGGGAATCCATTACATTTTTATTCCTCGTGCTACAAGAGGCAATTTATGACTGTCCTATTTCACATTATGTTTTAGAGGTGGTGACAATGTAAAAGCAGCCCTGACCTCAAAATGGAATAACTGATTGAGGCAAAGAGGCATTGCACAAAATGTATACTTGGTTTCTTAAAGAAATAAGCAACTGCAGCTTTTTTAATTCTTATTATGGAATTCGCTTCAGAAAAACATTTTTGTCAAATTAATCTCTTCCATTTAATTTAATTTTCCTTTTAGGCACAGAGGTCTGGATTTATTTGACTTTCTTAATTGCAACCAAACATACAAATCCAGGCTCTTTCAGAAACATTAAAATACCTCATTCTCTGGTCTTTCAGTCTGGTCCTTCCCAAGCCCCTTTGTGGTTAATACTGAGCTGTTCTCAGCCCAAATGGAAGTTTCAGGACTGTTACTTCCTTATTGTGTTGTGAGACATAAGCTCTTGGTGCATCTCCATGTATTTAAGAGTTACTGTGGTGACATCACTAAAAGAGGCCAAGAATTAATATCAGGGCTGTCACACCTAGCTACACACAATTTGAGGGGTTTGAGTTGTACTTATTCCTTCTTGGAACTGAAATAACATTTATGATAACAACTATCCTATGTCCTCTGCAAAAGTGTTCCTTTACCAGGGCTCTTATTGTGGGGTTTGTTATTATTTCTAGGGATAAGTGTTCTATTACATCCATTAGATTTCCTAACAGCAATATCATTCTGTTCATACCTTTGCAAACCCTCCACATTTTCATTTGCAGATTCTCAAGTCCCCAGCATTAAGGATGGCACTGCCACATTCTGGTAACAGTTTTTTGAAAGCAGTAAATTCTGTTCTCTCTGCCTTTCTGGGGGCATGAGTATTTCAGAGCAGATCCATAAAAATTGACAGCCAGCTAAACTTTATCCATCCTGACCTCACTAAGAGTCCTGTTTCACCTACAGTAGAGCCATTATTTTAGCATCATGTGTTACACAAGTCTGGCTGCAGTAAAATTACACTTAATAAGCCAGACTATATTTTAAAAGAAGATGAAATAAGGGCTATAATATTTAATGTGTCATTTAACTGTCACATTAATAGTAAATCCATCAGTAAAGATGACAGAGCCACAGTGATTTAGCAGTCACCAATCCAGACCATCAGAGCTTTATGTTAACACCAGCAAAGAGCACTGTGGGACCAAACCATGTAATTTCTCAGATGGAAAATTACTTTCTTGAGGTTCCTGAACAGTCACAACTACATGGGACTAGTTATGATGCTGCTCAAAATTACTCAGGGTACCAGAACGTGGCTCTAGCAAGGGTAAAACATGATGCCATTTTCCAGGTTTTAGTGGGATACCTCCTAATGGATTATTCTAATTTTTTTTTAATATCATTCTGACCACACAGCATTTCACACTGAAACAGTGTGTTCTTCTTTTCACATTAAGCAAGCTTAATGTTGGGCAAAGGAACAAATTTCTTTCCCACACTCTGATGCCTGGATGGCAGCTGAGCTCCTGAACCTTTCAGGGATGTCAGCCCAAAGCCCTCTTAACTCACCAAGGAAAACTGCACTTGCCCAGAGAGCCCCCTTTCCATGGAAAGCTCAAGCTCCACATGCCCTGCTGTCCCTAATTCACTGCAAAGGCCTCCAGTCCAGGTTTAGCAGATGCCACATGGCCCATGTGCTTGAAACCCCTTTTTCCTTGGCACTGGGCGTTGCTTTCCAGCCTCCCAGAACCAGGGAAAAGCTCCACGGTTCATTACAAATACCCTGGGCCATTTGATCATTGAGATTAGGAACCCTCCAAAGATCACCCATGGAAACCCACGGGATTACCATGATCTGTGTGCTCTGTGGAAGCTCTCAGGACTGAAGCTGCAGCCCTGCTTTCAATCTTTAGTCCTGAGCTCCCCCAAGAACAACTTCCACGGCCACTGTGCTCTGCTCAAAAATTCAGCAGCCTCTGGCCACAGATAACCATCCACCAAGCAACCTTAAATGTTATCCTCTCAAGGTTAAAAAAGTGTGTTTAAGATTACTTTGGCTTTCAGGTCACATTCTTGCATCCTTCCCGAACTCCTGCTTCCCTGGAGATTCTGCCCAGTGATGGATTCAATGTGTTTTTCCTCCTGTTCTTTAAAGCTGATTCATTCATCACACTAGGTGGGGTGCATTTTTTAAGCACTGGAATGAGAGCTGGTCAGCACAAAACAGCATGTGTGAAAGGGAAAACTGAGCTGAGAGCAGGCCTGGGGTAGTACTGGGGATGAGTCCAGAGAAATGCACAAAAACCCAAAGCTGTGTGTCGAGCAGCTCACTGCACCTCCCTCTCAAAATCTCTGGAATCTCAACTGATGCTCCAGTTGTTATCCTGCATTAAGGTTTACTCATTTTAACCTGGAATATAGCCCAAAAATTTCAACATTTTCTCTCATCTTTGTTGAGGGAAGGCATCAAGAAAGAAAACTGCCCCAGAGCCAGCCTGGATTAGTGCTGTCTACACAATGAACACAACGTCACAGACAGAAACTATTGCAAGGATTTTTCACATCACTTTTCATACAGTGACTTTTCTCCATATATATTCTCTGTATCTGCACTCATCCTCTTGGCTCCCCCAAATTAATGCCAAAGAAGATCTTTTAGGAAACATGACCAGCAGTTGTGCACATCTTTATAAGTTACATCTCACCATTTATTTTCACATTACAACCAAAATGAATTAACACATATCAAATAATAAAACTTCTCATAGGATTAATGAGGAATTTTTTTTTTTTTTTAAATCAGGTAGAGTTAATAACAGCCTCTGTCTCTGCACAGTACAGGAACACATTCTGACTAGAAATCCCCTGGTCACCAAAGATTTGGCTCCTGTAAGCCCAGCTGTGAGTTTGGGACTGGTCACAAAGCCCAGGGCATGGGGTTTTCATCTCTAGGGGTGGTCACTGTGTGTTCATAAACAAACCCACTGCTTAGAACTCAGGTCAATACCCAACAAAATCACAGAACACATTTAGGATTCAGAGCTAAAAGCATCGTTGCACTACTGGAGTAGAAATCAAAATAAGCCCTAGAGATGGAATCTTTCTATTGCTGTTGATTTTCATGTATCTCTAACCTACACAATCTGTTATTTAATCTACCATCACTGATTTTAATGGGCCAATGCTGGTGATTTTTTTAAGGTGTCATTAAATACAGAAATAAAGAGAGACAGCTGTCCCAGCCACAGAGGAGACGCTAAGCAGGCAGGAGGGGTGTGCCCACTGAAGTTTTATCAGCACACACAGTGGTTACCACATCTTGGGGCACAACAGCTCCTCAGGAGGGGGCTTCAGATAAAGGCAAGGGGAGACACAACCCTTATCTGTTGGGGGAAGCTGATATACACAGCAAAGGGTATCTTGGATCTCCTCCAGGATCTCCTGTTTAACATTACTGTTAAAATACTGCACTAACCCAGAAAAACAGTTTTCTCCCTTTCCTTACATTTTGCTTTGTTTCCCCAATAGCCACTTTCTGAGGCATGGTAAAAAAAACAACAATCCCAGTAGAGAAAAGCCCACTGTAAAGGTGCAAGTTTGCCATTCTACCACAGTCTATACCTTCTTTCAGCAAAAGTCCAAACACAATGTGCTTCCTGTCCCAAGCTTTGTTATACAGAGGAAATCCTTTCAACAGGAGCATAGATGGGTCAAAACATACCAGAACTGCTGCATTCAGACAGAAAAAAAGTTCCCTTTCCCACCTATTATTCTATTCAAAGAGTGTTTGTGAGCATTAGGGGCACCCAGATTGTGTGAGCCCCTTCACCACCATAGCTGGGATTCACTGAATGCCTTCAGAGAGCTGAGAAATGAGTTGGTTATTTCCTCTTCAGGAAAAACCTCCTCCTGTGACAAAGGAGAGGGGACACAACATGAACCACCCAACAAGTGAGCACATGCACCAAATGCCATGGGAAACCCTAGCTAGGATTCTGGAAGTGCCAGCCCAGTGACAATGACAGAGACCAGCAGGGAGCAGAGCACCCCACTCCCACTGCACCCAGGTGCTCCTCACTTTGCTCTCCAGAGCTTCAGGATCCTCTGGCTCTGCACATCCCTACAAGCAGAGAAGGGTGGAGGAAGCACAAGACACAAGCACTCCCATGACACCCCTGAGGGGCTGGGGAGTCCAGCACTGAACACACCTCAGCAGCATCCCCAGTGTGTTTTTCTGTCTTTGGCTGCTGGAGCTGTTCTTTGTGTGTGTTTGCATCATTTATCCAACAGAAAGCAGCTCACTCTGCATAATGCACACAGCAAAATGTTACCAATCCAATTAAAGCCAGAACTCAGCTTCTGCTTTGCAGACAATGAAGGCAGCAGTTGATTTTAAGTGGTAATAAAAGCCTTTAAAATTACCATTGTAGTTCTTGTTTTCAAAAGATACCCTTCCAAGCCATATCAGCCTCCAAGAGTAAAGCCAAAATTCAGATTACCTTATGAGTTCCAGCAATCCTATTAAAGGAAATGGGACAATTCTTCCCACCATGGGGCACACAGTAAGTTGTATTGTCATAAAATTCTGTGTCAGATCAGGATCCAGAATGAAAAATCTAAGCCATCCTTGAAGGAATATGATCCACAAAAACTAGGAAATCAGTAAGAAAATCAATAGGAAATTATATTTGGGCTATTCACAGACAGATTTGTTTCACAGAATCATGGAATTGTTTGGGTTGGAAAAGCCTGAAACCATCAAACCCAGCCATTCCCCCAGCACTGCCAAGGCCACCACGTCCCCAAGAGCCACATCCACATGGCTTTTCATTCCTCCAGGGATGGGGACTCCAGCTCTATCCTGAGCAGCCTGGCCAGAATCCCAGAATTATTAAAGTTGGAAAAGCCCTCCCAGCCCATGGAGTCCCAGCTGTGCCCAGTGCCCACCTTGTCCCCAGCCCAGAGCTCTGAGTGCCACCTCCAGCCCTTCCTGGGACACCTCCAGCCATGGGCACTCCAAAGCTCCCTGGGCAGCCCCTGCCAAGGCCTGAGCTCCCTTTGCATGGAGAAATTCCTGCTGCTGTCCAAGCTGAGCCTCCCCTGGCCCAGCCTGAGGCCGTTCCCTCTCCTCCTGTCCCTGTTCCCTGGCAGCAGAGCCCGACCCCCCCTGAGCCCCCTCCTGTCAGGGACTGTGCAGAGCCACAAGGTCCCCCCTGAGCCTCCTTTGCTCCAGGACAAAGCTCCAGCTCCTCAGTGCCAGTGCTTGACAACCCTTTCAGCAATACTCAGTTACAGAATTTAACATAAAATCGCTTTTAAAATTTAATTAAGCTGCAGTTGGGTAAATTGATTGCCTCCAATGCCTTGCAGGAGTGGAGAAAAGAGCACTTCGTAGGTCAAGGCTGGCCTGAAGGTTTCATTTGCACGATGTTCAGCACAACAGGGCCCTGTTCCATCCTGGACATCACAATAAACTCCCTCTGCAATGGTCCCAGCAGCTCCCACTCAGTTTGTGGCACTGCACTGACTTTTGTGGGTGAGGAGGAGCTGCAAAGAGGTGGTTTAGCCCTGAAACACAGAGCACCAGGACCAGACCCTCCATTAACCCTTCAGCCAGGAGGTTTTTGGCATGCACATCCCGTCAGGAAATATTTTTGGCACTGAGTAGGCCATATCTACTGGGGCTGGGGAAGGTCAGGAAAGCTGCATTCAATCACTCGAGATTCCCTGCTCCCATGGCAGGGGCTGCTCCCTCTGCTCTGCAGAGGTTTGAGGGCACAGCTCTGCACAACAGAACCATCTGGAGATGCCACAGAGAGGAGCAGAGCAAAACTAAAATCAGAGGAGCTGCAGGAGGAGCAGAGAAGGATGTTGAGTGCAGGAAAAAGGAGGAGACGCAGTGTACTGGCTGAAAAATGAGGAGGTGAGAAGAGAATCCCCAAACAGCAACAGAAAACACAAACTCCCAGCTTTGTGACAGGAATATCTGCAATCAACCAACCTTCACCACCTGTTTAGTCCCAGCAATTCCCTTCAAAGCAGCAGGACCAGCCAAGGACCCTCTGCAGCACCCCAGGCTCCTGGCTAAGCTTATCAATAGAGCTGCGTGCAGCCACGCTGCTCCTCCTGACAGACACAGCTCCTGCAGAAGCAACAGCCTCTGACCCTCCAGCAGCAGCAGGATGGAGAAAAACTGCTCCACCACTGAATTCCTTTGCTTCCACAAACAATTCATTGAGGCTGCAAGCTCCATTTGTGTGTCTGTATTAACAGGGCACACGACAGAGCAGGCTCAATTTGTCATGTGCCAGTTGGTTTCTTGCTCTGGAAAGCCAAAGCAGAACCTGGAGTTTCTCATTTGTCTGATTTGGGATGCATTCAGACCTTACTGAATAGTCCAACTTTGTGGCTACAGTTGCTCTTCATTTTCCTCCACTTCAAGGCTGTCAAATCAAAATAAAACACAGCATTTTTTCACATATAACTGAAGACACCTGCACTGGTCAATCAGTGATAAAGAACTACATTCATATATCCTACTATTATTATTATTATTATTATTATTATTACTATTATTAATTGTAAAATGCAAGTTTTTGGACAATTGTTGTTTACAGCCTTGGTGAAAGCTGTTTTTATAATCAGATATCAAGTCTGCTCCAATAAAGTGATTTACCATATAAAACCTGACTTTGTTACAGGCTCTGTAGTGTATTAAATACCTCAGCCTGCCCACAGATGCAGCTATTGGGTGCCTGTCCTGTTATTCTCAATGTGACTGAGAAAACAAATCTCCTTTTTGTAATTATAGCAGTAACTTTTTTTCTTCCTACAGGTGAGAGAGGACAGAAAATCTTTGCAGTGCCAGGCAGGGCGTGCTTGTGAAACAAACACACACAGAGATGTGCTCCTCTATTTTAGCACCAGACAAACTATCTGTCACACTGTCAGACATGAAAGAAACACGCAGATTCAGCAGCAGTTCAGGACCACCAGGCAGGACCAGGAAAAGAAAACCCCTGCCTTTCTTTATTCTCTCATTTTTATATATTTCTTAAGACAATCGTGGATTGGTCAATGAGGTTACCACCTCTACAATTTCACAGGATAATGACACAGTCTATCATCTTTCTCCACCTTAGGAGAAAGGAATGAAAACAATCTAGAAGTTCAAAACAATCTAGGCTGGTTAGGAAAACATGGACTATGTTTATAAAAAATGCATGAGAAATTCTACTACTGAAGTAAAAACATAGAATACTGTAAAAACCAGGGCGACATCTGTCCCTTGCTGGGCATCTTCCAGGCAGTGAAATCCCAGGCCAAAAATGAAATTCCAGCCAGGCTCACCCCCACTCCACTGAAACCTCTGGATCTTCCCCCCACACCCAGCTGGAAGAGCCACCAAAGAGCATCCCCCAGCCAACAGCACATTCCAGGCTCTTGACTCACAGCATCCTCTGCCATTTTTCAGTTTAATGCTCACATTTCAGAGCTCTCCTGCTCTCCTTTGCTCTGGGCAGGCCTGGCTGTGACACCACCCCACGGGGATGGTTGGGAATGGCTCCTTTTTCATCCCAGCCTCTCTGAAGGAGCGAGGGGAGCACGTAGAGGGCGTTTCTCATTGTGCTGCCGTGCACCTGCGGCTGCCGGCCAAGGTCACGAGAGGAAACAACAAAACCCTTCAGGAGAGGCAGTTCCTTTGTCATCTGAACACGGGCAGGAAGCACTGGAAGTGTCTTAAGAAAGTTTCTCTAACGAGCTCTTAGCCCAGCCCTGCAGAAGCCAAAGACAGAGGATCATTGCAGGTCCTTTCCAGCTGAAATTGCCTTTCCTACCCTACCCAGCTCTGAGGGGAAAGAGCACCAATATCTGCCTATTTCAGCCCAATATCCAGAGCCTCCTGTTCCCAGGGATTCCGGTGCTTCAGAGCACAGGAGCAGCCACAGGAGTGGGGTTTGAGGGGAGGGCAGGGCCAAGCTCTGGGTCAGAGCTGCTCTGGTTGAACCACCCCATCTGCCTGAATTCAGGCTCTGTCGCTCTGCTTTAACCTCAGGAGCCCTTCAGAGGAAGCTCTGAGTTATTCTGCAGAATAAATATCATTAATTACCAGTCCTTTTGTTTCATAGGTACTCGAAGGCCATTTAAAAATATTGCACGCAGTGTGCAGATAATACACAAAGGGCGGGGGGTTTTGAAAAGCAAGTGCTTTAAAATTATGCTTTCTCTCCAAAACAGATTATTAAAGTTAAATCAGCATAATTTTCTGCTGCATTAAACTGGGGACAAGTCAAAATGGCTGCAAGTCTGCTTGAAGTAATTCATGAACATTTCTCTTTCCTCTTGTTTATTGTAAATATATCTTTTTAGAATAAGTAATTTTGCTACGTACTTTTTCAGGAGCAGTCAGGAAGACAGATCCCAACAGAGCTGTTCATGCACAATCTTTGCAAACTAGCAAGATCAATCATTTTCCTTTTCTCCAAATTTTCAAAATTAATGTAAATCCTGAGAAGTCAAAGCAAAGATTTAACTGTATTAAATTTTCCATTGTGCTTTTAAATATACATATTGTCTCCTCTGAGATTCTGTTTGGATGTTAGGAACCAGCTCTTATTCTTTTTAATCTCTGTAAAAGTGCACAGGGATGGGCACAGCGTCACCATTTGTACGGCCAGGATGAAATATCAGCAAAAGAAAACTGTCCAGGGCAGATATATTTCAGTATGAATCATTAATTCCTAAAGCTTGAATTTTTTCATTATTCATCTCCCATTTTTCATCCTGTATTACTCCCTCAGTTCACAGAGCTGCAGTGAGATGTTGCACAAGTGTTGGTGTGTGGCTGGGGGGAGCAGCCCCACACCTCAAACTGAGCAATTCCCAGGTAAACACAAGATTAAAAGTTATTTTCCCACTGCATTGTACAGATCAGTCACTGAAATCTGGCATTTTATAGACTAATCCCTCCAAGGTCTGTGACTGGTTTCCCTCACTATTTGCAGGGAGCATCCTCATGCCACAATTCCGAACGAGAATACCAAAACCCAAACACTCACATTTCCACCTGATTTGCACCGTCCCTGTGCCTGAAATCTTGGAGGTTATTCATGCAGTTATAAACATAGCATCAAGGATCAAATGCTATTTTATCAGTGCTAGGGAAAGCCTGAAACTTTCCTATTCCACGTTCCACTGCCATGGCTCAATTCAAACCCATCAGAGCAGCTCCACTGCAGAGGAGACATCAGAGCCTGCAGTGTTTAAATAAAGGCAAAGCCTGGCTGCTGGAGCCTGCACACAGATGGCTGCCTTTCAGAGGGCTGGGGGGAGAAATCCATCCTGCCTGCTTTCCAAGCCATTAGGAGCTCTCACCATCCTGAAGAGGCACCGTGCCCACTGCAGCACAGGGACAGTGCATGGGGGTGGCAGTGGTGCACTTAAACCATCTGCATTTGCACAGGGCTTGGCAGCAAGTGCAGACTGGCAGCCTGGGCCTGGGGTGTAATAAAGGGAGGGTAATAAATGAGTAAAAGTCACTGAACCAATTTACAGGGCATTAGTGCCTTGGCTCTCACACTTCAGCCCCTCAGCAAGGATTCATCCAGAGCAGCTCT
This sequence comes from Eopsaltria australis, assembly GCA_034509425.1. Lineage (NCBI taxonomy): Eukaryota > Metazoa > Chordata > Aves > Passeriformes > Petroicidae > Eopsaltria > Eopsaltria australis. Next base: position 1,629,097 of record JAVTVJ010000531.1, read on the forward strand.
CTGCACTCTGCTTTTGGCAAGGGCTCAGCTCCTCCAACAGTTTTTTGGAGAAGGCACATCCCTTCCTTCCCTCCTTCTCTCGTGCCTTCAAACAACACAAAACCCATCTGGAGCCCTGTGCCCTTGGGAGCAGGGTGGCAGGGAGTGGGGTCTGTGTGATCTGTGTGGAGAGCCTGAGGAGTGTCACACAGGGTCTGTGAGTGCTGGAACCCACACCTGGCACTGCCCAGCCCATCCCTGCTCCCACTCGGATCCCAGGGTGCCCCAGCCACTCCCAGCCCAGGAAACCCAGGGAACATATGGCAGAGAGAGCTGGGCATGGCAAGTTGACACAGTGTGCCAGGCAGGGCCATGGCTGTGGCACAGGAGACACTGAGTGTGTGCGAGTGTGACTCTGTGTGTGTATGTGCCTGTGTGTGTGTGAGTGTGACTCTGTGATTCTGTGATTCTGTGACTCTGTGACTCTGTGACTCTGTGACTCTGTGATTCTGTGATTCTGTGATTCTGTGATTCTGTGACTCTGTGACTCTGTGACTCTGTGATTCTGTGATTCTGTGACTGTGATTCTGTGATTCTGTGATTCTGTGACTGTGACTCTGTGACTCTGTGACTCTGTGCCTATGTCTGTGTGTGTATTTTTGTGTGTTTGTGTGTTCCACATCACAACCAGAGAGCTCCAACCTTGCATGGCCACACTGGGGGAAGGAGGGTGAGCTGTGACCAGGACACACCAACGTCAGGGGCTTGGTGACTTCACTTGGAATGCACACAGAGACTGAATCACTGGGGCTCGGGTGTGAGGACATGAAAGGAAAACCCAGAGACTTGAAGGGGCATCAAGGAAAGCATTTGAGATGTGGGTCATCTCACGTCCTGTAAACACCACTTCCCTTCAGGAACTGGTTTATTGGCACTCACTGGAACAAAGCCCCCGTGAGCCACGTCCCTTCTCTGGTAGTTTCCAAGTGGGAGGGACACCAGGGTGAACAACAGCCCTGAAAGCAACCCCAGCCAAGTGTGGAACCTGCCTTTTGTTGCACCCTGCTCTTTTCACCCCAGTACTGTAAAATCTTCCTCTCGAGATAAAGCTCCTTCTGCACTTGAGTAGCCACAGGAATCCCAGCACAACAGAGCTCTTTGTGTGCTGCAGCTTTTGAGATGACAGGTCTCCCATGCCTGGAATGGTGATTTGGTAGATAGGTTGTAGTTCAAACAATAATCTGACTTTTTATCTCCCCTGAAGCTCTTATAGAACAGTGAGAGGCATAAAAATTAGGTTTCAGTCTTTTTTGAAGGAAAAATCAACATTATTTCAACCAGTTAAAAATCTTCTTCTGGTTTAGAGCTTCCCAGCAGACATTCAACTGCAGAACAGCCAAAGAGCCAGTGCTGCTGAGTGCAGGGACCGAGACCCTCTGCCCTGATCACCCCAGCACTGGTCAAGAGCCTGCAGGCTGACCCGTGGATGGGCAGAATGCCATAGGAAAACCAGGACCAGGATGGGCAAACAGTTGTGACAACAGTGCAGGGAGAAAAGGGAAGAGGCCAGCAAAGGCCTGGTTCTGTCTGACACCTCAGAGCCAGGACACGAGCACAGGGTTTGGAGCAGCCCCAGGTGGGGCTCACCAAGGCAGCTCCTGCTGCCCCAGCAGCTCCACAGCATCTCTGCTTCTGGGGTTGTTTTAAATTAATGCCACAGCCATTAAGAATGTTTGCACTGCAGAGTTTACCAAAAATTAAATGGCTGTTATCCCTCTGATTTCAGTTCTGGCATAGCAGAGAGAATCTCTTCTACACCAAAACACGAGCCTCCTGTTTCCACCAGCAGCAGCTGGGCTGCTTCAACAACCAACCAACAGAGTTACTGGAATGGAAGGTGACCATTTTCACCCCTTCTGTTTAAGCACAGATTGTGTTGGTTTGGGTTTCTATTTTAAGGGGAATGCCATTAAAACAGATATGCTCTTTGAGTGAAAAGAAAATTCACCGGAATGAAGATTGTTTATCAAAAACATTTGTGGGAAACCTTTTACCAGCCTCACACCTCTGCACTAGACCTGCTCCTCCAACTGCAATCACGTGTAAAGGTTAGTGTGCCAGCCTTAGCCTGCAGCCTTGTTGTTCCAAATCCCTGTGGATTGTGTCTCCAGTGAGCACATCAAAGGGATTCATGATTCCTTCCTTCAGCTCAGGGGTGACGCAGTTCCATTCTCTGGCTCCTGCTCAGGGCCTTACAGAGATTTAGTACAGATGGGTGCATTTTGTACCATCTCTTCTTTCCTGCCATTTCCAAACAAGGCAACAAGATCGTTTGGGATCATTCCCTGTGGAACATTTTAGGAAAAAAACCCTGCAGTCATTAGTCTTTCTGAAGCCAGAGGTCTCATCAAGGAGCACAGGACTGACCCTTGCACGAGAGATCTGGTGCAGTGAAATGAGTGTGGTACAGCCAGAACTGTGCTCTGGAAAACATCTCAGCAAATGCTACCACACCTCCCCAGCAAACACCAGCTTGAACTAAAATTCCTCAGCAGGTTTTTTTTTTAAATGCACCTTAAATTAAAAACAAATCAGAGTTACATTCCTTTGTTTAAGAAACCTGACAAGAGGAAGCTGAGTCAGAGTCCCTCCAGGATGCGCACCTCAAGCTGTGACAGAAAGGAAACCAGTGACCAAGTGGAAATGACTAAGAGCACTGCACTGCCCTGATTAAAGGCCCAGAAATAACAACACAACTGCAGAGATTATGCCTTCCACACGGAGCAGGAATTGTTATTTTTTAACCTTCAAGTAATGGTCCTTCCAGAGAGGCTGCAGAGAACCGTCAGACACAATTGTGCATTTCGGATGGGAGGGATTTTACAGGGATTAGCTGAGCTGCTGAAAATTAGCATTTGGGGTCTATTTTTATAACCAAAGGAAGGCCTGTGCTCTCCCCTACCATATTTCCTAACTGGTCAGAAAAATCCTGACACATATCACTGCTGTGGCTGAATTCCCAACCCTGGCAGACCTCCACTTGCACAGCGCCTGTAACGTGCTGGGTTTAGCAAGACAGACTAAGTCTAACTTTTATAAACTGCTACAAAAGCATTCTTGGGCTGTGCTGCCAAGAGTAAAACCCTTCCCTAGTGAGAGTCAGATAGTAGGATGAGAATTAAAAGGTTATTATTTGCAGCTGTGTCAATAGCTGTCTTTGGGTTTGATCACTGTGCTTATCAAAAAGGGCTTACTTATCATATGGAATGTCACCATGACTCGAATTACTTGTGAAGAAAAGGGAAACTCTCACTCAGTGAAAGGCATGGGCTGCTTTATCCACTTTGTTGGGATTTGTGCTGGTTAGGAAAGCAATGAACTCATTCCTACAACGATGTTTTCCATGAATTGCCTGAGGAGAACTTCCCAGAGCACTGATGGGATGAGACAGTGAACAAGCACCACAGTGCAAAGCTGAAACCAGCTGTAAGCACAAGCCAGCCTGCTCTGCTGGGTACACAGCAATCTGAGAAACTGCAGCTCCAGATCACCAGCCCAATCTCCTCAGCAACAGATAGAACTGAGTCCTGAAGAAAGGTGCTTTAATCTCACATTTATTCTGTGCACTTATCAACCCAGTAACTTACACTCACTCCCTCACGGGTGTCTGTGCGTAGTGAGAGAAGTCAGATTTAACAGATTTAATGTGCTGGGTGAGAGCTGTGTTTCTGCCCATTATAACACATTATTCCTCTCAGCAGTAGCAAAGTGACAGTTATTACTTCAGATTCCCAGGAATGTCAAATTCAAACCATGCACAAGCACCTTTAAAGCAAAGTTGAGTTCTACCCCGTCATTCAAGAGAGGAAGGGCTGTTTTAAACTTTACTAGTCTGGCACATTGCTCAGACTCCAGCATTTAAATAACAGAGGCTAAACTCAAAGTTTCAGAGAAAGAGATGCTGGTCTGAAGCAGACATATCTAACCCAGGAGCCACAGAGTCCCAAAGCAGCAGCTAATGAACATCTGTGGGAAAAGCACTGCAAAGAAGCAAATGATCCAGTAAGGGCAGCTGGATAAAACAGGGAAGGAAACCAATACAGCAGAGCTGAACTGAACTGAAAAGGGTCTGATGTCATTTGGAGAAAGGAACAGCAGGAAAACACAGAAATGCCAAGTAAATAATTATCACTCCTTTCACTTGTGCCACCATCTCCATCCATGGGTCACACAGGGAAATGATGCTGAGGTTTCTACTCAATTTTTACCTGCTCCTTTCACTTCCACAAGCTGGACTGTGAAATTATATTTCACACACAAAATCATGCAACTAAAAGGTGATTATGTCTGCCAGTGTTGTCTGATCACGCAAAAGATTTTTCTCATTAGCAGAACTTAGTGTGATTTAATAATATTTTTGAAACGTTGCCCTCTGGCTTGCAAAAGGCATGAGCCACCAAGGAATTTTTCCAAACTCTTATGATTTGGCCCCTGTGACAAAGCCTGAAAGTCAAAGATCTACAAGAAATCCTGCTCTCCCGAATTTTGTGTCAGCATGGTGACATTTAAAACAAGCATGGTGACATTCACTGGTTAGGAGGGACAGCAGGGCAAATGTCTGGGACCAGCCAGAGGGCACAGGGCACTATGAACCACCAGGGGTTTTGCTGCTGCTGGGAGGGGGCTGCAAGAATTGGTTCTTCTTTCCATAAGATCTCAATGGACCTTTCCTCACAGCCAGGAAGGAAACCTAAAGAGATGAAATCTATAAAATAGCATGGGGAGGTATCAGATGGTAAATCAGGTCTCTGAAGTTTCAGTGGAAGCATCTCACTCTTACAGTTCCAAATGGTTTTCAGTTTTCCATTGGGCTCTGAAGCAGAGCATGTGAAAAGGCCTTTAGAAACTTTCTCACTTCTCACCTCGAACTTTTTGGGGCGGATGAAGCAAATCAGATAATAGGCAGGTAATTCAGCAGGCACTGGAACACAGTGAGAAACACTGAGACCTGGACAGCCTCAGGCTGCTGCCTCAGGGCACACAGAGAGCCCTGGGGTCTCCCCTTTTCCCTCTGAGCAGAGGGGGTGACTCCCTCCCCTCCTCCTTTCCTTGGAGCAGCTGAGTGTCACCCTCACTGCCAGCCCCACAGGGGGACATCAAAGCTTCAGAGGGCTGGAAATGCAGCTGGAGACACCACAAGGGTAAGTCCTATCTGGGCCCTTGGCTGTGGGTATCAGATTATCAGGGAGCTGCATCCTGCCCAGAGAGCTGCACTTCCCCAGAACCCCTATCAGCATCTCCCTGCTCCTCCCCCAGCAGGGACACAGCTTATTTAACAGACAGCTTATTTAGCTGCAAGGAACCCAGGCTCTGTGAGCTCCTCATATGAGACTTTGAAAAATGTCTCCTTTTTTTATTTTTTAATAATTAATGTAACAAAATCCTTTGGAAGCCATTCGTCTTCACTGCTGTACACCATGAAAATGTGAAACAACCTGACCAACCTCAGCCTTCTGGCAAGGCAGGGAATCAATGCCACCACCTGTGCTGGGCTGTGATGACAAATAGGGGCAAGAGAGGATTTAACTGTGGAATAAGATTAAAAATTTAAGTCAATAATTAAAATTATTAAAGTCATACTTAAGATACATTGAAAATTTGCCTACATTTATTATAAGTGATTCAGAAGAGGGAGTTTTGAGTAAGTCCTGCACTTCTCAGTTTTCTTCTGCATTATTTAGTGAAAAAAATCCTCTTTCATTTGTAGTGCACATTGCCAGAGCTACACCCTTGTGTTCAGTTTAACACTGAAGCTTCCCCTTCTGCCTGCCCTGAGTGGTCTCCAGACTCAGAACTCACCATAATCAAGATGTTAGGAGCATTTTCTCCTTCTGAAAGGCCCATCTACACTGCCTTGCTCCTCAGCTCTTCACTTTACCTGGGAAAAATACTGTGGATTTCACCTTTACATCCAGCACTGACAGAGCTTAGCAGGAGCCCAGTCCCATTAACAGGAGGGCTCTACCTTTTTGGCTTCCAGGTATGAAAATTGTAATAGAGAGGACACTTCCAAACTGCTTTGAAAATCTTGCTGGTGCAAAGCAGGCATGGTCTGTGCTGGTCAAGTGTCAGACACCTAAAGAACCTCTCAGATATTTGCTAGCTCCTAAACCTCCCTCTAAAACAATACTAAATAACAGACCAACTCTGGGGTTTCTCTCAGAGCCAGCTTCCTTTTATTCAGTTCCCTCATTAGAGTCAGCAACAAATAAGTAGATAGAGCAATAATGAGGCTGAGTTTATCTGGTTTCCTCCACTCCCTTTTCTCACTGTATTACTAATTCTTGGAACAATAACAGGATGCCGGGATGCAGGATGGGAAAAGGCTGACTCCCAGCTGGAAAACCTTGGAGACTGGAGAGCTGAACACTCCCAGTATTGCTTAACGAAAAGAGAAGTGGATTTTGCTATTTGATCTTCATTTTTTGTGTCCTGCTGGACGTTCTGGGATAATCCTGGGTTTAGTTTCCCTGATTTGGTACCGGACCGAAGCTCCGCCACCTCGGACTCGGGTAAGACAGAAATGTTCTTTTCTGTCCTTCGGCTTTGAAATTCATTCCAAAGGGTTTTTTACCTCCACCCAAATGATTTCCTAATGCCTTAGATAATTTAAGAAATACCAGCAAATGGGCTATGAATTTTATACATACCCACCAAATCCTTTGGGCCCTACACTGATGGCGCCCACACCAAGTTAAGTACAAAGAGCAGAGCTGTTTAAAATTGACACTGGAAGAGGAAAACCTCTGACTTTGTTGGGCTATGCCACCATATTCCCAGATTGTTTTTTTAAAAAGAGACATTTCATGGGTTTTGGGGAGTTTTGCTTGTAATATTCAGATGGTGTTGCCTGTGTTCAGTCACAGTGGAAAGGAGATGGGGATTATGCTGCCAGTGGCTCCTGTGGAGCCTTCAGGGAGGGATTCACTCGTGGTGGGGACAGGTGCAGGTCCAGGATTGTTTGCAGTGAGCAGGGGTGTGCTGGGCTGTGATTTGATGCCAATGTTTCATTGAAGTGGGGGTGGATTTGGGGTCTGTGTTTGAGGTGGGTGGCTTTGCAGTGCCCAGGGTGACAGTCACCACGTGGCTCTGGCATATCTGTTTAAAACTAAGAGGGGAGTTCATACAAACTCAGGTCAGTGATTTGGTCACCCAATTCCCAAGTTTAAAGCATCCCACGTACTTTAGCACCCTAACACTGGAGTGCCAGGTTTTACAAACCCTGTTCTAAAGGACCAGCAACTCTTATTTCAGAGGCTTCTTGATCTCAGTGGTTCAAAAAGACCCATTTTTTTCTGAGTTATTTTATGAGCAATGGCTTGACACAAAAAGTTGGCTGAAAAGGCTTTTATCTTATCCTCCAGCCAGTGTAGCAGGTCCCTGAACTAACAAGCTCACTGTACAGCTTGCAGAGACAAAGCATTTATGCATAAGAGATGAACTGATAGTGGTTTTTCTGTAAGAAATCTATTCTGCAATAGTGGGACTGTCAGTGTGCACAGCACCTCCCTGTGCTGGCTGTCACACTGTAATAAAGATAAAGGAAGGAAAGAAATGCAAGGGGGGAAGAAAAGATATGGAAGAAGATGAATTTCTGTGAGAAAATCTCTTCCATTCTTAGCTCCCAAAAACATTCCAAGTTGGCTGTTCCTGCAGTTAACAAAGGTGCAGTTAATCAACGTGTCCCTGCCTCCTGTGAGGATAAATCATCAGATCAGCACTTGCAGAAGCACACAGTATTATAGATGTTCATGCAGGAAAATATATTAGACAAAAGCAAGGATGCTCCAATGATTTACAAAAGCTTCTCATCTTGGGTTAATTTGTGCCTGGTAACAAGAAGCCATATACCAGAAACAAATCACAGAAATGCTGATTTAAAATTTATCTCTGGTATCTCCAGGAGGTGCTTTTTATCCTTAAATAAAGGGTGACCCACGGGAGAAAAGGACACAGGATGCACTTGGCATATGAAAGCCTTACAATAGTACAGTTTACTAGAGAGGAGAATGTGAGGTTACAGGCAATAAAACAAATTGATTTGAAAGCCAAGCATAAACTCAATTAAAAAATCATTCCTGCTTTGCCCACAACACCACAAACCTGGGGTTGTTTTTCAGGTTGCTACAGCTGCACTGCAATGCAACAGGAAGCATTTCCCAAAGCCTTGCTCTTTAACAGAAGATCATAAAACTGTTCTTTAAGCATTCTTAAAGCAAATGCTAGCACTGAAATTGTGTCCTGGAAGAAGAGCAATGTGCAGAGTGCTGGATGTGGGGCACAGCTGAGGCAGGGCAGAGTTTACAGCTCTGCTGCCAGCTTTGCTTCACATCCTGCCCCTGCTGGGGGAAACTGCTCTGAAAACAGGATAGAGGTAAAAATCACGGGGCATGGCTTGGAAACTGAGCTGATTTACAGCACTTGTGGAACAAAGCGCTTCACTGTCCAGCCATAAATCAATTACTTCAATTAATATTTCAAATTCAAAATAGAAAAACTTTCGGAAGATTCTCTTTTCTTGTCAGGGTGTGTGTCTACAGAACTACAGGCTTAAATCAGGCCAGACAAGACTTCATATTTTCTAAAAGAGCAGAGGTTCACAGAATCAAGATAACTGATTATTTCTGGCAGCTGAGATTTCTGTAAGGAATCTTCATTCCTTACAGAATGAATTCCTGTATTTTCATCATAATTCCAGGTTTTGCTCAGGTTCTAAAAGTTTAATTCAGAGGTTCCAATGTCAATGCCAAGAGGAAAATAAGAGGTTCCCTTTGTGAGAAATTTGTTGGGCATGGAACTACTTTGGTGTCTTTGTTTTTTAACAAATATGTTTCCCTTGTTATCCTTGTGGGTTTGCAATCTGAAAACCCTCGAAGTTTAGCAGTGGTGTGAGTGGTTTCCCTCCCTCTCCTGAGCACAGCAGGCAGGGATTATTTGTGCAGGCTGGAGATTTGCTAGGACAGAAGGTGCCCAGCTCACAATCACCAGAACAGTTCTCACCCAGCCTTGGAAGAGCAGAAGGAGAGCAGAGCTTGGCAAGCCCAGAGCTGGACACTCGTTTGATCCATTTTATAAGAGTTTTTTGGGCTTCCCTTCAGGACCCTGCTCCTCCAAGGGCCATGCAGGTGCAGCAAACACAGAAAACAAACACACTGGTGTCACTGGTGTGGCCAGGAGCCACCAGTGCTGCTGCTGGGGAATTTCCAGGGATCCTTGTCCAGAGCCTGTGCTCAGCCCAGCACAGAGTCCCTGCAAGCCCAGGGGCCCCCTGAGACAGAGAGCAAAACTCTTGTAAGAGATTAGCAGCTGCATGTGAAAGCTTTATCAAGAATTCTCCACCAAAGTCCAGAACTTATGGTGAAATATGACTGGGGTTTTAGAGAAAGGCAAGCATGGTTACCTGGACAGATGAGGGGAATTGCACAGATACCTTCCCAAAGAACAGCAGAGAGGGAAGAGTGTTTGTTCTTCTGCCCCGACACTGCTACCTGAAATGCCAGGAGTTACAGAGCATCATTGTCATTAGGGGTAGACAAAAAGACAAAAATGTTTTAAGCTCCTCATTTTTATAACCCCCAAGAAGGTTTTATTGTCCCAGTTGTCACCAAGACTCTTCTGTTCCTGTCCCCAGCATCCTCTGCCACAACCTGAGGGGACAGAGGCTCAGTTTCTGTCACACAGCCTGTTCAAAGGCACAGAGCAGCAGTGGCCAGTGGGGCTTTGTCCCCCCTGAAGTCACCCATTTCTCTGCCTGCTCGTCCCTCCCAGGCCCAGCAGCAGCACCTGGAATGGTGCTCCTGGCACCTGGCAGAGCTCAGCAGGCACAAGGTGGGGAATGCAGCCCACAGGGGCCCTTGGCCTCATTGTGCAGGACAGTGGGAAGGGAAATTCCACTTCCACCTCATGCCTGGAGGATGCACTGGAATTCCTCCTCCTGCCTTTGTGCACACTTCTGAGCAATGTTCTGGTAGCACCAGTCTTCCTCTTCCCCTTCCTTTACCGATGCTATCTGCTGTGGATTTGTGCTCTGGGAGTCCTGGAGGAGCACAGAGTCCACCTTACAGCCCCTGGCTTGAGGAGCCCAGGAGCCTGGTGCTGCTGTCAGGCAATGATAGGAAATCCTGCCATTGATGGGAATGGCTCCTGGGATGGGCTCAGCTCCATCAGCAGGATCCCCACTGGCACACAGCTTCAGGCTGCCTTCTCCATTCTGTTTGTGGGATGCTCCCTCCAGCCCCAGGCCTGAATTCAGAAGAGATTTGCATTCTCTTCATGGCTTTTGCTGTCACTGTCTTTCAGCTATAAATGGTCTATCTGTTACAGAATCAGTTTACTCAGGACTTGATGACCTAAAGGCCTTTCCCAACTTTAACAAGTCTGTGATTCTATGTTAGGATTAGGCCAAGCAATCAATATTAATAATAAGGTATCAGAGTTTCCAACACCTCCTCTAGGAGCCCAAAGCTACAATGAATTACAGCACATTGGCTGGTTGCTCAGTGCTGTTAATTTAGGGTCTCATTAAAGCATAAACAATTATTGCACATTTTAGTATCATTCAGATGGTCAGTGCTCTCCACCTCAGACACTTACCCAGCACACAAATTAAAAAGTGAGGGCAGGAAGCAGAGAGCAGAGAGCTGGAATGCTTTGTGCAGTGGGCTCATTTTACAAAGACAAAAATGTGAACTTCAGGGACAGAGCAGTCACAGAGCTCCATCCTCTGCAGCACCATTTAACAAACACCTTTGCTTTGTGCCCTGGATTTGCCAGCAGCAGCTTTGGAGGATGAGAACAGACACTGAATTACTGAGCTGCACTTGGACACGACTTCAGTCCCAAACAGGAAGAAAGGGACACATTTCTCTGTGGAATATATTTTCTCATTTCCCTGCTGTGAAGTGATGAGCTGCACCAGCTGCCAAATATGGGCTGACCTGCAGCTTCTTTAGATGAAGAGAAAGGGTTCATTCACACCAGAAGGGGTTTTCAGTGGCCATGATTAAAACGTGAGCTGTGGCAGGAATAAACGTTCCACTCACACAGCCTCTAAAGAGAAAAGAAACCACCACAGCTTAAGAAATATCTTTGTTAAATCACAACCACTCCCACATAGAAACAAATCCACAACTTACATCACTTTTAAGCAGTTTTCCTCATCTTTTTAAGCTTCCCCATGTCTCAGGCCTGAATTTTCTGGCTCTCCAGCTTCCCTTTATCAGCACATTAAACTGGAAATTTGCTTCCCTGGTTTTATTTTGATTTACAGATGGAATTTTCCTGACAGGAGCTAAGCTGTAAGTAAAGCTCACTGTAAGAAAGGCTCATTGTAAATCCACAAGAGCAGTAATAATATCATTTGCATCATCTCACAACACATGGAGATTATAACAATGGAAGAGTTCCAGGAAAGGACTGTAACTATAGGGATGGACATAAAAGGTCTTAAAGTTAATTAAGCCTGGTCTACAAGTCTTGTTGGACAAGGGCAGGAAATAGAGAAGAATGAACTGACATTTGAATGAGACATTTTAAAAAGGGAGAAAAATACTGAACACTAAACAAAATCTATCCAGACACACCCTGTTATTTTAGCCTCTTGCCCAGACAGAAAACAAGAGATTTATGTATATGTGCATGCTTTCTTTATCTGCCACAACATTAATTTTCAGAGGAAATACTAATGCATTCAGTTACCCCAGAGAATACCCTGGACAAAGGAATGAGCACACACAGCCAGCTAAGCAGGGTTTCTCTGCTGCAGATTACTGTTAGTGCAGTAAATATCAATTACTGTGACCTGGGCACCGTGCTCGTGTTCCACACAGGCACTCTTGCTCCTGAGCTTTTGTTAAAGGAAAACATGGAGAGAAAAAAAATCTTATCTGCTGTAAACACAGCTACATTGTGCTTTTCTAAAAATCCTATTTATTGCAACGGGTTCCTCAAAGGAGAGGGACTTTTCCTTAATGAGGGGGACTCAGCTGGAGCTCTGTGCTGGGAGGCCTCTCTGATATTAAGGATTTATGTGGAAGCAAAGGGGAAGCAGAGAAAGCTCTTCTAGACATTATTCTTATATGTACCTGATATTCTTCCAGCTTGGCCAAGCTCTGAAACACCCAGGGGCAGCTCCAGCCAAGCCCTGCAGAGCTGAGCTCTCCAGGGGAAGCACCAAAACAGACCCAGACTGCAAGGTGCACACAATTTATTGTGGGGAGCAAAGCTTCTGCTCAGGGAGGCTGGAGAAATCTTTTTAGTGATCACAAATACCCCCGAGATGCCCAAATTGTTCTACTTCTGCACTGGAATGAGCAACTTGTTTTTGGAGGATTTTCTTGTCCTCCTGCTCCCCAAAAATGAAACAGCATCCGAGTGTGGGGGGTGCTGGGCATGAGGGGGCTCAGTGAGAGCCCTGCACCTCCCTCTGTCCCACTGGAGCCACCTCAGTTTGGGATAAGCAAGAGGAAATTGGCTCAGAGGAAGCAAGAAAAAAGCTGGATCTACAGCCAGGTAAATATTTTACTGAGACTGACAGAGAGCCCTTTCCCAGGAGGAGTACACCTGATCACCCCTGAAATTAGCTTTTGGATACAAGGAAAGGAATCAGTTCTTTGCCTGTCTGCACCACTGGCACTTCATCACTTTTTCAGCATCTGTCCTTATCAATAATTAATCCAGATGGGAGGTATCTTCCTCTCAACTTTTTATCTTGGACAAGTAATTCAGAGGGGGAAATGTCTGCAGTTCCAAACTATGCGTGCAGAGTTATCCCACCCATCTTATCAGCTCACTTCAGAGCAGAAGGGCTGCATTTAACCCAAAGTTAACCCCCAGAATGGCTCTGGCTGCAACAGCATTTGGCAACTGTCACCACGAGACGTGTGGCCAGGAGCAAATTTTCTGTCACTTGATTGTTTGCTTCACCCCAGCAACATCTGCAAAGTAAATAAATCATTCCAGTCACAGGTACTGTGGGATTTCTGATCTTAAAGAATGGAATGCTCTGAACCAGGAGAGCACAGAATCTATGTGTGGCATGGTGATGAGAATGTTCTGGACCAACCCCAAATTCTGCCTCTGGGTTTGGGGATATTCCCCAAACACCAGAACAGCCCTGCTCCTCACTCAGCCCTCCTGCACCTGCTCCCAGAGGCTGTAAAGAGCTACAGCAGAGCAGTTTGTGACCTTAAACCCCATGGGATCCATGCTGTCAACAGCTAAGGGAAAGCCAACATTTTCTGTTCATGGTAATATTTTTATTTCCTATGAAACAGCATCAAAAATTGGTTTAATAATTTAACCACAAATGAGCTTCAAAATATTTCAGCAGCTGTGTTTATACTGGGCATTGTGCTTAAGCACATTTTATCCCTCATTATGTTTTGTACTGACATATTTGTACATGAAGTAAGAGGCTTTATGCATGGAAAGGCTGGACAATGCCACTTCTTTAAAGGACTCTAATCCACTTTGGGAATACTTCAGGGAAAGAAAAGCATTTTGTGACTACAGGAGAAAGGCCAGAGTCAGAACCCTCAAGCAGCAGCAGGACATTTCAGTGCTTCTTGCTTTGTATCTGTTCCATTTCAAACTGGTTCTCATCAGCTCTCAAGTGTCTCTCCAGCTTCTGTGGTGACAATTAACATTACCATGAAAAATGAGCAAAGGCAGGGATTCTGCACCTGGCAGGAGCCATGATCTGCATGCAGAGAGTGGGAGATGAGGAGGTTTGTTCAAACTCACCTCAGACTGAGTGTGGCTCTGACCTTCACATGTGTTTGTCTCCTGGGCAGAAGGTCAGCAGATTTACCAAAACTGGGCATTTCTTGCTGGACATTCCAGGGTGGTCACAGAAAAACAAATATCCCTTAGAACAACAATTGTCTGCATCACCAATCTGATGAGAAGGAAGTCTGTGCTGCCACTGCTCATTTTAATGACCTCAAAGCATTGTTTTACCTCCATCACATCTGTCATCCACAGCAAACAACCCTCAGTTCAAGAGTGCACTGCCATTTCAACAACAGAAGGCATTCAAGAATTATTAATTTAGCTAGTCCAAAAATAATGCTTCCTTAAAGTCCATGAACAGTCCAGTAAAAGAAACGTGAACATATATTTGATTTGCTTCTCAAATACCAGACTTACAAGAAGAAAACTCAGATAAAAACCAGGTTACTACAGATTGAGAGGGAAATTATTTGAGTAAAAATGAGAATAGGAATCCAAGGTTGTGAAGGTGTCCCAGAGGAGCAGCCCCTCTTGGATGGCTCATTTTCCTGGGTAAGATTGTGGACGTGACACAGAAAAAGAAGTCCTAGATTTTCTCAATCCGTGTGGAAGTTGCACACTTTTGTACAGACTCTCCAGATCTTCTTTTATTAGATCATGTAAGGGATTCATTTCCACAAAGAGAAGGGTTTCAGATCATATTTAAATTAACACTATCCACAAAAGGCTACAGGTACCAAAATAACACAGAACAACCAGGCACAATCCATCAGCCCATCTCTCCCAAATTTTCACAGGAAAAGAGATTCTTTGTGGTTTTCTTGAATTCTAACAGAAGCCAAATTCAGAGCTGATTCTGGGCTGTGCAGGTGCTATGTAAAGGGAAATCAAGATCCAATCCAAACAAATGTGTATTTGTAGCAGGAAATTGAATCTGAACCTACACCAGAAACACATATTCAATAATTTTATAAATATTTTTATCCATTCTTTATCAGATACGAGTCAGGTAGGAGCACAGACAGCACCCTCCAAACTGCAAATATGAAGAGTTAAAAGTTTTTGGAAGATGCACATTAAGAGAAGGTTAACCAGAAACTGAGAGAAACCTGCAGAGGTTAAAAATCCTTCCACCTTTGAGATTCTGTGCCTTGGTGCTTCAGTCTGACAGGACCCTCTCAACTCAGTCAGGTTTATCAGCAGAGAACAAAAGGGATATTCCTTCCTCACTCATTCTGTTTACAACCAAAACTTCTTGGACCATTACATCCCTGATTTTCAGCTCAGACTCTGCCTTCTCTCAGGGTTCACTGCAGCACTTTAAACCAGCATGTTTAAACTCACTGAGATGCAAGCAGGGTTGTCAGGAAGCTCTTGGGTGGATTCATTTTTGCTGCTCACCCATCTTTAGGGCACAAGTTGTCACTCACTAGCTTGGAGAGTGGCTTTGCTTCTTTGGGGGAAAAAAAGGGAGGAAAAAAAGGGAGATAAAAATAAGGAAAGCAGGGGGGGAAATGGAAAAAAAATCACCAAACCAGGTCTCACCTCCCCCATTTTTTCCAAGTTCTGTATCTGAGATAGTGGAAAGACTTGGAGCACAATTTGACTGCCTGCATTCTACCAAGGTAATAAATCTTTTGTGTATACAAAGTATTTACAGCTCTTTTACAGCCAAATTTCTTCATTCCTAGAAGAGAAATCTGTCCTAGCTGAGGACTCCATCCACCCATGAGATGTTTTATTTTGCATCATCCAGGAGAAACTTTCTGGTGAGCTGAATAGACAGGGGGAAAGAAATATTACTACATTTCCCCCAGACCCACCAGAAACTTGAAGCTCAAATCACAGAGTGATTTCAGAGCAGAATGAATTCTCTTTTTCCCTGGGGAAAAAAAAAAAAAAGAAAGAAAAAAAAGAAAAAAGAAAAAAAAAAAAAGAAAAAAAAAGAAAAAAGAGGAGCCAAAATCAGAAATGTTGATTTAAGTCCTCACTGCTGCAGCATCAACACCAAGAACTGAGCAGCACCAAATGCACCACGAGTTCTCTCACCACACTGCTATTTTTAAAGCAGCAAGTTTATTCAAAATATCGCTGAAGGTTTTTCACAGGTACTATCCCAAGTAGAAAATGTCATTTTCCAATCGGTTTTTAGGCAGGCACTTGCACTCCAGATTGTTTAGTCATCAAAGTGGTTATTTACTTAAAGGTGCTATCACTGCATAGAAAATGGCATTTTAGAATCAGCTGCAGGCAGGAATTTGCACTCCAGACTGTTCAGTCATCAGTGGGAATCACTTCTCACATGCATAAAATCGACACAAGGACAATGCAAAACCCAAGCCCAGGTAGTCAGGCACGAGGCCCCTCGGAATGAGCTCAGCAATCTGGAGAGGAGCAAGCAGCAGAGTGTTCTCAGAAGGGCCTGGTTTGATCCTGGTGCCTTGCTGGGGACATGTGACAGACACAGAGAGACACCGAGCTCTGCCCTGACACCAATGACACCCGAAAATGCAAGAAAAAAATGACTCCTCTGAGTCAAACGTGTCACAATTTCCTCAGCCAGCTGTTCCCAGTGTCACTGAGGTTTGGGGACCTCCCCAGTTCCTGTTGTCACTGGGTGCCCTCAGCCCCTGTCCCACGGGAGCCCCGGCAGCGCGGCAGGAGCACGGAGGGGACAGGGGTAAGGGAACAGCCACAGCTGGGGACACGCTGGGGACACAGTGGGGACATGGTTGGGGACACAGCTGGGGAAATGCCTGGGGACATGGCTGGGGGCATGGCTGGGGACATCTGCTGCTCCCCTGGGAGCTGGGCACAGCCACGGGCACCAATTCTGAGCTGAGGGAACAGCCACACCTGGGGACACAGCTGGGGACACACTTGGGGATATGGCTGGGGACACAGGTGGGGACATCTGGGAACACCTCCTGCTGCTCCACTGGGAGCTGGGCATGGCCACAGGCGCCAATTCTGAGCTGAGGGAACAGCCACAC
The DNA here is from genome assembly GCA_034509425.1 of Eopsaltria australis. NCBI lineage: Eukaryota > Metazoa > Chordata > Aves > Passeriformes > Petroicidae > Eopsaltria > Eopsaltria australis. The sequence goes on from JAVTVJ010000531.1 coordinate 1,645,860, forward strand.
CTGGGGACACAGCTGGGGACACAGCTGGGGACAGACCTGGGGACACACCTGGGGACACCTCCTGCTGCCCCCTGGGTGCTGGGAGCTGGGCACAGCCGTGAGCACCAGCTCTGAGCCAGGGGAACTGGGACAGCAAAACAAACCCGAGGCCACTGTCACTCCTGCCCCTGGTCCCTGCCAGGACACCACAGACACATCCCAGCCCTCTGCCAGTGCTGCCAGTGCCCCTTTTGGAAGGGATGATGGTTTTTGTCTGCCTGCAGGGCTTGTCAGAGGCACGAGGAGCTTTACCAGGGCAGGTTTGCACGGCTCTTTATGGCCCCTGAAAGGCAGCTGTATGCCTTGCTGAGGCTGTTCTCTCCTAACACCGCTCTGCCTGCTCACCAAAAGCACAGCACTGCAAAGGAAAAGCATCATTTCTCCCCCTCTGTGTCTGCAGTGTTAACTTGCTGTTTCTTAGGGCATTCACATGTTTACTTTTGGTTTTCCCCATCCTGTAGATGAGCAATTAATGTTAAAATGGATTCTGTGTGGCTGTTCAGAGGCATTCTGCTCCCCGGGACCAGGTCAGGCTCTGCTCTCCGTACCTGCCATGCTTTCATTGAGCTTTTCACAGAGTGTATCAAAGAATAATTTTTGCATCTGAAAAATCATTTTTCAGAGCTGTCTATTCTAAGAAAGCCTAATTTTTTTTTGTATGGGGTTTTTAATTTTAATTTACATCGTTCAGATTCCAGTAAGCAAAAATAATCTTTCCTTTCCAGCCTTTCTCACAATCAGTTATCTCAAATTATCTCAACACCAGGGACACAACCCTTTTAAAATGTGTTTCTTTTCTTGTGTATGACAGCCACTTTCAGCAAATTTCTCTCAGGATGTTCATTATCACCACTCTACCATTATTTGGCTTTTTTGGATGCTGAAAAATTCTCAAAGATAAGCATAAGGTTTTATTCTGATTGACCAAGAAAACACATCATTTCAGAGGCAAGTGTCCCTCATTTCCTAAAATCTCTGTACAAAAGCCTGGTTTAACTGTTGTTTACACACAAGCATAGAACAAATTTCTTTGCCAACTAAACTAACCTTGCATTAGCATTCATATACACTTTCAGGTGAGAGGCAAATACCAGGAAAAAAACCCAAAAAACCATAAATGTTAATAAGAATATTTCATCCAATGTGGTTTCATTACCTGGAGACTGTACTTATATCAGCTGTTCATCACCTTTACAGTTGATTACTTGCCAAAAACCTGTAAAAGCAAACTTTTAATTAGTACAGTATTGTCTGTGTCTCCACCCGACTTTTTTTTAATAATTACTCCCAGTGTGGAAGAAGAAACTGCACTCTATGAGTCATGTGTCACATAAATCACTTTGAATACTAGAATTTCTCAGTTAACTGTCTATAGTACCCTGCAGACCAAGAGCTATTTGCTAAAATAATTCAACACATAAAATGAATAATATGGGTGGGAAAACCCATCATTTGCTGGAAGAAAATTTAAGAGCAAAGCAAGAAACTCAGCTGCTTGAATAAACCATTCCCTGCTAACTTCCAGGAACATTTATGGTCCCTGATTAGGTTGAGGGAGGTTGGAATTGTTGGGCACAGGGATAACTGGGGCTGTGTGAGGGCAGAGCAGGGCAGGGACTTGTGGCAGCATCCAGGAGATCCACAAACATTCCCAAGCTGTGCTGGAAGCCTGGGGCTCATTGCTTGAAGGGATTCCCTCCTCTCAGTCCTGGCTGCCCCAGCAGAGACTGGAAAAAGGAAGAGCTGATCCCTGCAGGAAGAAAGGAAGAGCTGTCAATAATCCCCTGCTATCCCCCAGGAATGTTCTCACTTGTGCCTCCATGGGAATGCATTCTCCTGCCCAGGCTGGGAATGTCCCCCTTCTGCTGCTGCCTGTGGCACTTCAGGTGAGAGCTGCTGGGCAGGAGAAGTGTCATGGCCAGAGAAGAGAGCATTTAGTACAGCCTGCCAGCAGCTGGCACCCAGGGAGTGTGGCACCCACAGGATGTGGCACCCACAGGATGTGGCACCCAAGGAATGTGGCACCCACAGGATATGGCACCCACAGGATGTGGCACCCATGGGACATGGCACCCAGGGAATGTGGCACCCATGGAACGTGGCACCCAGGGAACGTGGCACCCATGGGATGTGGCACCCAGGGAATGTGGCACCCAGGGAACGTGGCACCCAGGGAATGTGGCACCCATGGGACGTGGCACCCATGGGACATGACACCCAGGGAACGTGGCACCCACAGGACAGAGCCCTTGTTCCAGCACTGCTCGCAGGGCCCTGCTCTGTGTGTGCTGCCAGGGAAGGGCATTCCTGAGCACTGGGGGGGATTCTGTGGCAGACCCAGCCACATGGGCAGCGTGCCTGGTGCCAGGGGCAGTGTCCTGAGGCAGCCTGTCCTGCAGGGCAGGGCACAGCCAGTGTCCCTGGAGCACAGCGAGCCAAGAGCTCCAGAGTGCACTGTCACCACCCCAACATCAGCAGCTTCAAACATGCCCAAAGTGAGGCAGAAATCAGATTTTGCAGATTTTTTTCTCCACCTCAGTCTGTGCTTGAGCCGCAGTGCCAGAGGGCAGCCAAGGTCCTCCAAATCACTGCCAAAGGAACCCTTCACTTCCCAGGGAGGTTGGACAAATATTAACAAGGAATCCATCAATGAGGAGTTAAAGGAATTGAGGCCTCCTTAAAATCCACAAACACAAAGATGGCCCTGCTGAGTGAAAGGGGCGGCTGAGGTTTCAGCTGAAATGCACGTGTGTGTAAATAGATTCAGTCAGCACTTTCTGTTTTAAAACTTCCAGGCAGCAGCTCAGCACTACAGGAGAGCTCCACTGAGCACAGCAACAAGAGAAAAGGATTTTAACCACTTCAGTCTGTTCTTTGGCAAAACCACAGCCTGTGCTGGCTGGCATTGTCCAGCTGGCTTCCTTTGGTTATCTCGTTTTGTAGTTTCATGGATAAAAGTCAGACTTATGCAATCACAACAGAATCATATCACTGACTCCCAGCCGCCACTTGTAACATGTTCATCCACACAAATAAAGCATAGAAAAACAACTGAACCATACTCATTTCTCTAAAAATATTCCAAGTCAAGCTAAGGGCACAGAATAGAAAAAAACAGCTAAATCAAAAAGCTTTGTTTGAATGCAGAAAACTGAATCAAACACAGTTTATCTATCAAAAAGCAACTTCAAAGGCACCTTATTCGGTCACTTCCTACACAGCCACAAAGGAGGAACACTCCTCAGTTTATGCACAACAATGTGGGAGAGAGAAAAGTACAGGAAGGCAACATTTCATGGTAAATAAAATCTTCTTTACTGACAATGATGATGCACCATGGGATCATTCTGATTGCCTGGTTACCAAAGAGTAATTTTGGAAACGTCTCAGCACCTTCCTGATGAAAATATTAATTTAATCTCGCATCTAGCAGCCTGTGTGATGTCAACTTCTCATCACAATTAGCGGGTTTATTTTTGATGTGCATGCTGACAGCTCCTAAAAGCTAATGGAAAGTCATTTATGTGCAATTTAAAGTCTGATTACTTGAGTGTTAAAGTTCCCTGACAGTCCTTTATATTGGGAACAGGAAATTTGTGAAGAAAATGAATCAGCTTTGATACATTAAAATAACTCCTCTGATATGAACATCAGGCCTAAAGTTTGCTAATATTAACACAGAATGCAAAAATATGGTTTCACCTGAAAATTGTTTCACAAATTATGATTTTGCAGACATGAAAGTCTGGGAGCAGGGGATAAAGGAGCTTCATGTGAATCTCCAAAAGCTTCAGAAGACAAGGAGTTGAATCAATAGATGAGCTCTTAAAGAAAGATAATTTGCTGTATTGTACTTCAAACTGATTGAAAATTTCATACAAATCACTTTTTCCACCAAAAAAAAACCACCCCAGATTTTATTCTAAATCCATATTTTCCATAGGAAGATATTGACTACTATGTTTTGTGTCGTGTCAAAACACTGCATTTGGGTTTGCCAAGCCTGAACATTTCATTTCAAGTGGAGTTAAGTCAAGCTCAGCCATGGTCCAGGGCTGCCCTGGCTCTGAATCAGCTCCTCAGAGCAATGACAGTCACTCAGGGGGTGCTGGCTTTTACACCAGCATTCAAAACTCACTTGTTATTTAATTGAAATCCTCTGTGTTGGTTTTTACAGTTGTCATCCAGCTAAAACTGTTTCACAGAAGGAAGAAGCCTTCAAATATTGATGCTGAGGCAAATGAAGAGCAACAAAGTGATCAAACTCCCCTATAGAAGGAATATCCATCTGCACTCCTGCATGTGCTCCCTCTGCTGAATCTGATTCTGTGGTTATTTATATATTTTTGCATTTCTTTATTCCTTTCTAGGCCACAGGAGAAGATGAGCCACCTTATTCTACTTTTCTCCTTGTTCCTGGCTCCAGCCTTGGCTGATGGAGGAAGTCAGGAATCAACCCCAAGCCTCTGTTCAAACGATGTCAGCCACAAACGCCAGAAGAGAGACTGGATCTGGAACCAAATGCACATCAAAGAAGAGATTGATACACCTTTGCCACACCACGTTGGCAAGGTAAGCAGCAACCTGTGAGCAGGGAATGACCAAAAGTAGCAAATTAGGGTCTTGAAAAGCAGTATTTGCTTGCAGCCTAGGCAGGAGAGATGGAAAGGAAATAGAAACGGGACTTAATACCTACATGTTAACAAGTTAAAATCTTCAAAAAGTGAGCAAAGAGTAAATGAAGAACAGTGTCAAAGGGATTTTAATTCCTTTGAGGGATGCAAATAAATGTAAGGGAATGGCAGGTCTGGAGATCCCAACTGCAGAACAGCCACATTACCTGCAGGTGCCTGGATAGGAAGGAAGTCTGGTGCCTGATGCATGTCAGGATTTTTCTGGCAGCACAGGATTCTTTCAGAGACCGCAGAGATCAGCAAATAAAACCATATGTCTTAAAAAACACACAGTTTCCATCTCAGCTTGGACACGAAACACGAGTCTGTATTTCTAAACACTGTTACACAATCAAAAATATTATTACACAAAGCAAAAACGAATCATTTTTAAAACGCTAACAAGCAGTGACCTGCTTGCAAACTCATTTTCTTCAGGGCAGTGCTCATGACTCATGAAAGCCTATTATTAACTGCACATCACCCAGGCAGAGTTCTCCCAGTCCAGTCCTCCAAAGTGATGCCCTGAGACACTTTGCAGACCAATGCAGCTGAAGGCTGTCCTGCCCTCTGCAGCTCTCACATCAGCCAGGGCTGGCTCAGCAGAGCCACTCGGGCCCTGCTGCCTCCTCTGGGCTGCCAGAAAGCACCACAGAGAAAGCACAGGGGCCACAGGGTCCTCCCAGCTACCACGGGGCATCTCTGCTGCATTTCAGACCAATTCAGCCCCAGACTGAGGAGCAGCTTCTGTTCCTGGAGCTGTGCTAAACAAGGGTAACTCCCTTGGTGCAGCTCTGGGTGTTCCAGCAGCACAGCTCCTGATGGCTGCTGCAGAGGCTGCTCGGTGTCACTCTGGTTTTTGCAGTGTTCTGTGTTTTACTTCAGTAGTAGAATTTCCCATGCATTTTCTATAAACATAGTCCATGTTTTCCTAACTGGCATAGATGGTTTTTGAACTTCTAGATTGTTTTTGAACTTCTAGATTGTTTTCATTCCTTTCTCCTAAGGTGGAGAAAGATGATAGACTGTGTTATTATCCTGTGGAATTGTAGAGGTGGTAACCTCATTGACCAGTCCACGATTGTCTTAAGAAAGATATAAAAATGAGTGAATAAAGAAAGGCAGGGCTCTTTCCCTGAGCCTGCCTGGGTGGTCCTGACTCGCTGCTGAATCTGCGTGTTCCTTTCGTGTCCCACAGTGTGACAGCTCGGGCTGTTTGCAGCACTGAGCCTTTGATAAAACCTCTGAAGAAAGGCCCCAGCAGCAGCAGGGCAGGGCTGAGTGACAGCTGCAGGGATGTGCTGACACATCTGGATTTTATCTTGCACCACCTCGGTGCTTTCCTTTGTGTGCTCATCCCCAGCACCAGAAAAGGCGTTCTGAGAAGTTCATGCTTTTTACTCTGAATAAAAACGGAGAAGGAAGGCACAGACTATCCCATCCTGCACACAAGGGTGAGGTTATTTCTCATGTGGCATCTCCAGAGTTGTGAGCTGCTCTTCAGCAGCCCCAGCAGCAGGATTGAGGAATGAGGGGTGGAAATATTAATGACACATTTCGAAAGAGAAAACTGAAAATAAAACAGTGCTCAACAGTAAATGACAACTGCAGGATAAATCAAATCCTGAACACCCAACAGGTGACATTTATGATAAAATCAGTAACAAAAGGTTGGAAACACTTGGTCAAACCCAGCAATCCTTGGTAATTAGCTGGCTGAAATAAGACTGCAGATAAAGTGCATGGAAAATTGTGGTTTGAACCTTCTAGCAGTGTCCCTGTATGTGTGAGGGTATAGAAAGGGAAGCATCACCACATTATCTGAAGATGAATTGGTGTGCAAAAGCATTTAGAATTGGATCAAATTGTATTTTAAAACTGGTTAATGTTCATTCCTCTTATCCCATCCCTCTTCCACTGCATATAACCTTAAATTTTAAAATAGATGGGGTGGAAATTTAACCTTCCTGTCATAGCATGAGCCTGAAGACTGCCTATTAAGAGATTGCATGTGACTGAGCACAAGAAAGCTGTCAGCCAGGGCAGGAATTCTGCTAAATGCTAAGGAATAGAGGCTAATGCTGCATAATGTCAGGAGCTGTGAGTAAAGATTTGCTCCTGCAATCCTGTGAAACTGAGCAAAAACTCCTGGTAGGTCCAGAAAGCTGCAAACAAGAGTAACTCAAACTGAGTGGTGGCTCATGTTGTTTCAGACATTATGAAGTCAAGTATTTGAGTTGACTGCATGATCAATTTATATCTTTAGGAAATACGAGATATGATTTTAAAAAAAGTTTTTTTCAAGCTAAGCAGTCAAGTTTCAGTGTGGATGCAAGCACCATCCTGTAACCCCAGCTGCTGCTGTGGGGCTGTCCAGTGATGTCCCAGCTGACAGCAGAAGTCCTGAGGGCTGCTCTGGCTCCCAGTGGGATGAGGAATTCCTGATGTGTGAATCCTCTGGGAGAAACTGCTGCACCCAGCTGCCAGAGCCCACCCTCACCCCTCTGGATCCACCTTCCCTGCAGATCACATCCAGCGTGAGGAACAACAACGCCAAGTACATCATCGAGGGGGAATTCGCCAACACCATCTTCAAGGTGGAGGAGACCAGCGGGGACGTGTACGCTTTCGAGAGGCTGGACAGGGAGAAGAAGGCAGAGTACGAGCTGACAGCCCTCATCATCGACAGGACAAACAACAGGTCCCTGGAACGCCCCTCCAAGTTCATCATCAAGGTGTACGACATCAACGACAACGCCCCCGTGTTCGTGCAGAAGGTGTTCAATGGCTCCGTCCCAGAAATGTCACCCGTGGGTATGTCCTCCATCGCTCACCTCCCCTCGTGGTGATGCCTTTTTCTGCTCTTAGGAAATAAAGGCTCAGACAGGGTTAGAGGGTTGGGGGTCGTTTCCCTCGGTATTTTAATAGGATCCCATTCCATGGCTTCTGCCGTCCAGGTAGAACGCGGCGCCAAAGCCCCGTCCCCCCAGTCGAGTGTACAATTAAAGACTCTACTCATTAGCAGATCTACCAGGAGGGCCCAAGAAGGGCCTGGGTGGGCTCACTTCTAGTTTACAAAATCTGTCCTACTGGGAGACCTTGAGGGCCCACGAAAACAGAGTGTTTGGTCTCTAACTCTCCGTGGTTTCAGGGGTGTTTGGTCTCCCGGCCCTATAAACACCATGAAACCAGGCTGAACTATCACCTAAAGCATCACAAGTGTGCATGCTGATACTTGTGAATATAGGGAACAGGGTAAGAAGGATTCAGGAGAAAAGCAGAAAAATCCTTCCGGCATCAGTGGCCGGGCTTCAAAAGCACAATTTGTATTAATGTGCACCCTGGAAATCCTTTCCTAGGAACCTCAGTCACCAAAGTGACAGCTGTGGATGCTGATGACCCCACAGTGTCAGGTCATGCCACAGTGACCTACGAAGTCACCTCAGGAGGGGAGTATTTCACCATTGATGACTCTGGTGAGTCGGACACACAAATGTCCTTACACTTTGTCCTTACCCTACCCTTTGAAGAAAACACAGTTTTAAGCCTTTTTCATCCTAGAAAGGAGGAATAATAATTTAAAAAATATCATTTTAAACACAATTTAGAAAGGTTTTTCATTCACGCTCCCACAATGCCGCTGTCTGCATCTGGAAATGAACTAATAAAATCAGGATATCAGCTGCCATTAACAAAATGAGAAGATAAAAGGTCATTTTTTTCCCACTTATAGAAACCCTGACCCAAGATGAGTTCATGTTTTCAATTCAGTATAAATCCTGTTCCTGTGACCAAACAGGAAAAGGGAGTACACAAATTCTGAAGCAGCATTCAATAGTCAATAATCATTTGCTGTCCTAAACTTTCTAGCTTAAATTTTTCCCAGTTTTAAAACCAATATCAGTATCTCTTGTAACCACAGTAGTCTGCTAGAGCAAAGAACACGGGTAAAGAGGTTAAAGATCTATTAAAAGGAATATTCTGCACAAACTCTCCTAAACATCCTATCCCGCAGAAAAATTTCTAACATTTCTTGAAAAATATCACTGTAAAATTCCTACATAAAGCTGAATGTGTGGAGATTAAAAAAAATAAATAAATTTTTAAAAAAAGATTAAAATTTGCTGTCAAAATTGAAGAGATGTTGGACGTGCTACAAAATCTAATTGTATTCAATCTTCCTTTTTCACAGGTGTGATTTATACAAAAGAGCCTAACTTAGACAGGGAGACCAAATCAACGTATGAGATTGTTGTCCAAGCCAAAGATGCTCCAGGTTTTTCTGGGGATTCCAGCACAGCCACGGTGATCATCACTTTGTCTGACATCAACGACAACTTCCCAGTGTTCATACACCGTGAGTGCCACAAGGCTCTGAACCCCTGGGGAGCCAAGGGCTGACACAACCACAACGAATTTGGGGCACAGTCTCCTCAAAAACAGCCAAAACAACTTTGCATATTCAGAAGCTCTCCTGTGTTCCAACCAGAGCCACTTTTCCTGGGCAATGCACACCTAAAGCAGAAAACTCAAATCAGTGTTCATTTCATCACTTTGCTAAAGATCTTGGCAGTTTGGGGTATTATTTATACTTTTGTATGTCTTAGAGATACACAATGCTAAATTCCCCATGAAATATTTTTCTGTGCATCTATCAAGTTCTTACTTGCACATTTTTAACTGAGCTCTGACTTCCATGTACACCCTCCTTATGTCTTTTTCTCTTTTTTTTAACAGCATCATTTCACTTTAAAGTTCCTGAAAACGTTTCAGTAGGAGGAGAAGTTGGCAGAGTCAAAGTAGAAGATATTGATGAACCACAACACAGAAATACAAGATACAGCTTTATCCAAGGAGAGTTCAGGGACACCTTTGACATCGTAGCAAATCCATACACAAATGAAGGAATCATTAGGCCAAAGAAGGTACTTTTCCCTGTAACAAAGATGATTATTGTGGTTTTCCATGGGTAACAAGTGGGGTTTTGGTTTAGGACTAGCAGCAGGAAAAAATGGAAACACGTGGAAGTCAGCATGAAATATATTGATCCTGAACACCAGCTTTCCAAGTCTGGAAGAAGAAGAGCTGGTGATTTCTAGTCCTTTTTGACCTCCAGACCTGAAAAACTCCAGAATTACTGCAGAGTGCAGTGGGGGCTGTGTCAGATATTCAGGTTATGCGCTTTGGGCTCCTCTCAAACTTCAAGTGGTTGGATGCTCCAAAGGGGCAGTGATTTAGGACTTGAACCAACTGGTCAAGTCAGAGAATCCTCCCCTTCTGCAGCCCAAGTGAAAGCAGAAAATGTGAATGAGTCCACCTGACCTCTTTTCTAAAAGTCTCTTTGCAGTTTGGTATTTGCTCCAATCCGAGCCACAGCTCCCTTACTTTCCTCAGGGTGTTTTCAGAGCTTCCCCACTAATTTCTTATAAGTCTTTAAGACTCTCCAAAGCCTTTATTAGGGTTTGTTCTTTGTTTTTTAAAATTCTCAGACCCACTTGATCTGCACCAAGGGACTGCTGCAGAGCACTGCCAAACCAAGACTTCATTGATTTCATTGACTTGCTGTTCAAAAAAATAAAGAGAGAGGACTATAAATCAGCTCCTGTAATCCTCAGATTGACAGAAATGTGGTTTTCCCTTCCAAATGTCTCTCTGTAACTGCTAAGACTAGAAATGCTAAGAAAGAAAACTTTCAGGAAAAGTAGAACCAAGTATTTCAAGACTGGCAGTAAAATCCTTGGCTGTGGTCACACTGGGTAGGAGCAGCTCTCCTTCACCTGGTGCAGCCCTTCCCCAGGAGCTGGGGAATGCAGGAGGAGCAGTCACAGACCCCAAGCACTCCCTGAGTGATTTGGAACCAGCTCTTCCTTCAGCACGTGGTGAGCAAAGTTCACCTCCCTATTTTGCAATGGGATTTTGGCGTGCACGTCATAATTTTAAATATGCAGCCATGTGAGATAAAATGTCAGCTGCTGGTTAAGTCCCATCACTTCCCTTTGCAATGTCTACTCAGAGAATAAAACAAGAGACACCATGAGTGCCGTGTATCTCAGAGCTTTTAGGATCTCAGGTGGCAGAACAAAGGAAACTGTGAAAGGAGCATTTCTTACTGCCTGAGCTCCTGGCCTTCCTCCCATTGTGTGATTCCTTTTATAGTCTCAGGCAAGGGGGAAACCAGGGAAAAGGATGTTATTTATCACTAAATGCCCCAGTTGTCAGTCAGGGCAGATCTGCAATCTGCCTTGAGTGCCTTCAGAACACCAAGCTTAGCCAAGAGGAGAATCTCTTCCCCAGCCTCTAGGGGACTGGAGTTAACTGAGTTTTGGTAATTACAGCATTATAAAAGAAAAACTGTTGAACCCAAGAGTTACTTGCTGAACTCAGAATACAGGATGAATCTGCTCCACACCAGAGGTAGTCTGAGCCACACTAGGTAGAGAAGTTCAGCTGGGAAATGCTGTCCCACGGGTCCAGCCAAGATGCAATTCGCTAACATTGCCGAACATGAATTAGAGCACAGAGCTGAGATCTGCACAGAGAGCCCGTGGAAGGTTTGCTTAGACACCACCAATGGAAGAATATCTGTAACTGTCTTTTGTTTTAGCCCCTGGACTTTGAAGCAGTGGCAGAGTACAGGTTTAGCATTGAGGCCACAGACCCCACCGTGAACCTGCGGCACTTCAAACCCGGCAACCGCCGGAGCATCTCCACGATCACCATCGAGGTCACGGATGTGGATGAGCCTCCTGTCTTCACCAGGCTCCCCTACGAGTTCAAAGTCAGGGAAAACCATGCAGAAGTGAAACCACTTGGCTCAGTTCATGCAGAGGACCCCGACGCGGCCAAACGGAAAATCAGGTTAGACAACACCAGCTTTAGCAATTCTGTTTAAAAGTGAAGAATTCATTAATGGTGCCAAGAATTTGACACAGAACCCAGACTTTGGCCCTGTTGTTTTAGAATCTGCATGCCAAACAAAAGAAAAAAAAAATCCCATTTAATTTGTCCAGCACTGCAGCCATGGATAGATATGCTCACCAAAAGCTGAACATAAATTACATTTACCCATGTAATTACCACATGGACTTACTGATAAAACATTTGCACATTTAGGGAAAAAATAAAAACCTGGATATTTTTACATGGTTATAATTTATTGTTGTATTTTTTATTGTAAGAGCTCTCTCAAGCATGTGCTTAGAGAAGAAAATATACTTCTGAAAGAGCAAAGTACAATAATCTGGAAACTCTTCCAACAGATGTATTTCTCTGTCACAGCTTGCACAGTTTTAGAGAAATATTCTCAGCCCTCCTGGTCAAGATATTAATGTAATTTGTCACACAAGAACTCTCTGACCTTCCTGTAAGAAGAAATGAAGTGAAACACAGCATTACCAACCTTGCATTGACAAATCTTGTTTTAAACAAAAACAGATATATTCAGCGTAGAGCAAGTCCTAATGGAGATTACATCAGGGTATCCAATAATGGAGTTATCCAGCTTCCCAAGCCTCTGGACAGAGAATTCAGCTCCTCATACAACATCACTGTAGCAGCTGTGGAGATCCTTGAGGATGGTAAGTGCCACCCGTTTCTCAGTTTGAAAGAAATCCAGATTCACCTTTCCAGCAGGGCTGCAGCTCATCAAAAAGGAAAGGTACAACCTGACAGCCTGTTCCTGCTGAGCCAGGAATGAAAGGAGTGCTTCAAGGTTTGCAAATCATCCTCCCAATCAAGCAAGTCCCTACGAATAGGCCAAAGATCATTTTAAGATCTGGCCCCTGGCTTTGCTCAGCTCCAGGGAGTGGGGCAGGCCAGTCCCAGCTTGGTTTGGTATTTCACAGCACAGACCTGGCCTGCTCTGTCCATGCTGCTTTAGTGGCAGAGAACGATGCTCAATCCATCACCATGCAGTGGGGAGAACCAAGGAGCCATCAGCTACTGTCATTTTACTCCTGAAAGATCCTTGATGATTTAGCCATTGGGAGAGATTTTAAGAAAATATCTAAATCTCAGGGGAAAAGCTTAATGAAAAGATTAAAGTTTAAGTTCTGTTGGAGCTGGAAGTTCTCTGTCATGTGGGAGGCACAGAAGTGGGCACAGAGTGTGGGAAGGGGAGCTGAGCCAGCCCTGGGACCCCAGAGCTGAGCCCTTGCTGTCATTCCAGGCCGCCTTTCCGACAGGGAGTCACACGCCCACGTCCATGTGATGGTTGAAGATGTAAATGACAATGCTCCAGAGCTTGTTTCTCCTGAGGAACCCCGAGTGTGTGAAAATGCTGCACCAGGAAAGGTGAGACAAGGGAGAGTTTTTCCCTGAAACCTGAATTACTGCTTGTCAGCTCAAGTGAAAGATGTCTTTTAATAAAAGTGAGTCTCAGTTTTCATGTCAAAACACCTGATCATTTCACTGATTTCCGAAACATCAGCGGTCAGGAATATCTCTTAAGGACATGACACTGCTGGGATATTGACTCTTATCTGCCTGCACACATGGGCTGCACTGCTCCTCTCCCCCAGGCTCTCACATCTGTGTGTTAACAGCTGAGCCATGAAGGACAGTCAGACTCTGCACAGCAAGAATCAGCAACTCAGCTCTGTCACACTCAGCTCAAATGTGACTCTGAGAAGGAACCCATTTCAAACTAGCAAGAGAAACATTGCTGCATGGAACATTGTTTATAGTCACAGAGTGCACGGATCTGCACACACAAATTGTGTTAGTACTTGGCACAGTGTTGGTATTTGGGGTGTACCTGTTTGGCCTCTGACACAGTGTTCAGCTCATACTGTAATATTTGTTTAAGTAAGACACTTTAGTCATGGTTTAGCAGTGGGACTCCCCAATTTAGTGTCCCCACTGAACTCCAAACCACACGCCACTCACTCCCCCCTCTTCCACTGCAGCAGGAGGGAGAGGAGAACTGGAGGCACAAAAGGGAAGGATCCTGGGCTGAGATAAGAACGATTTACTGGAAGCAGCAATGAGATAAGAAAATGAACAATAATAGCAACACTATAAATAACAAAAAAGATATGTAGAAAAAAATAAAAAGAGGGAGTGTCGGGCAGCCACGGCACCCGAAGTCCCCCTCTGGCTCAGCAGCAGCATTATCCCAGCACTCCCTCCACCACACCTGCTCAAACAGAAGGAACCCCCTCTCCCAGGAAGAAAGTCCCTTTCCCCTTCCAGCAATGACATGAGGTGGTCTAGAATAACCCCTGTGCCTCCTCCCAGCTACTGGAAAAAAAGTAACTCTTTCCTGGCTGGAACCAGGACACTTTGTCACTGCCTGGGCTCTCTGATAGAACACCCAAGGTACTCATTTCACCTTCAGTTTAATTTTTAAAATACCTTTGGGACATAATCGGACACATTTTTTATATTTGATACATCCAATCTGTGTCAGGTTGAGGATTTCAAAGCCCAAGCATGTCCTTCAGGCACAGCAGTCTCAGAATGACAGTCACACCTCAGAGCAGACTGAGGATTTTGCAGACCATCTTAGACATTTCAACAAGCCATATGTCTTTGAGCATGAGGCTTTTTTTGTGCTTTCATTACACAAAATTTGAAGAGGCAAAACTGGTCTTTTGGAAGACCCACAAAGAAATTGCTTGCCTTGAAGAAGCTTGAAGAGGAGCATCCTGAAGTATCTGTGTCCTGCCCTTTACTGAAGGGTTGCACAGGACACAGCCCAGCTCGAACACTCCAGGTGTTTTATCACTGCAGGCAATGCACACTGAGAGCTGTGACCTCTTCCACCCTTGCAGGTGATCGTCAGGATTTCAGCTGTTGACCAGGATGAAACATCACCCAGAGGTTTCTTCAGATACTCACTGGCCACAGAGGACAGCAACTTCTCCCTGATTGAGAACTTCGGTAGCGTATCCCTGCAATGCCCTTCCCCAGCTCCCCAGAGTGGGGCCCTGGGACTCAGGGAAGAAGAGCTGAGCACTGACCTGGGGTTGGTCTAGCTGAGCTAACTCTTTATCTTTAAAGGTTTAACATACTGAAAAAAAAAAAGGTGTTTGTTGCCACCAAAGTTTCACTGGGCTGCCAAAAGGCTGGCACTGCCTAAGGGGAGGAGGCACCACCAGACTGGTGACCTGTGAGCACAATGTGACAGAGATGATCAGCTGATGGGATGCTGTTGCTTCTTGCAGATAACACTGCTAACATCACTGTCAGATACGGGCAGTTCAACCGGGAGCTTGCCAAGTTCCACTACCTGCCTGTCCTCATCTCAGACAACGGCGACCCCGACCTCACCAGCACAAACACTCTGGTCATCAGTGTCTGCAAGTGCAACGAGAAAGGAAACTTCACCTTCTGTGAGGAGAGGGCAAAGCAGGTTGGCGTCAGCATACAGGCACTGGTGGCAATTTTCATCTGCATCTTCACAATCATAGGTGAGTATCCAACTTTTGGAATGCCCTCTGCACTACAGTGTGAGGATTTTGTTCTTTCTTTAGCTGAGATCTTCAAAAGCTTTGTGGCTATGAAATGGTCACGAAGGCAGGAGTGCTGTACCTGTTTGACTCATCTCACATGCTATTCCTCTCTGGCCTGTTAGCACAGCTTCAGCTGCAAATGCTCAGTCCTCTGGACAGGCTCAGCCACCTGAGAGGTTATGGCACACATGTATAATATACTTGATTTACTGGTACCAGCCTCATGCAGAGCTATAAAACAGGAAATTTGGGCTGGGGCAGCAACAACAGGATTCCTGGTTCCTAGTCTGGAAAGCCTTTAAGCAGTACAGTGAACATAAATGCAGTGCAGTGAACATAAATACATCTGTAACAAATCAGCAGTATCTGTTTGCTGCATTTGAAATCTATCAGAGAGGGCTCAGCACCTTTTTCCTGCCTGAGAACAAGCCTGCTTTGCAAGTACCACACAGGCAGCAATTGATGCTTGGCATTAAGAGATTTATGATTTCAAGGCAGCAGTTGATTCAATGACCTTGTGACACCATGCATTTGTACTTGTGATTCCAGCCCAAGAGTCAGGTGGGCAATCCCTGTCCAGACTGAACTCCTTCAACTAATCCTACAGTTAAATAGAAATTTTGACTATTTTAAAAATAAATATAATTTTTTAAAAACACTCCAGAAAAAAAAAAAAAACAAACATTTCAGACTGTGTTACATATCTTAACTGCAATTTGATTTAGTGTCTTCTCCATTCACATGCGCTCATCCAAGTTTCCTTTGCAGTAATCGTGCTGCTGATCTGCTGAGGAAGAGGCACAAGAAGGACCTGAGTGGGCTCGGGAGGAGCGTGGCAGAGATCCACGAGCAGCTGGTGACCTACGACGAGGAGGGCGGGGGAGAGATGGACACCACCAGCTACGACGTGTCCGTGCTCAACTCCGTCCGCAAGAACGGCCTCAAGGCCGAGGCTGCTCCCTCTCCCTATGCACAGGTCCAGAAACCTCCTGGAACCACGGCCCCCGGAGCTGGGGGCATGGAGATGATGATCGAGGTGAAGAAGGACGAGGCTGACAACGACAGGGATTTGCTGCCCTACGACACCCTGCACATCTACGGCTACGAAGGCGCCGAGTCCATCGCGGAGTCGCTCAGCTCTCTGGGCTCGGGCTCCTCGGACTCAGACATTGATTATGACTTTCTCAACGACTGGGGACCCAGGTTCAAGATGTTAGCCGAGCTGTATGGATCAGAACCGAGCGAAGATTTTGTGTATTGAGCTCAAAGTAGCCATGAATTTTCCCCCTCCCGCTACAGACACCAAGAGACTGCCAGTGGCCAAAGAGGAACTCACAGCTCTGCCCTCAAGCCGTAGTAGGATTTCAGACAGGCATGGAAAAACCTGCAGTAGGGTTAAAAAGACACACAGAACCACCTATATTAACCTTCCCCAGCACTACTCTCCTTGCTAACATTCAGTTTTTTGCCTCAAAACTGCTGCTCACGGGCCTGCTCAAGTCTCCCAGGTCACACTTCCTCTCCCCATCTTCCCCACTTCTCCTGGCCCTGCCCCCAGTTTCTCCTTCATCCCTCTCCTCCTGTGCTGTTTCCATCCACACGATCCAAGGTCACCCTCCATTGGACAGAGAGGTTCAGTGGCATTGGGAAGGGATGTTTTATCCCCCCTGGATCTCCAGCTGGCTGCTTTGCCTGCCCCTCTTGCAACATCTTTATTGATATCCCACACTTATGCTTGCCCAGTAGAGGAGAGGAGGAACATATGGTCTATCACTTAATATTAGAAATTATTCCATCACTTTCAAAAAGGAGCATGATTTTTTTCCTTCTTTCCATTCTATTAATTATTTTTGCTTTATAGCCTTCTAGTACAGCTATGAGTTACTCAGGATAAAATCAGACAGGATTTTTAGACACACAATCTGGTTTCATCTGTCATTTTTAACAGCCTGATGGTGATTTCAGGCACATTTCTGGCATGCTAGAATTTGCTCTAGCTAGCAGCAAAATTGGTTTTTCTCTCTGTAAATAGGATCTCAGTGTTACTCAATGGAACATATCCTACAGGGCAGGAAACGTGGACATCAGGGGAATGTTAAGACTCCAACACTGTAAATCCCTCTAGATGGAAACATAGGTCTCTCTAGATTTCTAAAGAGGTTGAACAGGGGGGGTTATTCAGCATTATTAAAGCAATAACATTTTTTTCAGGGACAAAAACTGAAGGGCCTCATTACTGTGAAACCGTTGTGCTTTCTTTCTAAGCAGGTACTGTAAAAGGACCATTTTCCACCCAGGAAAACACTGTAGACTCCCAAAGCAGAATGCTACACACCCACACACTCGGCTGCACAAAGGCACCACAAATGTAAGGCAGGTTTGGAGCTGCAGCCACCACATCCCTGGTGAGGGACTGTGTTCTGTTTCCCACCTGGTGAAGAGCCACAGAATGACCAGAACGAAACTTCCCACGTGGGAAGTGACCCAGCCAAATACGTTTTGTTAAAAGTGGGTCCCTGAGGAGCATGGCCTGTCTCTGGCTTCCAGCACTGCAGAGTCCTGTTGCCTCCAACAGGAACAGAGCCCTACTATACAGATCCTCCACTGTGCAGGATCTGTGCTGGAGCTGTATGTATTAGTTTAGTTGATTTGATTATTTAAATCTGGTAGCTAACTAAATAATACTAAATCTTTTTTTTTTTTCTTAAACCAGTATAGTGGAACCTCATAAATTTGCTTTTTACTTGTTCACATCATCTCTAATTCACACTCCCTTCCCCCAGAATGTTTTCTTGGCAGGAAATAGCAATGTACAATAATTATCTCACACTGCTCCTCTCTGCTGTAAAAAGTTGTCCAATGCAATACTTGGCTGGACACTAATGCAACATCAACAACATAATCACTCAGATTTTCAAAGATGAACTAAAGGAAAACTGAGGAGAATTCTGTCCATTGGTCAAACCAGCTTTGGATCCCAACCTTTATTTTAAAAAAGTACATTTTTGGGGTGAGAGCCTTGGTTTTGTTTTGAATGTGTTCATTCTCTTTTGCTTAATCCAGCCAGCAGTATGTGCTATAGGGGTTCCACATTTGTGTATTATAAAGAATGCTAACTAATAATACTCACAGTTTAAGGATTTTGTCAGTACCTGTGGTATTGGCTATCAGCAGGTAATGTTAGTTATGAAATTATTTAGTGCAGTAAGTCAAGTACTTTGGTAGGTATCAGCCTGGTTTTATTACCTGGAATTGCTGTTTCTAAGTCTGATTTTTTAAAGTTACTTTAAGGAACTCTGTATCCATTTCCAATGTATATGATGTTTGCACTGAACGGTTTCTTTTTATATTCCTGTACTGTATTATGTTGTTTTTTACTACATAAAAGCCAATCTCAAGGTTGGATTCTCTGTGCATTAATGAGTTCCAGTCAGAAGACAATACCAGGCTTTGTGCCACAGTGACCTCAACCATAAAAACAATCTAAGTTTGATGCCTTGGAGGGGCTCCCTGGAGCAGAGGCTGGGCAGAGCCAGAGAATAAAGTGGGGATTTATTAAAGGCCTTGAACAGATCCACCCTGGGCACTGCAGGAGCCTCCCAGAGGCTGCACCCAAGGTGCACAATGGGCACCAGTTTGTCACACAGTTCTGAGTTTGGTCCATTTGCATCTCAGGGGTTAATTGTCCAATTCCAGCTTCAGGTGATGAAGTCACATTCCCCCAGTTTGCTCCCCCCAATTCACTTTTGTTTGTACTTTTTGGGGCCTGAGGCTGTGAGGTGTCCTTGGATCCCAGAGGGATTGTTCTGTCTGACCAGAATGTGAACACAATTTAATACACTCAGTATGGAGTTCAGAGCTATGCACTAATGCAGCACAGGATTTGAAAAATATAAAAGCTAAAACCTTAAGGCATCAAGTGAACCCAGACTAGGCCAACTCACCAAAGAACTTTCTGTAAAAACAGTTTTCTCCCTCTCCTTGCAGTTTTGGCACAGAAAAGCCCCATCAGAGCAGCTGGGAAGGATGAACCCTGGGGAACTCTGCCAGTGCTGCAGGATCCATCCCATGGCCCAGCAGAGCTCTGGGATTCCAGCAGCCTTGGAACCAGCCCTGGAAGCAGCCCTGAGCTCCTGCCCTGCCCTCCTGCCTCTCAGATGGGGAACTGAGAGTCCCAGCCCCACATTCCCAACACATTCCCAAGATTATTCTAGCACTTTAAAAAAATCGCATCCATTTTTTCCCCCATACGGCACTTATAATTTACAAAGCCTGGAACAAAGCAAAAAAAGTTCAGTTCCTTCACTGCTAATTGCCATGAGCAAACGCCAGATCAAACACACTTTAGCAAAAATTGTATTAAAAACACAATAGATGTGCTAATTATGTTATAATGAAATGCATTTTTCCATAGAAAGAACTTGATTAAACAGCTACTTGCAACTTGTAGCAGAGAATCTCACAAAGGTTTTCATTATTCACTTAATTAATATGCTCTTTAATCTCTTATCCCTAAAAATATATCATAAATTATTATTTTATTACATTCAGATCCAGAAGCTCATGCCATTTAATAAAGGCTTTTCTACTCCCACCCTGTTAGAACTTTTTATGAAACAATGGCTTGTGATGAGAATCCTTGCTCTGTATCAAAGCAGCAAGGAAAAGCTGTTTGAACGTGAACACCTGGCACACAGGGGCACATCCCAGGCAGGGCAGGTGAGCCAAGGTCCCCTCATCAAGGCAGATTCACATCAGTCAGGGAAAGAAAGAACAATCCCATGATTTATTATCCTACTGCAGTCCGGTGCTACTGCAACAGCAAAGCCAGTGAAAACAGCAGGATTGGTTATCAAAGTAAAATCAAATCATCATTTCTGTGCTCGTGCTCTTCAAGAAGTTTGTTCTTCCCTTCTCCCCTTTCAGCCACAAGGGCTTGGAACAGCCCCAGGAGGGCCCAGCCAGCCTGGCAGTGCCACCTGCCCTGCACAGGAATTGTCACCCTGCCAGCACTCACTGCAGGGGAAAGCCTGCAAAGCCTCACTGGGTTTTGGAGCTCAGGGTTCAGGGTACAGATTTATACATTTATTTTACATGTTTTCACTCCCAGGCCTATGTCACATGCAGGGGGAATGCTCTGGTGACAGTAAATATAGTGATATACTCTCTTATTTGACTAGAAATAGTAGTTATACTTATTTTCATTGTATTTCAAGTGGGGTTAGGACAAAAATAAATAATCACTGTCTTTTCTGAACTGTTCTCCCCTTTTTTTCATTTTTTTTCCTTTATTTTTTAATAAATGTTTCAAGCTTGAGAGAGTAAGAATTAAAACTCTATTGGTTTTACTTCACAAACTTTCTGCAATGAAAGACATCACCAAGGTGATATTTTTCCCATTGAAATCTTCCCATTTCACAATCTCAGTGTACCACAAGTCATCAAGTCCTACCAGGAAATGAATAAGAGTCTGATCAGATCACAGTGGAACATTTAGGCTGAATCTCATCCATAGAAAAAAAACACAACAGAAAATAAAACAGCAGAGACACTCTTTCAGTCTGCATCAGAGAAAAAGGAAAACAATACCAGAAAAACCCTTTTATGAGCAATAAACACGCACGGATCTTTGCTGACCTCTCTCACCTTCCTGACTTTGTTCCTGCCTGACCTAAAGGAAAAGGGAAAAACAGCATTTCCTTCCACTTCTCCTCAGTGAGGAGCTGTCCCACCTGCTTCCCCTCAGGAGTCTCCTAATTCACCCAGTTAACCCCTTCATCAATGCCACAATCAATCACAAATCTCTACAACTCTTTTATTCCTCAATAAAATAGAACCTGCACTTGAAAGCCAGTGCTCAGGGTGAAGTCAGCAGGACAAAGCAGGACAGAGCTCCCCAGGCAAACACATCCAGCAGACACAACCCCAGCAAGGTTTGCCAGAAAGCCAGGAACAGCAGATGCTCCCAGGAGCCCGAGGGCTGGCCTGCAGTGCTGCTGCCACCCAGAGCATCCCCAAATGGAATGGAGCAGCCCAGGTACCCCCTGTGCCCCCAGGAAACCCACAGCTGGAGCTCAGGGACAGAGAGTGGCACCCCCAACTGCTCTGAACTGGGGCACTGCAAAGAGCCTGGAACGCAATTCCCAGCTCCAGCATCTCAAAATGGCTTTTCTGAGCAGCTGCCCGGGCTTCCCTCTCCCCTGACAGAGCAAACCTGAGGAACATAAAAACACCAAAGGCCTGAGCTGCGCTGGGTGTGTGCCACAGCACAGGGGTGTGCAATGCAGGCTGGTGCCTTGGCACTTCGGGGAACCTGAGCCTTGTCCCTGCTCTCAGCACCGGGACACTGCTCTCCATCCCGTGTCCCTGCCCTTGGACCCGGGACACTCATCCCTGCTCATGGATTATCCTGTGACCCTGATCTTGGCCCCAGGACACTGCCCTCTACCCCATGTCCCTGCTCTCAGCACCGGGACACTGCCCTTTATTCCTTATCCCTGCTCCCGGGATACTGCCCTTTATCCCTCTATCCCGGGATACTGTCCTTTATCCCTTTATCCCGGGATACTGCCCTTTATCCCTCTATCCCTGGATACTGCCCTTTATCCCTCTATCCCGGGATACTGCCCTTTATCCCTCTATCCCTGGATACTGCCCTTTATCCCTCTATCCCTGGATACTGCCCTTTATCCCTTTATCCCGGGATACTGCCCTTTATCCCTCTATCCCGGGACACTGCCCTTTATCCCTCTATCCCGGGACACTGCCCTTTATCCCTCTATCCCGGGATACTGTCCTTTATTCCTCTATCCCGGGACACTGCCCTTTATCCCTTTATCCCTTTATCCCGAGACAATTCCCGGCCCCGCCGCAGCAGCGAGGGCTGCAATGACCGCCGGTGGCCGCCAGGTGGTGCCCGACGGCAGCGCTGGGCATGGCCGCGCCCGGCGCTTCCCGATGGGTCCCTGATAGATCCTGATAGATCCTGATAGATCCCTGATGGATCCCTGATAGATCCCCGATTGATCCCTGATAAACCCCTGATGGACCCCCATTGGATCCCTGATCGATCCCTGATCAATCCGGGATGCATCCCTGATGGATGCCCACTGCATTCCCGCTGGGTGCCCGCTCTGTGTCCCTGTGTGTCTCCTCACACCGACCATGCTCCAGCTCTAGGGATCAGCTGAGCTCCCACCCCTGGAGTGTTTTGCCATTCCAGACACAAGCAGAGCCCTGCTCTCCATGGATTTCCAAGTCTGGGAATGCCATGAGCTCTGCAACTGCAGCCAGGTGAGGCTCCAGAGCAGCAAAACCCACACCCTTGTAAGCAGTGCAGCCAGGACAAGGCTCAGGTGGCCACGGCCATCCTGCTGCCTCCCAGAGCTCAACAGCCACTGCCAGCACGAGCAGAAGGCTGGGCTAGCAGGGATCCACCACGAAACTCAACTGTGTGAAAGAGCTGGCAGCAAGGAATACACCTGGAAAGCAGAGGGACAGGCACTGGGCAGTCAGGAATGCCAGGCAGCATGCTGGCAAAAAATCATTTTGTCACTCTGTTTTACTTGGCAGTGCCCACTTGTCACCAGCCTGAGCAATCACATCTTGAACAGCCTCAGATCTGCCTGGATCTGGCAAAACTGCTGCTCAAGCCAGGCAGAGAAACCACTTGGAGGAAGTGCAAAGCATTAAACCCTTCCTGAAGGGCCATGAAAGAGCAGCCCCCTCTTTGTCCTTTTGTAAGAAGAGCTCTGAGTGAGCTAGAAAAAGTATGTGATTCTCTTCAATCCTGGTAAAACAATCTCCACAATTAATTCCTTCCTATCAATAGGTGATTAAGCATTAACCCTGATCAGAACTGGACTTCCTGGATTTCATCACCACCTCTGGATTTCTGTGCACACTGACACAAGGCAGTGTGTGGGCAGGGCTGTGTGAGATCCCTCTGCTGTCACATCAGGCACTCCTGAGGGAAGTGGCAGCACCACACGGCTTTTCAGGAGAGGGGGAGCTGGCAGAACATTAAATGGTGACCAAACTGACCGTGCCAAGCTGGCTGCCTTTGGTATTTTAGGAGGAGATGTGACTTATAAACACCCTGCACTATTAAAGAGCAAGAGCACAGCTCAGGGCTCATGCCCTCACTGTGACACAGGCTTCCCTTCTCCTCTCAGGTACATCACATAGGCCAATTTCTGCTTTTTCACATCAAGAGTTCAGTGGGACTCCCTTCTGAAAGCTCCTTCCTCTTCCTGTGCCTCAGGAACCACACAGACACACTGCAAGGGCTGGTTAACACTCACCAAACCTCCTGAATAAGGAACATTAATGTTTACTCATTTTACAGATGAAAGTTTTAGCACCACTCATCATTTTAAGGCAATTTCCAGGCACAAGAGAATTTTGCAAAAGATCTCCAAAACCTTGTAAGTAAGCCACCCTGGCCTGCACATATTTACAGCTCTGCACGGCACATACAGCATCATTCCACTGCAATTAACAGAGACCCTGTAGCACGACACAGAAGGTTGTCACAGGTCACTGTGACCAAGGGTGAGGGGTAACACAGGAACATCAGGGCATTCTCACACCTGGAGGTTCAAATTACTGTCTTGGGCATTTATAAGGCATGGCATGGCCATGAAGAGTATTTACTGCATGCAGAAAACACTGGTGAGAAATAAGCTTCAGTGTTATTTTTATGAGATGCTAAACACATGAACAACACACCTCGTGTGGCTCCATGTGGGATGCAGAAAGATTGACATTTAGCCAAGGGATTCAAGTTTCAGTGCCTTTTCACTACTTTGCCTCTAAGAATCATGCTTCTCTTAGCCACTGGTAGTACTCACATCAGACCTTTAGTGCAGCTGCCCAAAATGCCCTTTTCCAAACCACAACAAATAACCAACACTCAACTGTTTTTCTTGTATAACTAAGATTATTTTTTTAAAATTTCCACCCACCTCTGATGTTTTCAAGCACCAGATTCAGAGGCTTCTGTGATTTTCCTGCCCTCCTCTGAGCACTGCACAATGACTTAATCCTGCAGGAATAAGTCTCTTAGTGAACTCAAAAATATGAGTTGACTATACTGGTGTTCAGCTGCCCATTCTCCCACACAGGACAGTCTGCAAAGAGTCCACATGGCCACAGGCCTCTGGAAGAAATAGAAATAGAAATAGAAATTGAAATAGAAATAGAAGTAGAAATAGAAGTAGAAATAGAAATAGAAATAGAAATAGAAATAGAAATAGAAATAGAAATAGAAATAGAAATAAAACATAAGCATAAACATATATAAAGAATGCTTTGCTGCAATGGGAACAGCCTGAGCTGCAGTAGCAGGTTTGCAACATAGAGAACATTAAAGCAGCTGATCTTATTCCTCCAACAAACTCAAATTAAACGATTTTTTCCTGTTGATCCACCTATCAGGTGTCCTTATCTCTAGAGAGCCCAATTGCCTTTTTTCTGCCATTTTCAGTTAGTTGTGATTTTCAGATTCAACTTGGAGGAGCTTCATTAAATATCAAATAAGAGGGTTTTTTTCACATATTTGGTTTACGTGAGGAAAACCAGAGGTTTCTCATTGAGTGCTGTGCATGTGATTGCACTGCACCCAAGAAACTCATCTCTTGCACAGTAATTAAAAACTGCAACACTTACCCTACCAAGGAGTCTGAGAAAATGAAACTCACCCAGTATTTCCACAGAAGCAGCCACAGAATGAGTGGGGCCATAAAGAGAAACACTTTTCCCAGCCCTGACACCAGGCAGTGGGAGGCCAGAAGAGAATGAGAGGGCTCTCTGCTGAGAACAGTTTGGGCTTGCTCAGCTTTGAGTTTGTTATCCCTTCACCCCCTTCCCAAAGGAGGAGCTGCTCCCTCCATGCAGCCCCCAGCACCTTTCTCCTCCCTTACACCCCCACCTTTCCCAAACAGGAGCCCAAACCCCTCTTCTTGTTGCACTCTGCCCATCCCAATGAACATCATGGAGCTCCTCTCTGAATTGATTAAATCTGCTTTGTCTTTCTACTTTAGACACTTCCTAATTCTTGGGATGAAAAATGGCCACAAGGAAAGCCAGGCCTCTTTGGCCACATCAGATCCCCAAAGTCACTGACAGCAGCTCGTGATCAGAGCCCTACAGCACAGATTTGACCTGCAAAGAGCAGATCTCTCCAGTGTAAATCAGCTTTAATGTTCCCTTTGAGTCATCTTCAAAGGCAAGACATGATCTAAGCCAATTTGTATACAAACCTTCTCATCAATTGTCTGCATTTATCCTCAGCCTCTAATGCCGTGTTTCAGCATTAAGACATTTTGTTTAATCCCATCTCTAGCTACAGCTGCTCTAGGGGTCTGATTTTTCTCACAAGTAATCCTGTTTTTCACTTAACTAGTGCTCTGTCAAAAAAAAAAAAATAATATTTGCTCAACTGTTTATTTTTTAATAAAACATTCAAAATCATAAGTAATGATTGTGAGGCTGTATATATATATATCTAAGAATTAAAGTCATATCACTTGAATTTTTCTTAACTTAGCAAAATACAGTGAAAATACATTATTCATATGTTATGCTGTCTTCAGTCTTGATACACTTTTTCATTAGCAATTAATTCCACTCAATGGCAGGAAGATAATTTCCATAAACTGATCACTTCAGTGAGGATTTCTCTGTGAATTAATGGGGCTTAGCTGTCTTTATGTAATAATACTCGAAATATTGAATGTCAAACAGAAAGGTGCTCTTTTCCTGTGCCTTGTGCAATCCCATGTAACACTGCCTGCTTTCCCTCTCTCTGGTGCCCAGTTCAAGCCCTCCCAGGGAAGCACCATGCAATTCCCAAATCCAAGTTCATGTGCAGGGCCCCTTGAGGGTGGGTGGACTCTGCAAATAGACCTCTTCACAGCAGCACTAATCCCTTTCCAGCACTAAATTCCCCTTCTTTCCTCCCAGCCCTCACAGGGTCGTGTCTGCACCATTTAAATGCAGCCGGATTTCGGTCTCCAGCGAGGGTAAGATCTACACCCAGCCCCTCACGTGAGGAAACTAAAAGGAAAAAAGGAAGAGCATGTACAGAAAGCCCTAAGTGGGTGGGACACGTTTTCATTTTGCTGTCAGTTCACATTGTCAGACACAAAGTGATTTTGAAAGCAGTAGAAAAGCAGAGTAACAGCGGCGTCCTCAGCGTGGCTCCCAAAGCCATTGCTGGCAGCCCCACGGGTTCTGCACGCTGATCATTGCAGCCAGAGCTGCACTTAGCTCCAGACTAAACACCATCCCGAGGCTGCCTGGTAAATAATGCATCTCCCCGGGGCTTCTGGCTGACTGAGTGATCATTTCATGCATTCCATACCCTGACAAACAGCCACCCACACAGCAAACTGTCAGCTGCACTCTCCCTGCGTCACCTGGGCTTGACTCAGCCCCAAAGAACCAGCATCAGGCAGGGCAACGAGGACCCTGGTGCCAGCAGCAGCTCAGCTCGGGCTTTTCCCTCTCTGGGCACTGCTGGCTCCCAGTCCTTGTGTTTATTTTCCAGGAGATCCACGAGCAGCACCTGCAGCCACTCTGCTGTGGCCCTGCAAGCAGCATTAGCTCAACGTGTGCAGCAAAAACAAAGCCTTCTCACCTTTTCAGAGCATGCACCAACTCTCTTCATGCGTCTCTTCTTCTTCAGGGACAGTCTCTCGACATATTCATGACAGTTTTTTTCTATTTGACTTGAATATCAAGGCCCAACACTGCATTTTTTATCAGTGTTTCCCAAGCTAGGTGCAGGTGGCTTTCATGCTGCCAAAAGAGGCACAGGCAGCAGTTGGAGGGGTGGTGTCAGCTATCCCTGGACAGCTCTCATAGCAATATCTCCAAATTCAATCTCACATTTCAGACCAGAGTGGAGACATATTCATGTTAAGGTGTGATCACTGGAAACTGGCTGGAAAAAAACTGACATTGCACCCCCCTGCATTCATGTTATTAGTAGTTGTTGTATTTGTAAGAGAAAAGAGGTATTTTCCTTGCCAGGACAGCAAATGCATCTGGAATTTACAAATCCACATGTTCTCTTTCCTTCTTAAAACTTGGGAATTTAAACCAAATATTTCTGGTGGTAAAACATGCCACAATTGCTCGATAGATATTTATAGTTTATTTCAAAATCTGGCAATAGAGATTATGTAGAACCATTATAGATATATATGAATAAATCTTTTCAGTTCTAAGATTTAACAGTTATATGGTTTTGATCTTGACCCTTACTCAGTAAAAGA
The DNA here is from genome assembly GCA_034509425.1 of Eopsaltria australis. Taxonomy (NCBI): domain Eukaryota; kingdom Metazoa; phylum Chordata; class Aves; order Passeriformes; family Petroicidae; genus Eopsaltria; species Eopsaltria australis. Next base: position 1,673,307 of record JAVTVJ010000531.1, read on the forward strand.
AACGTGTTATCAACATTTTGGCCACAGATATTACTTTGAAGATGGACACGCAATGAATTTATTACATATAAAATACCAAAGTCTAGCATTGTTTAAACTTCTTCAGATCCAAATTGTTACTGTTGGTATCAGCAATGCAAGTGCCGCAGAATAAGCAAGACTTGACCTTCTTATTATATTCCAGCAGCTGAACAATTGTGTTGGATTTTTTCTTTGTTACATTTTTTAAGGCTCTCAAGCTCATTCCCAGTGTCTCACACAGAATCTGGAAGTGGAAGGCAGCACAGGTTGAGTCCTTTTCCTCTGCAGTGATGGGTTGAGCAAAGGTGACTTTCAGAAAACAGTAAAATGAGCTCTGGGTGTTTTATTGGCAGGAGCAGGGAATAATGTGAGATAGTTTTAGATCAGCATGGATCAGCAGGGATTGTCAGCCTGGTCCCCCACAGGGTCATGGACACCCTCACCTTAGGAACAGGTATATCCATGTTCCATGGGATACACGTGGATCTGACCATCCAAACACAGGATTTCCAGCACCAAGTGCAACACCCACGGCAAAGAGTGGATCTACAACATATAAAATGTTTTTAAGTATTCTGACCTGCAGATTTACTGTTATTGGTGGTGGTTGTGGTGTTACCTAATTTTAAATGCTGTGTATGACATAATTCAGTATTTCTTTCTATATATTTCAGTATATTTATAGTTATGTATCTCCAGGGACACATATGTGATTATCTGTTAGTAATCCACCCTTAATTCCAAAAGTGCCATTAGACTTTATAACATTCATACAAGGACCCATGGAAATAACCACTGAGACTCTGCATTCACTGTAAGATGCTCTAAGGTCCTTCAAAGGTCAACACAAAATAAATTGCATAATTAGCTATAAATTTAATTAAGGAGTCAGAGAATAAGAGGGGAAAGAACACTGAGATTAAATTTTCCATCCTACATCCTTAAAAATTGGCATCAGGAAGATTGAATGCAGTTAGGAGAAATATTGGATTTTCAATAAGAATCTTGGACCAAATTATTTCTTAACATATATACAGATATTCCAAAAAAAATTGTACAGCAGGTACTGACAGAGTAACTCACCATCTTCCTCAAAGGCCTGCAAGCAGGTGAATAAATAAGAAACCAAATCTGACCCCAGAGCCCAAGAGCACCTTTTGTTCCAAAGAATAAGGCAGTTGGCAAGCCTAAAAACCAGAAAAATGGCTTCTGAGAATTTGGGCACAACATAAAATTCCTCCAGAATCCTTTCCTGACATGGCAGATATAGAAATAGAGCCTCTTCATCCCAGGCCTCATTTCTTTACATGGCAGGTAAAAGAACAGGACTTCTGCCTTTGGGTCTTCAGGCTGCTGTGAAATATTTGTTACTGATATGCTTCATCTGTATTAATAATTTAAAATTATTTTTCCTCTTGACAGATTTTATGCCTAAAGAACAAAAACACTTGATTTAAAATTCTAGAAAATATTCTTCAAAAAAAAAATTTATCTGTCCTATAAATGCCAGCTGAAAAATGTTCTACAGTAACTGTATGTATTTGAAATTCCATTCTTTTCATTAAAATAGCTTTCAGCATGGAGGAAATTCCTTTGTTAGTAATTCTACAATAAGTCCAAACTCAAAAAAATATTTAAAACTGAGCAAACACCTCTTTGTTTGGGTTTTTTTCAGAAAATTTGAAAACTTTTCCTTCAAAGCACTCTTGTTATTGCATTTCAGAGCCCGGGGAGCTGTGAAAGCACAAGATGATTCCTATCAAAGTGCAGAGCCTCTTTTCCTGACCTGGTTTTCTCTCAGCAGCAGGCACAGTTTTACTCAGCCTGCTCCACCACACCGTGGGGACTCCAGCACGGAATTCCCTGAGCCCAGGGCCTGCTGCAATCAGCTTTTCCAGCAGTGCAGAGCACTGGGAATTGCCAGCACGGGGCAGGATGAGCTGGCCCGAGGTGATGTGAGGGCAGAAAGCTCTGCAGGCTCTACAGCAGCGATGAAATCTCACTGCTCCCAGATTGTCCATGCAGAAAAGACTTTCCTGTTCCCATAATCGATTTTGCTCATCCTGAGGCATTTTATCTACAACTAATTGTATAATCCAACTGACATGTATTTCATTACCACCTTTTCCACGAAGCAAAAGAAAGATGTGGTAAATAGTATCCCCCAAACGTCTCATTACGAATGCATGAAAATTCTCAGTCAAAAGTGACCTCATTGTAGCAAGAAAATTTATTTTGCCTCACAAAAATTGGCCACCAGACTGCAGCTTCCACTCAGCTCCAAGGATCCCAAAGCAAACCCCAGGAGATGGGAAGCTGAGTCCAGGTCTGTCACTGCACTGATGGCAGCTTTGTAATGAAGTCCCTCGACTGGAGAAAATGTAAAATCATCCAAGAGTAGAATTATCTGTCTTCAGCAAGGGTTCCTCACTGTTTTTTTTTTCCTTATCAGTATACTGGGCAACAGCCACTGTGGACAGCAACTCTGTGCAGCTCCATCCATAAGCAATACCATTCCAAACCTTACCTAAATGTGCTTGGGCTCCCAGTCAGTCACACTGCCCATTTCCATAGACTGGGAAAAAAGGAGAAGGTGGCAGAATTCAGACTGCAACCATTCAGGTTCCCTGCTCTGTGATGTCCCAAGAAAGACAAACTAACCCAAAGTCAATAGACAGGAGCAGCAGGAATCCTGAATAGTTTTTATATTTGTTCCAGCTCTCCCAAATACTGTCCATAAGCAAACTCCTATGTATTAAATCATTTATTTGTGGCAAATTCTCTTTATTACAAATCTGTTTTTCCAAAACAGAAGAGCAGATGCTACCAGAAGAAACAAATAAGGATGCAAACTACCACAGTGTTACTGTGACACAACACAGCACTGCTGCCCTGGGTGTGCAAATACGTCTGGCCTGAGTCCCACTCCACAGCCAGCTTCCACTCAGCTGCACAGCTGAAGGAGAGAACCAAGAAAGTCTAAAAACTGAAAAACACACAGGAAAAAGGGTAAAAACCCACCCCATCTCCATATGTGGGGTGAGTAAGGCCCACATCATTGCAGTCTGTGCCATCTGGGCACAGCAAGTGCTGCTGGTACCCTGAGGTTCCTGGTAACTGTGGGGATGCTCCTGCAGGCTCTGGTGGATCATGTAGTGCCCCGTATTGTCTGACCCAGAAACAAATGTTCTCTGTCTCAGAAGCACTTGCAACTCCTACTGCAGCAAAAGGACAAGGCTCTTACAGAAAGGGCTCTACAGCCAAGCTGAGAGAGAGATTTCTCCAGAATTGCCAAATACTGAGCAATTTCCCTGCATCCAAAGTCAGTTACTAAGGCACTTTCAATGACTTGTGAGCTTATTTAATCGTCTGAGCATGGATATTTCAGTCAAACTTAAGACCCCAAGTCTGTCAGGACTAAACACTGATACTGTGAGTAAATGTAAGGAATTGGGGAAAGATACCACCAAAATTTGCAGAAGTACTAAACAGTAGGGATTCCTGAACTTTAAATTGGAAATAATGTTTTTATATCCTTAAGTGCAGCGTTACACACATGTATGATTCTTCACAGGCAGAATGAGGCCAAGGGGCACCGATCCAGAACTCAACACACAGAAAATCAGATTTTCTGATGCATGTACAGATTCACACCTTCGAGCCATAACCAAACAACAAAGAGCCCTAAAAGGAAGCCATGCAGTTTCCATTTATTGAAATTATAAACAAGGAGTCTTTCAAGGAGTCAAATGTTCTGAGGGCTTGAAGAAATTTATTACAAGGTAACTTCTGCAGCAGCATTCTAAGGGATTTTAGGGTACCAAGTTACCATGGTTTTGGCAAACAGGTACCTCTGAGCCATAAGGAAACACACCTGTAAATTCCCATAAATCTTCCTTTCAATTGCCTTAGACTCCCTTAATGCTCACCTGGATTTAAAAAGAAAATGAAAAAAGGTGATCAGTGACAGTAGGAAACTTTTTACGAGGGAGTTCACATGTCTTACATAGACCCCAAACTTCATTACAATCCTGCATCCATCCCTGCTAAACCAAGGAGAAGCTGAACAGCCTCAATACTGACAGCAAAGCTGAGAGAACTTGCTTTCCAGGCTACAAAAGCACCCAGGGACAGGGAAGCAAAGAAGGCTGCCCACACACTCGTGGAGCTCCAGCTTCATGTCCCCTCAAACAGAATCAGTGGGACCATTCTGCATGGTCCTGCAGAGCTAAGGAGTGCATGGGTGACAGAAACTGCCAATGTAACTTGGATCATAAAAAAAACCCCAAACTGCTGACAGGACATTCAGAAAAGGGGCCTCATTTCATTTATTCTTTACCTTAGAAGCTAATGATGCTTTTCTTAGAAGCTAACAACCAGTTATGAAAGCTCATACTCTTCAGTACCTGGTGCAGCCCTATTCCCTCTGTATCCAGCACTAGGGCATTTATCAACCAAAGGGAGAAACGTCCCCAAGCTCCCTGGTGACAAGTAGATCTTAGTACTGTAAAGTGGGTTTAGGTCTCACTAGGACTACATGACTCCATCCTCCCCCTAGCCCCCATCCAGCCCCACGGAATTATATCCTCCGCACTGCCGGATAATCCCGTCCATCCCCGTGGGTTTGCTCCAGGCAGTCCCTCCCTTTCAGCCGAAGTGCTGGGCTGGACTCGGCTTTCCGGAGCCGCTATCCGCCTACAGCTGCTCATGCAGGCAGCGAATCCCCGCAGCGGCCCCGGCGCCGCCGCTGCCCGGCGCTGCCGCAGGAGGGATGAGCGGCGGGGTCAGCCCCGGCATGTGCGGCCCCGGGCCCCCCCGCTGCCCCCGGCGCGGCCCTGCCCGCGGGGCGGGGGTCACCCGCCCGCCTGCCCCCAGCCCGGGGCCGCCGGCTCCGGCCCGGCCCCGCTCCGGCCCCGCGCACGGCAGCAGGCGGCGGGGCCCCGCCGGCCCCCCGGGAGCCGCGGCGGGAGCGGATGGAGACAGCGGGCACGGCGGCGGGCTGGGGTAAGGCAGGGCACGGCAGGGCGCGATGGGGGAAGGCAGGGGCTGAGGGGAGGCAGGGGCTGGGGCTGAGCAGGGCTGAGGGGAGGCAGGGGCTGAACGGGGCTGGGGAAAGGCAGCGGCTGGGGGAAGGCGGGAGCTGAACCGGGCTGAGGGCTGGCAGGGGCTGGACCAGGCTCGGGAGAGGCAGGGGCTGAGATGGGGTAGGGGGAAGGCTGCGGAAAGGCAGATGCTGAACCAAGCCGGGATAAGAGGGGCTGAACCGAGCCGGGGACAGGCAAGAGCTGAACGGAGCCGGGGTAAGTAAGGGGCTGAACCGAGCCCCGAGCCGGGTAAGGCAGGAACCAAGCTGGGGAAAGCGTGAGCCGTGCCGGGGTAAAGCAGGAGCCGTGCTGGGTATGGCAGGCTCTGAGGGGCCGATCCGAGCCGGGTGAGGCTGGTCAGGAGCCGTGCATGGTAAGGCTGTCAGGAGCCGTGCCGGGTGAGGCTGTGAGGGGCCGATCCGTGCCGGGTGAGGCTGTGAGGGTCCGATCCGTGCCGGGTGAGGCTGTGAGGGGCCGATCCGTGCCGGGTGAGGCTCTGAGGGGCCGATCCGTGCCGGGTGAGGCTGTGAGGGGCCGATCCGTGCCGGGTAGGGCAGGCTCTGAGGGGCCGTGGGTTGCCGCCCTGCCGTGGGTGCGGGGGTCCCACAGCCCAAGGGACCCTGCCCGAAAGTTTGTGTTGGCCGGGCCCCCTCCGAAAACGGAGCAGCCCCTTCCCGGCAGGGCCGGGCAGGGCAGGGCAGGGCAGGGCCGGGCAGGGCAGGGCAGGGCAGGGCAGGGCAGGGCAGGGCCGAGACCCCGAGCAAAGGCTGTGACACAGCGAGCGACTCTCGGGAATCAGCCTTTAAATCCGTCTGCAGTCGCAAACGAGCCCATCTTTTAACAAATCTAAAGATTCGGTTATTTAGGACACGTTTTACTCGTGTGCATTTTGTTGCCTGTAAATATAAATCTTTGAAGAGCAAGTTATAAATACGAAAGCCTAAGTGCATAGGGGGAGTATTTGTATCAAATTTTAGACTAAATTTATTCCAACCCAGTTTGGCACACACACGCCTGATGCATTCAAGCTGCACTCACACAAATCAGGGAAGTTACTTGGTTTCACAGTGGTAGGTGCCTGTTTGAGAGACTGGTGAATGACTTAACAACAATAATTAGCATATTTATATAACGCATTGTTGTTCATACGTGGGGTTTGGAATCTGAGAGGCGTTAATATCATTTCCTGAACAGGAGGGATTCCTGGAAGTATGAAGCCATGGCTTGTTTGGCGTTTTCCCCCCATTTGAGCTGCATCTGTGTGTGCACTCAGGGTCTGAGGTGTGCAATCCTGCCTAGAGAGAGCAGGTGGATATTAACTAAATGTGTCTTCAACTCACATCTGGTACAAACCAAAACCAAACTGCTATTAAGGACTTTTCTCTTCATTTTTCCCTTTTTAGTTGTTTTCTTCCATCTTCCTCTCATCTCTGGAAGCTCCATCAGTATTGGGATAGGCAGCAATTATTCTAATCTCCGTAAGTAATCTCTTTTTCTGTTTTTTTAAACTGCGTTATTGGCATGCTTTGCAGTCATGTACAGCTGCAGGAATATTATATTTAAAGTTCTCTAGCAGATAAACATCAATCCATTAAAAAGCAAATAGCTTCCCTGACTGAGAATAAACTGAGTTAACAGAAATGTCCTTAACCTTGTCATCTTTAGACAAACCAAACTCACAGAAATGACAGAATTGTCTGAAATAGAGGACTGTAAAATTTAGTGTCAGGTACAAGTACTTCAATATTTTATTTAAAAAAAAAAATTCCTTCTTTTCAGCATTTTCTCCCACAACAGCAAACTAGCAAATTGACAAATGGAGCACACTGACATCTGTCAAAATTTATATCATTTTGGCACTCACTAGTGAAACAAATGTGGCTAAAAATTACTTCCAGTCATTGAAATGAAACAGTTCCTGACATTTGACTTCCTTCTGCTCTCCTTTTTATGACTGCCTTTTGTAGTCATTACAGGAAGGTTTTTTGAAAAGGAAATACAGCATTAGAGGAGCCAATTATCCTCGTGTCACTGGTCCTATTTTGGCAGAAAACCACGTGCATGCAGGGAAGCAGGGCAGCATGTCCAGTGTCTTGGATGGAAGAATGCATCATGATAAAAATACACACACAACAATTAAACCCACCAAGAGCCCTCCTGGAGCAAGGGCTGCAGCTCAAGAAAAGCTGTCTTGAAATGTTATAATTGGACTGTGACTTTGTAACACTGTTCATGCCCATCATGCCTGAGAAATCATACAACTAAATGTGAAGTTTAAAGGGAGAACAGACAAGAAGTTCTTGTAATTTAGTTTGGAACATGCATGGAGGAATACAAAGTCAGACAGCTACAGTCATTCACAGACTGGAAATCATACCCAGTTTAATGTTTGCTGTCGCAACCCATCGTGACACCAAGCTCAGAGAAATTATTCATCGAGTCAGAACCAGCTTCTGTCAAGAGTAGGGATTTGTAGGATCTATCCCCAAGGTAACTTTGGTAATTGAGAGCAGAGTTTGGTTGGTAAAGGTGAAAACTGCAAAACTAAGTAAATTCCAAGAGTTGTCTTTCAGATTGCCTGGTAATTACCCTTAAACTCCTCCAAAAAACCACATGAAAGCTGGGCTGAAGAGCAACTGCAAAATTAGTAGCTGCTGCCTAATAGATGCCCAGCTGGCATCACCCAAGTGACAGAAAATACATAATAGCAGTACAAAAATGTGTATATTGTATAGCTGCATTGGCAGTCTCCTCATTTGTTAGGTGGGCTTGGCCAGAAAATCCCTGTCGTGTGCTGGTGTTGTTACGGGTCAGTATTGCTAAAAGAATGCAGAGATTATTTTCCCCCAGGAATGCTGGGTTTACATAATGCACTGAGTGCTGTTTGCCAGCACTTCATTGCAGGACAGCTCTGTACTGCACTGGGTTTAGATCTGCAGAGTTCTGGAATAGAACAATTGCAGCAAACAGTCCAGAGGAGTCTGAGGATTGCTCTCATCTCCAAGCAGGTGCCTCCAAATTAAGTGTTTTAGACTATGGTTTTCCTTTGGCCTTAACTGAGTCCAGCTCAGCCAGGCCTGACACTCTGGCCCTCTCCACAAGGGCTCTCAGCTTTAATTCTTGTAATGCCCAGACTCTGAAATGTTCCACTGACAGGAAGAGACAATATTAACACAGTACCTGGTGGGCTTTAGCCAGAAACCAAACTGTGGCTCGTGGGATGCTTTTACAGCAGGCATGGAAAGAGACTGGAGTTATCCCAGGCTGTCTGGAGGTACCACAGAAAGGAGACTCCACAATGTACTCTACACTCTACAGAACTCCTGTAGGCCAGGAGACAGCAGAAGAATTGTGTTTGTGCCTCAGACAACTCCACTGAACTAGCTGAGTTTGGAAAGACAGGATTTGCCATCAAGAGCTGCAGAATGCCAAGTCTGCAGCAGTGGAGAGAGCATTTTATTCTTGCTGTGTGCACAAAGATTTCCTTGTTTATGAGCAGAAGTTTATTCAACCTTTCACTGTTGTCCTGGGGTCTCAGGGTGCAGCTCTCAGTGCCAAAAAGGAGGAGCTATTTAGGGTGATTTTAGTGCATCATTTGAAGAGCACATCAAACTGCACTAATGATCACTCTCCTCACAGTAAACACATTTGTGGAATCAGATGTTCCTTTAGAAAGAATGTGGGACATTCAATAGTAGATTGAAAACACAGTTCCAATGCATCCTGCTGGGTGCTCTGGCTGTACAGCACATCTCTGAGCAGCAATCCCAACCACAAATGCCCAGATGTTTAGGGAGAGCACAAAATCAGAATATCAGCAATACTTTTTAACTACACAGCCAATTTTAGAAAATACTTTGCACAATCCTAAATGGAAGCATGAGTGGAAACTGTATTTTTGCTACTTGATCCTATTAATCAGTCTGAAAGATATCTTAAAACCTGATAGATATCTAAAATAGAAAAAAAACCCTAAATTCAGAGCTTTATTTCTGTGCTTCTGATGGAAAAAAAAAACATCAAAAAGCATTTCTACTGAATGAAGCAAGCTGTAAATTGGAAATTTTCCTGAAGTTAGAGACATAAGATCTCCAACTCTTCAGGAGAGCTGCAGCATCCAGAGAGGTAAAAACAAGAAGATTTTTCCAGATTTTCAAATTATGATTTCCAAATGCAGCCAAGGACAGCATGGTAAAATGTGGGAATAAAGGTGGTATCGAGGCGCTGTAGCAGTATAGGAATGACATCCTGTGTCCATCCTCTGCTTTAAAGTTATTGTACGTTTCTTTAGTTGCCATTAATGCAAAAGTATGAAGAACTGGTGAGCACAAGAAGTCACCAGAGAGATGAGAATTGTCTTCCTTACATTGTGTTTGGCACAGGTTTCTGTGTCATGCTCATCTAGATCATGGATGCAGAGCATTAGACATCAACCCACCCTGGGCTGTGAGTGGTTTATTCATCATCACTCAGTGGCTCAGTTGACAGCTGGTACCCACTGCAACAGAGACACAATTCAGGGCTCATGTGGCTAAAAAAATTGGTGTTACTGACACAGGAAAATCAGCTGCAAACTATTACCTTTTATTACTCTATTGTAATGATACAGATTGGTTTTCAACCTGTGGGTCAATTTTTTTGCATCACATTTATCCAGTATTGCCCCTGAACCTAAATTTGATGTGGCCATTTTGGTTTTCCTAAATTACCAGTTTCCACCTGCTAAATTCACCAAATGTGTGCTGATTTAGAACCCAATCCCTGCACCCCACTGCATGGCCCTTCTGGTTTGGAACAGGTGGGCTTAGAACCAGAAAGGGCTTTTCTGAGAGAGGCTTCTCAGCTCCCTGCCATCTGCAGGAAAATAGGTTTCATATCAATTTTAATTTTAAAACATGCTTTGAAGACAAAATGTCTTGTGGCAGCATGTACTGGGACAGAAGGATCACCTTGGGAAGTAATGCATTTTTTCACAAGTGAAACAATCAGTCTCAAAAGGATTTTCATTGCAAAGAACTGAAAGCTCGTTATTTGCTCAGTCAGTTTGTGATGCCTCTGTCCCTGCCTGCTGGCTGTGCCTCACTTTCTTCCTCAAAAGAACACTGCCATATTTTTAGTCTTCATAGTTTTGAGGATTATTTTATAGCTCCCTTTGAGAACAGATGGAAGATTTGTATCATCTGGATTCACAAAACACATAATTTGCACTTGCTGCAGCTGGGATAGGTTTGCACACCCATTTTTTCAACCATCATTGTAACCCACTGCTTCTTAATGCAGAGGATATTGGATCTGCCCATGTAAATGTTTTACAGCTTACAATCTGAGTGGTTCTCCCTTGAGGATAACAAAACATCACTGTGGGTTTCTGGTGTTCTCATAAAGGCCAGGTCCCAGAGTGACTTCCCCAGTGACAGCTGGCAGAACACAAAGCACAGCATTACCTCATGGGAGATGAGGTGTTTGGATTTAAGTGACCTTCAAGGTAGAGCCAGTAAAGTGGTGAAAGGTAAAACAGGAATTTTATGTTGCAGGAACTGTAGAAAACTTTTCATCTGTCCAAAAAGTGGGGACATCACAGCCAGTGGTAGAGGAGAATTGTGTTCAACTGGTAAAAACAGGAGCAGTGAACAAGATACAAAAGGGTATAAACTGGAGCAGGTTCATAGAGGCTTAAAATAATTAGGGCAACTTTGAACTAGATTAGGAATTAAACAGATTTATGGAAGATATGAGATATTAGCAGGGCCAATTACTCCAATAAATTTGCTAATAGATTATATTTCCCTTTGCATCATTTTCCTGTTTGACATTTGCAATGACTGTGCAACCAGTCCAACACCAACAAAAATTGTTCCCATTTACCAAGGACTACTCTTGGCACCACAAAGCATTATTGTTTAGCTGCTGCTTCTGTTATTTTTTAACTCTTAAAAAAAACCCAAAACCCAGCAAAACCACAAACAAACAACACCCTCAAAGAAATCCACAAACAAACAAACAAACAAACAAACCAAGCCACGCCCAAACAGGAACTCCCACAACTGTAATTGCCGGGAATTCCATGCCATTTAACCTGGGATTGTCTGAGATGCCTGCCAGAAATGCAGAGGCCGTTTGGGAGGGGCACCACGATGATCTGAATGTACACAATGATCCTGGAGGTGCCAGAGCTGCCAGGTGCAAGTGCCCAGGCTGAGATTCGCTGGAGCAGTGTGGTCAGTGCTGGTGATGTTTAGAAACTGGGGACACTGCCATCTTCCCCTGGAGCAGCTGTGCAGAAGGAGAAATCAGGAACAATTACCCAAACTGCGGGATTTTGTAGCTGTAAAGGGGGACAAAAGGTTCCAAATAAAAATATTTGGAGAGCTAACAAACCTCACACAGCAGCAGTGCCTGTGCTGTGCTGGGTGCCAGCCTGCACCTCTGAGCCTGTGGGCTCCAGAGCTTGTGCTCTTCAAGCTGGGTCTGAACCTTTGTTTGCCTCTGGTTGGAGTGTTTTACATTGCTCACATAAAGTGGCCTGGGTACTACCTGAATTCATAATACTCTGCTGAAAATTAAAGCTGATTTCCAAAGAATCTTTCTGCACAAAGTTCTTCCTTGCCAAACTTAAAAATATTTAATTTGGTCATTAATGAACTATTTTCTGTCTGTTTTACTTCTCTTTCTCCTTATGGGAAGACTCTACAGGTCAGTGCACACTCAGGTGCACTTGTCAGACAATTATTTGCTTTTATGTACCATCCAAACAAAATCACTTTCAACGGCACTTCTGGTGAAATGGGAAAAATTATAAAATAATACATTGTTTGAATAATGTAGGAGGTTATTACCCCTCTCTTCCTGGAGAATTTTCTGACTTCCTGATCTCCATAATTTTGTTTGTTCCTTATAGGATGTTAATAGATTTGTAACCTAAGAAACTGGAATATATTTACATGACAAGTTCTTTTTTCAATGATTTGCTCAGTTGTTTAGATGGTTTAGTGGGCCACTGAAATTCCACGGGATATTTTGTATTGTGAAATTAAAGTGTAAAAAACAAAAAACAAACAAAAAAAAAACCAACAACAAAAAACCACGTATACTTCCTTTCACAGAGATTCCCCAACTCCTTTTAAAATTTTGTGTCATGCAGCTGCTGTTTGAATGTTGATGGACATGAAAAGCCAAATTGCTGCTGCTGCAGACAAACCCTCAGAGCTTTTGGCCTGGGAAGGGGTAGCCCTGCTCAGATGTGACAAGTGACACCAGTCCCACCCACAGTCCCATTTCTCGTGCAAATACATTTTGTACAGGTGAATTTAGCATGACCTGAAATTGCTTTTCTGGCTGTTGCCATCTCTCCTTTGGGAGAAGGAAATGTCTGTTCGTTCCTGTCAGTGTGCATAAAGATAAAAGGAACCACAGTGCACTATCCAAGGACAAGATAGAATTACTTTTTTCCCCTGTCTAGGCAGAGAGCAGTGATTCAGTTTTCTACTCAGGCCCCCAAAATCAACAGTAGCCCAGGGACACGTCTTCAGTCATTTAACTGAGGGGCCAGTAAAACATTTGGCTTCAGGCAGAGCTGCAGACCCTGCTGGACAGGATTTCATGTCTCTACAAACCAACCCTGAGTTTATGTCTCCATAAATTCATCCAAGGCTTTATTAAGGGTATTGAAAAAATCCCTCCCCACTCTATCAGATCCTACCCTTAATTGTCAAACTGGAAAGGGACCATGACAGAGTTATCCTTACAGCTAAGGATGTCTTAATCCAGTACTTCAGGTTTATGCAAGATAATGGATCTCTTTTTTCTTCATTTAACCATTTTGTGTTAAACTGGGGCAAAGATGGATTGTTTTAGTTTGGATGCTCAAGCATGTCAGGCAGCCAGAAGGCTCGGAGGCACCATAGCCTCATGATTTCTCTGATGTGCTTCATCTGGCTCAAACCCAAGTTAAATTACCAGAACAAGAGGACAGGAAGTATTTGTTTCAGTCTGAGACCCTTTTCAGGTCTGACAAATCAGAGAGAGTGCTGTCATCCAGCCTGGGCTTTCAAAAGCTGCAAGATTGACTTCCAGGAGACCGTGGCTTTGCTTCTCAGGAAGGAATTGCTTGTTACACAATCATCTATTGTTTCTCCTCCTCTCAGATGAACTGAGCCTTCTGCTGAGTAAAAAAGAGCCACAACTGTGGTGACAGACTCTGCCTCTTACACTGACTGTGCTGTCACTGGAAGAGGGATGTGGCAGAGACCACACGTCCTTCAAACTCTGCTCAACTAGTTACCCTTCACTTCCCTGAATCGTGCCTGGGAATGTGAGTCCATCTGCTCACCAGCTCAGTGTCTGCAGCAGTAGGCTGTTCTGAACAATAGCTTTGATCTGGTTTTGCTGTTGCAAGGACATGGATATTTAGAGGCTTATTTATTCCTATGTCTAAATCATTCATACTGGCTGCTGAGTTCAAGGACAATGCGTGGTTCAGGCAGCAGTGGGAATGGGAGATGTGGTCAAGCTCAGAGTGCATTAAGCTAATGGATTATGAAAGCTACTGCTCTGAAATGCCAGCTGAGGAGGGAGAAGGAAGGGAAAAAGCCTAAGAAGGCAGTTGCCATTGCCAGAAACTATTAGGCACTGGCAGCTCTGCAGAGCAGTGGCTGCTGGCTGGGCCTCTGCCTCTGGAAATGGAATGTGAATAACTAAACCACCTCACAGCTGATTCAAGTAATGCTTGGTGAGGGGAGAGGGAAGAGTTACTGTCGGGCCAGAGATATCCAGTGTATTTAAAGGAGTCACGGGGTACTTTTTATACAGACTACAGATAGTTTTAGCCATTTGTTTTAAAACCAGATTTGTTGCAAAGGAGTTGAAGGAGGTGTTGGAAGATCTCTGATGAACACAAGGGTGCTGCAGTCTCAGCAGCTGCTGTTTACAAGCAAACATGGAGATGTAACCACCTCAGCTTCTGCAGTTCCTGCCTTGTGCTTGTTATGTTTACACATTAATGTCAAGCTACAGTTCTAACACTGAACCCTTCCTTTTAGCATACCCACTTTGTGACTAGCAACATCTAAGAGGACAAACTTAGACCTCTATTCTACACACTACAAATAGCATTGATCACATGCTGTCACTAATTAGAAGCACTTGGAGACTTGTGGATTTCAGTTACCATGACATTTTACACACAGGAATGTGGTCTCAGTTGTGCAGAGGGACCAGAAGTTACAATGGTAGAGTGGATAGTAAAGACACTTCAGGTGAAAGTGACCCAAAAATGAGATTCAGGAGTGAATGGTACACCCCATCCTCCAATGGGCATGAGATATAGAGAGGTAAAATGCAAAGTAAAACCCTGTGGATATGCAGAGTGTGGACAGCAGGCCCTCATCACCATCCTTGCTAAGCACCACCCGCTCTAAAGCTGCCCAGAGCAGTTCCAGCTCAACACTCTGACAATGGAGCAGCACCCAGGTCACACCCATGGAGCACAAAACATTATGATTTTATATTGAGAATTCCTAAGGTTTCCAGTTATTGTGCATGGGAGGAACATAAGACCTGAATTCAGGTGAGATCTCAGGTTCTTACGCCCTAAATTCCTAACCTGATCAGCAGAGATCACAGCTGGACCTGGGGTTGTTGTTTTTCCTCAGAGAAGGTGTGGCTGTGGAAGGTTTAATGGAAACACGCCAGTTTGGATGATCTTGCATTTTGCCAGGATCCCATGATAACCTTGAATCAATTTACATTGCACATAACAATGTGTTATTTTCTGCCCTCCTATAAAGCTCTGCATAAAGTAGTGACTGGCAACAATCTCCTTAATATATGTAAATATATTTTTTCTAAATGCAAAGCTGTCACTTCAGTGCTAATAAAAAACTGCAGCAATGACAGCTGACAAAATAAGACTCAAGTACTCACAGGTTTGCTCTGAACACATTGCAGTCATTAAGAGCTCCAAACCAATAGCATTTGCAGTGGTTACAGGAGTGCACAGAACTCAGAAACTGCCTGGAGGAAAATTCAGTATTTGTCAGTGGAAGGACTGATGATCTTCAGTCTTCACAAGTGACCCTGGGAGCAGAGTGTCCCCATTGAGGCACCAACAGCTGTCACCCCACAGACACAGAAAGGTTCCACAAGGTGGCTGCCAAAGCACCTCTGCAGGAGCTGTGAGCAGAGCAGCAGCCACAGCAAAGCTCCCCAGGAGGGCTGAATCACACCTGCTGCAGCATTCCCTCAGTGCCAGCCTGCCCAGAGCAGCACTGCTGCCCAGGAGGACTGAATCACACCTGCTGCAGCATTCCCTCAGTGCCAGCCTGCCCAGAGCAGCACTGCTGCCCAGGAGGGCTGAATCACACCTGCTGCAGCATTCCCTCAGTGCCAGCCTGCCCAGAGCAGCACTGCTGCCCAGGAGGACTGAATCACACCTGCTGCAGCATTCCCTCAGTGCCAGCCTGCCCAGAGCAGCACTGCTGCCCAGGAGTGCAGTACAGAGCCAGGAGGAATCCAAAAGCTGCCAGGCAAATTTCCATAGTAGATGTGCCCACATCAGGAAGTCATCAATGAACATGTGGCTAAATCAGCACATGTAAAAGTACTTGTGTATAAAACCCCACCTTTGTGACTAATGTATAGATAACATTTCCTAAGGTATTTAATTACATAACTAATATATCAGGGATGAGTATATATCTAAATATATATCATATATATGTATCATATTTATTACTTTTCCTCCAAGCTGTGTGCAGGATAGAGGCACTGTCCTCCACTTGAACCATTCACTGCTCTTATTTCTAACTTTCTGCTTTTGTAATACTGATATCTATACATTTAGCCTGTGGGGTAGAAGACACCCTGGTTCCTTCAGAATACATTTGGTATTTGGTATATTTGGTATACCTAGTTCATCCTAATACATTTTAGGAGATTTAGAACTTCCTGGCAGGACCCAAGCACCTTGTGTTGCCTGCTGAGGCAACAGTCATTGGAAGTACTACATTGTTGAGCCATAAAGCATGAATGAAAATACCTGACTTTTAAATGTTAGTTTAAATATGTTACATTTACTTTACACTTAATGGCATCTCGATTCAGAAATTTAATTTTCTTTTTATTTTGGCCAAGAAAAACTTCAGATTAAGTTCTTCATATGAAACCCATAAATAATAAAAACCAGGTACCAAGAAGGGAGTACAGTTCCCTTGAAAGCTTGTGTCAGTCATATCACTTCTCCATTATTTGCATGTCCTTGGACAATTTCTCATGCTGCTTAAGGACACTGATTAAAAATGCAAATAGATCTATCACACAAGATTGCTGTTTATTTATTTCGAGGTTTTCAGAGACACAGGGATTGTCACCTTTTTTAATTGAAAAGGATTCTACATATATATAAAAACATGAGTAGATAGATAGATAGATAGGAATTTACTTTCATATTATTATTTCAACAACCTAAAAATATTTGCTAAGTGGCTTTAAGTGACTTTAAACTTGTTTTTTAACAACAGGCGAGTGCAGCACACCATAGAGCTACAGCTGTCAGACTGTCTTTACTAAAACCCAATGGCCATCATCCCCCCACGTTTGTTTAGAGGCCACATCTGCATCCCCCACACTCACACACACAAATCCCCAGTGGAAATTGGAACCTTCTGCTAAGTTGCTGTTTCTTCAAGGACAAAAACTGACACAATATTTTGTGAATGCCAGTGCTGGTAGCCAGCAGTGCTCCCACTGCTCTGTGTGTTTCTGACTCACAGTAGCAGGGTGCAGCAGGACCTATTACTCGCTGTAGTTATGATGAATTAACTGCAAAGGAGGAGGAAAAAGACAGCTGCTGTTTAGGCCTTTTTTTTTTTAAACTCAAGCTAAACCTGTAGTCCAAATCTCTGCCATGCAATATGGTGTTCCTTGACTGCAAGTGCCTCAGTGGATGCTAAGCAGATGTTCTGAAATTAATTTCCACTGGGCTGAAAGTTTATAATTCTCATAATAAATCATAATGTAAAACTAGTGCATGGATAGGTTAACATTTCCATTTTTAGTGTGTTACAAATAACTAATTTCTGCCTTAAAAAATACAGCAGAATAAAGCCATGTTCTACCTTTGGAGCTGTCAAAGTTGTTCTTCCTTAGCAGCCAGGAAGGACAGCTTTATATCTGAATAGGAGGCTGAATCAGCTCCTCAGATTTCCCCTGCAGCTTCTCAGGAAGTTTTCTGTGAACCTCAAGAATTATAGGGAGAGTAACACCCAGCAAAAGGGGGGAAACTATCAGGTAGAAGATACTCACCAGTATCTGTTCTTGCTGACAGCTTGGCCCTGGCTAAGTAGGCTTGAGATTACCTCCTCAGCCTAAAAATGTGTGAGCACAGGAAACCCACACATTGTACGCTACAGAGAGGGGAGTGTTCCTAAGTGCCATTGGGATCACAATCCCTGCTTCTAATGGAAGGATTGGACACATAAATATTGCACAGCATCACCAGGCCAGCAGATGAACCCTCCACCTACCACTTCCAGACTGTTTTCCATCTAATTAGCAAAGCAATTTTGTGATAGAATCAATTAATTACAGCGCCAGACAGATGGTGATAGAGCCACACGGTGTGCAGAGCTCTGTCTCCTAAATTCATTATCAGGAAAATTTATCAAAGTCAAAAAGCCTTTCAGTGCTGATAACAAGCTTTACTGCGTTATTTTGGTCTGCTCTATTTCAATTTTGTTCCAGTTCTTGCCCCCACCTCTGGCTTTCCAGAAACTCAAATATCTTTCAGTAAAGCTGAACAGCACTTACAAAACTGTGTTATTAACAGTAATGGCAACAGGTGGCTATACAGGACCCTAAAGAACTCCTTTCTCTTTTTGGAACCCTGTTGAAAACTCTGTACAATAATTTGACTTTCAAACATAAATGAAACTGGAAAATGAGAACCATTTCTGATGCTTCTGAGAAACAGTTCACCGCCCAGTAAACGCCTACAAGCAGGACTTAGGTACTTTTTGTTTCTACTCACAAGCAAATCTGTCATTAGCTTTTGAGATCATGGAGTTTTTGGTGGACCACAGCTGTACAGGGATTCCCAGGGAAACTGCCTATGTGCAACTTCATTTGGACAAAAAAACCCAGCAATTCAGTCTCAGTTATCAACAGAACAGACCAGTGACCCAGAGAACTGGGATAAAATAGAGTAAAACTACGGGATGTATTTCCTACTGCCCCAGGAAAACTCCCCCATCAGTCTGAAAACTGGTCAGTCATTCCTGTCAGTGCAGGAGTTATTAAAAACGAATCACAGAAGTATGGTGGGGTTTTGCTTTGGACTGGACTAGATCCTCTGTAATGTAAACACAGGTTTACATTACAGCTGTGGTGTGATTATTCAGGCCCTTAAACAAAACCCTAAATTCAGATTCTAGAATCCCACAGCACTGAAGGTTGTGCTTTGTGCACGTTTGAAAACAAAAAGCTTTCCCACTCTATACCCATTAGAAGGTTACTAGCCCAGGTCTCTTTTTTGGTCTGAGAAAAGCTTTTTTCTCTGAACAGAGAGATAAATGGCCAAGTTCCTCAGTCTGTTACATGTGCCCACTGTGCATTCACTGCAGGGGCTCCTGGATTGGCTTGTCACTAAGGAATATTCATGAGATCTGCTCCTTAAAACACTGGCAGCTCATCAGCCACGGAAGCAAATTAATGACAGAGGGAAAGGGAAATGACTCTCAAAAACCTCCTGCCCACTGTGCCATTAGTGCCTAATTCAATATCCTGGATTCCTGTTCTTGGGCCTTGGAGGGAATCAAACCCTTTGTTCTGGCATTGATAAAATCAGATTCACTGGTGTCTACAGCAGTGAGCAGGAGGCCTCAGCACTCATTAGATAAGAGATAGCTTTGTCTCAGCCATGCTGGAGCTCAGAAATGAGAAGGGCAAAGCAAAAAGAGATGCTAAGAAAGGAGTTCAGAAATAAATATCCAGGAAAAACAACACTGGCAGCTCTTTCACAGCCGTATCACACCAATTTTACTGTCACAAAACTCATGGAAATCTCATGGCCCACAGTTGTGAGAATGAAGCCCTGGCATTCTGAGGAGGTTGAAGCCACAGGATTCTGAGGAGATCCACCTCTGTTGTGGGCAGGAATGGAGCCACAGGGTTCTGAGGAGATCCACCTCTGTTGTGGGCAGGAATGGAGCCACAGGGTTCTGAGGAGATCCACCTCTGTTGTGGGCAGGAATGGAGCCACAGGGTTCTGAGGAGATCCACCTCTGTTGTGGCAGTCTGCTCACACTGGGGCTCTTGGCAGTGCTGTTTGAACAGCCATGAGCAAATGGCAGAGACATCCCATGTTTTCTGTTTGGGACAGGGAGAGAGATTCCCCAGGGCATACACAGAGAATGGTGCTTGTAAAACAAAGAGGATACACGGTATTTTACATGTCCTTTCAGACCTAGGAATGTGCAGAAAAAGCTTTGTAGCCAGCCATGGTAAAGTGAATTTTCGGAGGAAGAACAGAAGAAAAACTTGGGTCCTCAAAATCAACATCCACAGCATCTCTTGAGTGTTAGAATGGACTACCCAGGGAGGATATTCCAGGATAGATTTCCATCATATGCTCAGCAGATTGCTGCAAGATGGAAAACATCTGTGCTATTGCCACAACCCAGCCTGGCAGGAAAAGCCTGAACAAGCAGTGGATCAAACAAGACAAATGTAGAAGGAGGGAATCTTTGTTCTTTTTGTAGCACCTCACACATGCAGTTTCCCACCATGGCTCCTGGGCATTATAGCTAGGTAAGAACAACAGTCCCAGGGTGCTGAGCCACAGCTCCAAAATTCCTAAAAGGTTGTTTAGGGCATCACAGTAACCAACAACAGCCTGAGAAGCCACATGTGTGACTCATGGAGATTCCAACACAGCCCTCAGTGTGTGCTTGTGCATAGACACAAATACACACACCTCTGTACAGGAGGGGCTTCATGCAGAAAGAGAAAATAAAATACCACTTGATACTTCCCATTTTATTAGCACAGTAATTAAACACTGCATAGAAAAGCTTAAAATAATTCTGTTGTGAAGACTGTAGTTAAGGTTCACGTTAGCAGGAGGTTTCTGTTTGTTCCAAGAGCTGCATCTCCACAGCCAAGCCCCAGATTGGCTCTCTGGGCAGCACCTCAGGCCATGGGGATTCATAACCTCCATCCCTCTCCAGCAGCTTTATAGAAAATCATGCATACAATCCTGCCTATGGAAAATCATGCATACAATCTCTAGGTAAAAAAGATAAAGGAGGGGGGAAAGGGAAAAAAAAACATCAGCATGCAATTAGGGGGCAGCTTAGGAAATAAATTCTTATAATCATGCTGACTAATTCAGAAAGAATAAATAATGTCAAATTAAAAAATAAAAATTTCATATTGTAGGATAAGTCCCCAGAATTTAGTTAATTTTTACTCTCCATAGATGTCCTGGCTTCCAGAGACAAAATAGTTGCTTCCTTACTCTGAGAGCTTAATTTTAGTATTTAGGAAGCAAAGCTCTGGCATAAAAGTATTGCATTTAATGTGCAGCTACCATGAAATTCAGCCTAATGGGAAAGAACATGCACTGTTTCAAGTGTATTGCAAGCATGAATAGATTTGCCTATTCCTTTCTGTGTCTGTCAGACTCCCCAGACAAAATAACACATTCTTGTATTTTTCTTCCTCTCCTTTTCTCTTTCCTGTGCTCTCTTTTCTGACAGAGGGTGATTTTTGCTGTTAAATCCTCTTGGATGGGAAGTAGAACCATTTCTAGGACTTAACAAAAGCATTGTCCTGCCTGCACTCGGGGAAAGCTGCCCTGAGAAGCAATGCATGGATTTGTTCCTGTTGAGAAAATAAGCTAATATTTCCCTTGCTGGAAGAGGAAATCAAATGTGTGACCTTTGTTCAAGGGTTCACCACGCATTTCTCAGAAAACACACTTGGAAAACTGGTGCTGACCTGTAGCACTTAGGATGTTCTTGCCTTCATCTCCCCTTTGTCTCCTCCTCCACCACTCATTTAGCATGAAGCTAAAGCACACAAAAAGCTTTGAGCTGTCTCTTAGTGTCTCAATTTACCTGTCTCATCTTTTTTAGGCTGTGTTTTCTATCTAGAGACTTTCCTGAAACCATGAGAAAGTAGATTGAAAGGCTAAAATTCTGCTTCAGGTTTAAACATCCATTTTCATGGGAACCAAAGAATTCATCCCACTGAAGCCAAAGAGAACCATAAATCGTGTAATCATTGCTCCCAGTCCCAAGGGTTACAAACACAGCCAAGAAACTGTTCTAGTTAAAGGAGTTACCTTGCTATGCCTTTTCCTTCATCTGTTATATGAATCTATGAATCTCAGAAAAAGCTATTTTAAACATTCTGGTAATTTTGATTTTAACACTTCTATAATACCAACTTTGAAAACAAGACAAGCCCATCAGCAAGGCAAATCCCTCTCCCATAATCTAAAGGGGTGAAACAGTGACAGTTTTAGAACATGAATCTCAGTGCCTCCTGAATTGAAAAACTTGGTAGCAATAAAATTGAGAATGCATGTACAGAACATAAACTATACACATAAGCACCTTCCTGAAGTGATGCCCAGCTCCAGTATCTTTATAAAAAATAGCAGACTCCAGTTTTTGGCACATTATCTTTATGAAATACGAGTTAGTGGAAAACACTGTATGCTGCAGAACTGAGAATAAGAAGAAAAATGCAGAGTGAATAGAAAACAGCCAGCAGGGCCAGGGGGCATAACACCTCCTTGAAATCCTAAATTCAAATCTGCCTGGAGTCATAACTGAAATAATGTGACTGGTTTCATCTGAGTGGCTTCCCAGAAGAGGTTTGTTCCTATCATTGCATTGCAAGAGAAGTGTTTGTAGCTGCCGGGCTTTGTTCCCCAGAGGGGAGTGACAAATAAATGCATATTACATATAAATATATAAACAGGGCAGGAGAAAAGTGTATGGAGTGGTGGACAAGAAAACATTCTGATGTTTCTTACTAAGCATCACTGGTGACTCCCATTAACAACAGCAATTCACAGAACCTGTAAATGATGTTTATAAATGAAAGAAACCCTGCGGGTGCCCTGTCTGAGGAGGGGAGTGGAAGTCACTGCCTCCATCCTTCTGCGTGGGGAGCCAGGGAAATGCCCAAAGCAGGGACGTGGGAAAGGAAAACCAGAGAGCTGAGGGTCTGACTCAGATAATGATCCTGGCACTGACTCCTTCCCACCTTTGTAATGCACTTGTGAGGTTCATGGGAAAAAAGAGTGTTTGCTGGGAATTCGGCATCCTTTCAGTGCAGCTACGGGGATAATAACCTTTCTTTTCCATGGATTCAGGAGAGCTGGATTAATCTGAATTGCTGTCTGGGGCTGGAGCTGCTTGGTGCTCGTAGGGAGCTCTGCCACCACATCACAGTGACACATCTGTGCCTCTGCTCCAGGAAAGGGACCTGCCCGTGTCTGTCCAGGAGCCAGATCCAGGTGCTGCCCCTGCTTCCAGAGTGCAGTGGCTTTGGGAAAGGTTCGTGTCCCCAGCCTGGCCATGAAGGGCTGTGGAGGCAGAGCGCAGGGATGGGAGCTCGGCGGGATGCAGGCGCGGCTGAGGCTGGCACCGCTCTCTGTGTGACTCCGCGTCTGCCACCAGGAACAAACAGAGCCGTTCTGGGGATTCTCCAGCAAAGAGAAATGTCAGAACTGACACAATGTTTGCAGTAATAAGCTGTGTTGGCAAAATTCTTGTAGATGTCACCCGAATGTAAATGAACCCTGGTGACTCAGGGAAGCAATCTCCCGAAGAAAGAGACACAGAACTTATTTGCATTTAGCACTGGATTACAAATATCACTGTTCTCTCTCCTCCTCTCAGACTGAAACTGCTGGCTCAGTGTCAGCAGTGCAGAGATGCATTTCTCCTTCTTGTAACTCGTTTAATACCAAGAGGATAAAGTGTGGATCCCTGAGCTTGTCAGGTGGCTCTTTTGCACACATACTTTGCTGAAGGAATCCTGATTCTCAATACTGGGAATATTTTATACAGCACAGCAGAAACACGTAGAAGTGAATAATCAGTGCAGAAACACAAAGGTCAGTCGATGAAAATATAAGACAGATTAATCACATCAATAAAATACAGAGAGGTCAGTCCACAAGCTTCTGTTGGGCTTTAAAAGTGTTCTTGCTCTGAATACCACACTGGAGACAGTAGGCAGCAGGGCTTTGCAAAGTTCTACAGAACCCCCTTTCTGGAAATACTCTGTGAAACATGAGCTAACAAGAAGGACAGTTCACTTGAAAAAAAAAATGCATTAATGAGATGGGCATAATGCAGCATCCTAATATTTGTTGCCTGGAGAAAGAAGACATCATCAGAATAAAAACAAAATACCCAAACGTAGTTCAGGAATGCCATTTACATTTCTCACTTTTTAAGGAATATAAAGAAAAATATGAAAAATCTAAGACATAGCTATCATATTTTCAGCATTAAGAATAAATAGCACAGTAATCCCCACTGCAGAGAGATGAAAGCATCAAAAAAAGAAAATTGAAAAAATAAAACCAGTTTCCATAGCAAGTCTCTTCATTCCCACTTTCCATCTTCACACAACCCATGTAATATTCATACAAAGTAATTGCTCAGCTTAAGGAAACAGTGTGCTGGTAATTCATCCTTCTTCCACGGGTCACAGCAAGTGCAGGAAAAGCGTGCAGAAATAGGAAGTGACTGAACCCAGAGCGTGACAGAGATCATGTGCCACAGAAAGGGCCTCTGGGGTTTGAATTAAATCACAGGGGAATCCAGGGGAGGGCAGAGTTAAGCGAACAGCCAAAAGAACCTTGTCATGCACAGGACAAGAATGAGGAGTTAAAGGAACTGTTTGATACACGCAGAGATTTGAAGCCTTTCCCATTCTCATGGTTTTCCTCAAGTTTTTACAGTGAGCAGTAGGGATTTCCCCCCACCCAGGTTTTTCAGTAGTAATGTTTGAGTGTTTAATTTCCACAGATCTTTCAATGTCCTTGTATTTCAGTGGCTCCTTTAGCAACAAAGAACCTGGGTGATTGAAATTGTCTCCAGAATCAATATCTGACTTGCCATTGTTGACATTGCTGCATCTATCTAAGCAGGCATCCTGGTCCTGTTCAGATGAAATCCAAAGGAATTAAATCATTGTTTAATGGTATGAGAAACCCCCTTGATTTATGCAGGCAGATACTGCTGGAGCTTTCAGAGATACAAATGATGATGTAAATCACACTATGGGCTTTGTGTACTCCACAGCACCATCACCATAACTCATGTGGGAGTGGAGAACACCACTGCAAACCATTTTAATTATTTAGAAAAATTCATGTCACCTTGAAAGAAAGGCTGACATAGATCACATGTGATACCTCCTCCAAAAGGAAGATCTGGGGACCCCAGCATTTGTTAATAGGTTTCTATCTCAGCACCCTGTTCCTTACACAACTCCCTGGATCAGTATTTCAGTCATCATTATTTTCTAAGCAGTAAAAATCAGTTCATTCCTTCATGTGCTTTTTCAGTAGATTACTCCTACTGAAGACTGGCAAGGAGGCTGGAAAAAGAAATGGGATTAATTTTGATGAGAAAAGCCCTAAATAAGAAGCAGCACAAGGGCACAGGCACTGTAGAAGGAGTGCTGGGGGTGTGTACAGAAGGTGGATCTGCTTCCTGAAGCTCAGTTCAGCCTCAAAATTTAGTTGCAGATGGATCTTCATTATGGAGCTATGAATCCTGTGAGGGTAAGGATTGCTGAAGATGACTGATAAAACCACTGGAACAATCACTGAAACACCAGGAAAATAAAAAACTCCATAATTTAAAAAGTATCATAAATGTGAGCCAGTTTAATAGTGATCAGTGAGTTTAACAGTGATCAGAAGTGGATAATTGATTTAGAGATTCACAAATGCATACAGTGCACAAGTCAGCTGGTCACCTGTTGTGACTGTTTGAGCTGGCAACAATTTCATCACTCCTTCCCATTTTCTCTGTGGAGGTTGAGAGGCAAGTTTGTAAGGAAAGGAACTTCTCTGTGGAAGGGTTTGGATTTTTGGTTTGCAGTTGGGGTTTTGCTGCCCCAAATAGACTGTGTTTCCTGCCTGGGCTCCACTTCCCATGAGCTGCCATCTGCCTTCTTCAGGTGGCATTAAATACAGTTCAGACAGAGCTCAGCCTCCTAAAGACAAGACATGAGACATCCAGATCACAGTTCAAGCAGACTGATAAGGTGAAATAGAAAATAATTTGCCCATTATATTTTATCAAACCTTAAGAAATATTACTATATTGCAACATTTTTCCAAAGTTTTATATGATAAAGTTGTGTGCCAAAAAACCCTGAGTTTCTCACAATAAAAAAACCCCAAAAATTAAGGGTTCACCCTATTCAAGTCACTACCAAGCTAGGTTGGATCTGAGCTTCTGAAGGTAACTTTACTTTAATGGATAAAAGAGTATTCTCATCATACTTATTTCCAAGACCTCATACAGAGTTTCTGAGAAAAGTAATAGCTTTGGGTCCTGCTTATAAATCTGTATTAGTTCCAAGTTGTTTGAATATGAGAAAATAGGGAGAAAATACTCCTTGTCCATCAGAAAGTGGGCTGCTATCCTTGCAGAGTGATTTGTTTCCCTGCAGTGGTATTTATCATGTTGATAAAAGAGACCATGAATCTGAAAATTGGAAGGTTTTTCCTGTTAATTTGAAACAGCACCTGTACAAGCTGCTGTGACATCAACATAATACCCTAAAGCCACAGCAGCTGAAAAGATTTATTTCCTGAGCCCTTCTGCAGCCACATTCCCTTTGCATCTGACATTCTCAATTTGCAGGCTTCTGGTGATCCAATCTTCCTCATTCTGGCTCTGTAATAAGGATGTCAATGCAAGAAGAGAGAAAGTCATTATCTGATAGGCAGCAGGCAGGATGAAAAGGCAGAGTTTGCTGTCTCAGGGGAAAGGCCACCCTCTCAGCCTTGGGGGAGCTCCCCAAGGTCGTGGGCAGCTTTTGTGCCTGGAAGGATGTCCCACATTCACCTTCAGCTGTGGGCATCAGATAAAACTGAGCCATCCCTAGCACACAGTCCTAGATCTGAATAGGGTTTTCATTTTTCACTATCGATCAGTGAAAAATTTGAATTCTGATTAGAACATATATATGCAGTAAAAATGTTCAAAGAAACTTTGAACTGCAGAGCTGCAGAGAACCTGGGTCTGAATTCCCAGGTCCTGCCTGGTTAATGGCATTCGTGTGGGTTTGGATTATGCTGAGGTATCTCCCTCAGCAGCAATGAACAGGCAGGATTTGTACAGGAAGATTTACCTCAAATTTAGAAATAATAATATCATCTGTTTTGAGAACTGTTAAAATGTCACTGGCTAAACAACTGACAGGAAAAATTCATTCCCTTCTCTCTCGTCTGAGGCACAAGCAGGTAGAAGGCACTGAGGAGGAGAGGAGCCACTCCTAATAAAGGGCTGAAAGTTGGGTGAAGCAAGCTCCCACAAATATCTGCTCACCAGGACATTTCACCCTGCCAGGATCTGTCCCAGCTCAAACTTCCACAGTATTTATGGTCAATTTAGAAAGGGATAAGTGTCCCTTCAAAGACAGGTTAACAGCAGTGAGAAAGAACAACATGCACCCAAAAAGTCAGGCTGTTCTATACCTCCCTCAGTTACTTTCCAGTTGGTTTGTTGAGATGCAGGAGCACTGAGTAAAATAACATATTGTGACATTTAAGGGATTTTTCAAAATGCTAATTTATCGTCTGACACTGAAAGCACAGGCCAGGCAATTCTGGCACTGGTGCTCACTCTAAAGTCAGTGTTCTGTCAGCCCTGTGCCATTTGTGGTGCTTCCAGTGTCTCACACAGCTCCCATCATGGATAGGAGCCATGGTGTGTACATACAACATAATTCATATTTAGAGGATTAGATATAAAATATTCATATTTATGTATGTATTGTTTATCATTTGCAGTTTCACGGGAAAGGATACAATTTACCTCAAAACAAAAGTGTCAGCACTCTGTTAGTGGTGTTGTATTTATGGGCCTCACATACATTTCCAGATACTTCTACTCTAAAGGAAAAAACATAGCATTTTTACAGACAGAAATACACAGTTTATCAAAAGAAGATGGTTTTGGATAAGAGGGGAGAATTTATTACGTGGTTTTTTTGCCAAAAGTAATAGAAACATCTCTTTTTCCCCCCACAAAACTCAAACCCAAAGAATTTATATCAACACAGCATCTCATTCTGCTGTTGTTTGTCACAGCAGTGAGTCAGTAGTAAAGTCTGGAGGATCAGGCTCACGGTGTCAAACTGCAAGTGGTGCCACAGGAGAAGTTTATCGAGTACATTTTGTGTTAGGAGCTGGGCTAAGGGGACTCATTCATTCCTTCTAATAGAAGCAATATTGCACTATAGCTTGACTTTATGAGGCTTCAATAAGATTAAAAGCATAAAAAACCCAGGAAGATTCACGCTGGTGAGAAACAATAGATAAACAGACAAGGCTCAGGACAGTCAAGGAAGCCCTGAGATGGTGGTGGATAAATGGGGTGTCTGAACTAAACCACACTCCCTCAATACCAGGGCAGAGTGCAGGAGGTATTTTCTATATGGACTCACTTGAAGCTGTTAAACTTTTATAAAGAAGATCCAAATATCAGTGCTCACTCTGGGTGGCACCACAGGAATCTCCCAAATAGTCACAGTGTGGCTATTCCAGCTGCCTTCCACACAACTGGAAAAAAAAATCTCCTTAGCCAGGCCCTTCCTGTTTAGAGAATCATTCTGAATTTGTCCCAAGTTTTAGGAGATCTGAAAGCACTCACTGCAGCCTCCTTCCTCCCCACCTGACAGCATTTATCACCAACTCCATTTCAGTGCTATTCGACAGTAAATTGATGATCACAAGCCTCACAGTGCATGAGGCAACCAGGCTCATGTTCTCATCATGCTGGCAACAAAGTTGAATCTTCTTTTACCTGTGCAAGTCAGCCAAAATTACCACTAAATTACCTGCCACAGCTTCCAGTTCGGGTGTCAGTCCCTGCAGCCAGGATTTCAACTGCCTCTGCTGTGATATTTGCATCTCTCAAAGGCAGAATTTGCAAAAATCTGAAAAAAAAAGGGCATGGAAAGCCAATGAGGATGTGTTGGACACCTTACCAACAGAGACAGTTAAAAAATGAACAAATGAGAAACAAGATTAAAATGTTGTAAAGTTTCAGAGAGTTGAGTTCTAGCACAAGGGCCTTACCCCCCAAACATACCCAAAACTTCTTTGCACTGAGTATTGAGTAGGACACTCGTCCATAACCTTTTTATTTAATGGTGCAGCACCAGTTTAATTCTGAGAAAATTCAGTCTTCTTTTTGGCACGAGAGATTTGGTAAAAGCTCAGCACATTTCTTGGCTGTGTGTCTTAAATGCCTATAAAGATCCTCGGCCAACAGTCAAGTGCTTCCAGAAAATTAACAAAACTCCAGCACGTGCTAATTGCCCTGTTTTTATGTGTCTGTTTCTAGCTGGTTGTCTCAGTCTCAAGCATCAGCCAGTGATAACACACACTGACTTGGAGCCTTGTCTTCTTTCTAAACTTACTGGGACTGTAAAACACTAAGTGGTGTCTCCCAAAGGAGCAGAGCAAACATTGCTGAGAGCTCTCTGACAACATCTATCCTTGTGAACAGCCCTGCACTTCCCAAAGCACATCCTCACTCCACAGAATACTCAAAAGAGGAAATTTTGTTAGACTTGATTTCAGCAGGAAATAAATTTCTGTATTTGTTCAGCTGGCCCATAGCCAGATATAAAAATACATCCAGGCCACGTTTGACAGCCAGGCTTGGTATATGGCCTCTCCAGCAATTTTTTTTGCATCAATAAAATTTTGATTTACTGATGTTGAGCAGCTAATGGGGGATTTTGTTTTAATTTGGGGTCAGAGGGGGATTCTATCTGCTAAAATCCTGAATCCTTTTTCCAATGATTTCTGCCATTTTCCTCCCTTCAGTTAGCAATGCAACCCCCCATAAATACATCTCGGGACAATTAATTCATTTGCCATCAGATGATTCTCTAAGGGAAAATTATTGTTTAACTTTTGGTACTCTCTCTGTGGCTTGTCTCAAAAGGATGTTTGACTTGGCAATAAATTACTGGAGTTATTCTCCTTTAAGCAGATTTATTATTGAACTCAAATAATACACTTACAGATTTATATTTTTTTACCAGAGTAAAACAGTTGCAACCAAACAATCCCACTCTGGATGAGTCTCTTCCCACACTACAAATGGGTTTCTTGGGACGCAGACTTTCCTCACAAACGAAAGCAAGCGCTGTGCCACAAAGCACAAGCAGGCTCCTCTGCTTCACTCTTGCCCAAAACTTTCTCTGCAAAACCTCGGAGCCTTCTTACACCCCTAACAACAGGCAATTCCTCTCTTCTTACACCCCTAACAACAGGCAATTCCTCTCTTCTTACACCCCTAACAACAGGCAGTTCCTCTCTTCTTACACCCCTAACAACAGGCAGTCCTCTCTTCTTACACCCCTAACAACAGGCAATTCCTCTCTTCTTACACCCCTAACAACAGGCAATTCCTCTCTTCTTACACCCCTAACAACAGGCAATTCCTCTCTTCCTCTTCTACACCCCTAACAAAAAGCAATTCCTCTTTTCTTCCACACCTAACAGGCAATTCCTCTTTTCCTCTTGGAGCTCACGTTTTTGAATTTCCACTTTCTTCCTTGTGCACTTCAGTTCTTCAGCATCAGTGAGTTGCTGGTACCCAGAATGTTGGCAGGAAGAAGCCCTCTCAGTTACGGGTGACACACACTGGCTCCAGCGGGATATTCCCAAGGACAGGGAAGCGATTGCCGGTGTCACCCCGGGGTCAGTTCTGGCAGCCCCAGGGATGGGTGTAAATGGGTTTCCCCAAGAGCAGGGAAGGTGCAGTGGCAGTGTCTGAGGCTCTGTGTGACCCCTGTGACAAGTGACACCTTTCCCTCTGTCTCTCTCTCTCTCTCTCTCAGCAGCTGCCTCGAACCGGAGCAGCGCCTCCAGCGCCTTCCCCAGCCCCGGAGAGCTCGGCGGGGACACCAACCTGCTGGTGTCACCTCTGCTGGTGGCAGGGGTGGTCATCGGGCTGGTGCTCTTCCTGTCCTGTGCCACCATCGTGGTGGGCAGCCTGCGCAAGGACAGCAGGTTCGGCCACCCGCACCTCGGCCGGGAGGCTGCGGACGGTAAGGGCAGGCGAGTGCCCGAGCCGGGCAAGGGCTGGGGCTCGGGGCACCAAAAACACCCGGCCACGAGCGAGGGATGGGAATGAAATGAGATAATGGGATCAGTAAATCACGGGCAGTGTGATGGGAGCTGCGTTCCCACAGCACAGCCCACGGAAAAAGGTTAACATAACCCAGCCATGCTGACAGCAGCTCCTGAACAGCTTATTTCCCTTGGGATGGGAGAAGATTTAGTCTCTGTTGCATTTTCGTGTCCCCCTACAGCTTTGATGCAGCATTCGCTGTAATTTCTATTTGTTGGAAAGGCAGAGCTGTTCTCGTTTCAGCGGAGTGCACCAACCTACAACAATCACAACAAATGCTGTTTGTCTGAGTGCAAAAGTGATTATCTGCCACACTCCCCACGTGTCCATTTTACCTGAGCACACACACAGGCTGTCCTCTAGCACACAGAATAGCACTGACTTGTTAGTATTCGTGGAGCTGGGGAGCTCTTGCATGGAAGCATTAAGAAATCCCTGGAGCAGGCAGCAGGATGATTTTTCTCCACTATTTGCCAGGTTTTCCCGTTTTTGTCAGTGTTTCTATTGAGAAAAGCATTTTCTCAAGACACACACCTCCAATCAAAGATGTGTCCCTCCTTTTAAGCCCCTCCCAGAATGAACAAACTTTCCATGGCTGCAGCTCCTGATGATTTCAGTGACCCCACAAACATCTGAAGCTGCACATGGTAGAACCCACACTCCTTTTCAGCCTTTGAGGCACAAGAAAAGCTTTGGAACTCCCATCTACCTTGTGGGGTAGCACTAAAGGTACAGTCCCTGTGCCACAGCCTGAAACACCACAGCTCATCTACAGGTGGTTCTAACTTGCCCTTATATAAAGAAAAATATCCTGTGAAACCTGATTGTTCCAAAATACCCGTGATTCCTCTGCCTCAGAAAGGGTTTGTGGCATAAAGAGTGGCAGAGAACCCAGCACAGAGGGGAAGAGCGGCCAGTGTCAATTCTTGTTTTGCAGCTCCAGATGGTTTCTCTCACGGCTCCTCGGCAGAGCTGAGATCCAGCTGCACGGAGGAGTTCCCCCCAGGCTGTGATTTTGGCTCCTACCTGGATATACTCTCTCAGGTGAACATCATGTATCCTGATCCACCTCCACGGTAAGAGTTTGCCTGGGATCCTCAGGGTTGCAGTCCTGCTCTGGCAGAGCCCACTACAAAAATCCAGCTCACACAAACTCTGAATACAGACACACCTTGTTTAGCTGGAGTGTGAGTTCAAGTTTTCCCTAGCAGAATATGTCTTTACTAAATAAAGATGTGGACAGGCAGTTCTCATTCAGTGATATTCACATTAAAATGTATCATAATGATGACATATTAATGAAACACAGAAGTAGAATTACTTACAATCATCTTTCTTTGAAAGAAATGCATTTACAAGTCAAAGTTTCAAAGTCAAAAATACATCTTTTTCCCAAGAACTTCCAAGTTACATCTATTACTGACCTTGAGAGTGTTCAGATAAGAGGAAACAGAAAAAATAAGTTCCAGAAATTATACAACAGCTCCTAAATTTGTGGGACAAATTTAGGAGCTACAACAGCTCCCACATTCACAAGGTGCAGGAACAGCCTTGTGAGCCCCAGGAGCTGTGCTTTGGGCCATGGGCCATCTCCTCTATGTACCTTGTGCACCCTGAGGTCCAGAAATGAAGGAATTCAGTTAATCCCTCCAGTGAACCAATAGGAATAACTGTTGATAAGCATAAATAACTAAGCAGAGCATCACCTCAAGCTTTCTGTAGTGCTGTGTCTTACAAACAGCAAACAAAGGTTGAACAGCCATGCCCCCCCCCAGTTCTTTTTCTTTTTTTCTTCCTTTTAAGCAGACTCTGTTTTGAGTTAAACCACTGTAAGACCATCCCTCTTCTGACTGTGACATACAGAAACTATGAGCACACAAGACATGGATCCTTGCTTTGTTTATTCTATGCATGTTCTACAAGCAGCCTGTTATGCATTACCAGCTCATACTATATAACAAATGGGCTTTTAGGGATTGTGTAAATATTTTAGCAGAAAGCTCACATGTGAAAAATTACTCTGAGCCTGGCATCTAAATGTGTAGAACTTCATATAAATCCACTTAAGAATTTAGACTGGATTTTGGACCTACACCCACATGTCTTTGCCAGTAAAATGCAGGCAAGACTCTGAGTGGGCAGCTGGTCAGAATTCTCAGAATAAACTGATAATATATTTCTTCAGCAGACAAACCATCAAAGATTATACCAAAGGATGCTTCCATTTCCAATTTGAAACAGACCCAGAGAAGATTTTTCCATCTCTACAAAGTTCTGTTTGAAGGAAGTACAAGTGACACATTGATTATCCATGTTTTCCAGTAAATTCTGCAACGAGCCTGGCAACGGTTAATTTTCTTGTGTCCTGCCTGTTCTCAGAATCATTCTGGGACACATAAAGTGTCCAGGCACTGCCTCCTCCAGATTCCCTGCTGGGCTGAGTGCACTGTGTCCCTGAGGGCCCAGGATCCCTCTGCACACACTGGAAAACACTGCTCATCCCAGTAATTACAGCCCTGCCTCACAGGTCCAAAGTAAAGATCATTGTTAATGGTTTGGCTGTTTTCTCACTGCTACTGCAGTTAAATATTTCAGAAAAAGTAGCTTTGGCAAATCATCAAAATCTTATTTTATATCTTAGCAACACAACTTGGGGGACTTCAGGGAAAGCAGATGGCTGAAAGCAAAGCTACATGGAGACTTTGAAACTTGCTATTAATGCATTCTGCAGACCATTGTCACTGTTCAGAAAAGCACTGGGTGAGAGGCACTGTCTGAATTACTGCATTATGTAAAAGCCTGAAAAATTCCTGTATATCTCCCTTTATACTCTCCTGTATGGCATAACACTGCAGTGCCTGTTTTTAATTAGCAGAGATGGAGATTATTTGAAAGCTCACTGTCAGACATGGCCTGGAAGCAGAAACAGGACATGCTGGACCTTGTGCATGTTAAATATTAATTCCCTGGGATCAATCTCACTGCATATGATAATATTTTGAAGAGCAGGTTCACTAAAAGCTGCCTACCATGGGTAGGTAACACTGCCTAAATTAATGTAATTCCTCCTCCTAATTCCTGAAGGGCAAGATGTAATTTAAAGCTAAACTAGCACTGCCAAAAGCTAATAATGCAGCTGTGGCATCAGCAGAACAGAAATGAAGAGCAGCAAGGAAAGCAACTGCACTGGCAAATAACTCTTACAAATCTTTGAAGTGAGAGAGTTCAGTGAGTGAAAAGCAGTTGTGCTGCCAGGATAATTCCCTTTACCCACCTGGTGCTGGCAGAGCCTGCAATGCCACCAGCATTGAGCACCCAGACAGGACAGGAGTGTGCAGCCAGGGCTCCTCACAGCATTCCTGCCAGACCACACTCCAGAAATGGTTTCAGCAGAAAGCACAGCACCTTCATTTGGCCATTGGGGGGTTAGGCTGGACTGTTTTAGTTAGATTTTATAGCTGAGCTTAAACCACAAAATGAGTGGGAAAGGGATTGAAGGGGAAGGCTGATGAAACAGAGTCCCCATGTCTGTGGCTGAGGAAAGCTCCCTGTCCAGGCCTGCCCACTCCCAGCTCTCTTCCCAGCTGGAAGTCCAATAACACAGTTGGTATAAAATACTATTTATAGAAAAAATGTTATTGACAAATTAATCTATGAAAAATGCCTTGGGATATTAATTCATGCTCTGATCTCTAAATCACAAGTTTCATTTGGGACTCCATCTAATGATCAGCACAGACACTTCCACTAACCACTTTCTTGTATTAGATTTCATTTAGATTTAGAGGGATGCCATGCATGGAATTCTGTCATTAGCCTGCCATGGTTGCAGGGTGGTTACAGAGAAGCCATTTGGTCAATTGGTTTTGACAGCCCAAAATATACAGTGCTGCTATCCATAAACATCCCTTTAGGACAGTTAATGGCTTTTTAATGACTCTCAGATCTGTGCTGGCATCTGTCACATTGATTTTACATGAGGTGTAGAAGGGACATATGAAAACAAAATACAGGGGTTAGGAACCAAACAGTTTCAGGATATGAGGGGTTTGTATTTCAGAGCATATTTCTGGTACATACAGACACTTGTAGCAGGGCTGGAAGTTAATATTTCATAGCCTGTGTTACCAAAACCTTTGTTTCTAAGAAACTTACTCTGAGAAAGATGATCCAAGGGATCTCCCAACAATTCTAAACCACAGAATTCTAATCCCTCCAAATGAGCAAACTGAGCACATTCAGCCAGGACAATGCAAGAACAATCTCCCTGCCACAGCTTACCTATCATCATGGTCAGTATGACCTGGAAAGAAACACTGGGAAGCCTGTAAATCCAATATTTGCCATTTTGTTCAACATTCACTGTGCTGGTGTGAGTAAAATCACACTGGTGACACTGTGGGGATGACACCTTTAATAACTTTACAAAAAGTTACTAAAGAAAACAACAACTATTTGATAAGCATAAATATTTGAGTTATTTGTAATTCTCTCTGTGGCCATAACAATCTGTGAGTACAGCTGTGAAGCTGCCAGAAAGCTGTCCAGTTGGAAGTCTGGCATGTGTTTTTTACTACATTATTCAGTTTTTAAAATGTGATCTTAATTGCCAAAAATGAGGGGGAAGAACATTACTTGCTTTTGGAGAAAAAAAAGATAATTATTTTTATCCATCACATGTATGAAGGAAAAAAAACGCCCTAACATAAATATATTGATATTTGGAATTAAACACTAAAATGCCAACTCTTCAATACCATAATTTGCACCCATTTGAGTTTACCCTTAGAAGTCTCCTTCCCAAGGGATCATTTCCCTGTTTCTCCCACCCAGCAGTTCAGTTCTGCAAAGCTGAGCTGTGGTTCAGGAAAGGCATCAAATTAAACCCAAGGCAGAGGAATGCAGATGATCAGGTAAGAGCAGCAAGAAACAGTTCCCACTGTGCCCATTTCTCCTTTAGGTCAGTGGCAGATTTCCCAGATTCAGGACACAGGGAAGCTAATTTCCTTTTGTGTCTTGGCAAAAGGATTCCAAATTTTCCACCTTGAAACTCCCATTATCGTGGGCTTTTCTGAGTGGAAACTTCTCCTCTGTGCTAACAGAGCCAGTAAGTGCTCTCTGTTAGCCTGATTAAGTCAGTCAAAACCTGAGGAGAGATTTTCAATAAATTCACTGGGTTTTGAGTCAGCAAAATGCAAATTAAGTAAAGATGCAGCTCATAGGAATCCTGCAAGAAGTGACTGTTCCTTTACCCTCACTGAGCTCAAGGACAGTTGAGGACATCAGGTCCTCAATCTCTGACTGAGGTCTAAGAGCTTTTCAAGGATACCAGGTATGTTTGAAAGCTTCTGTGTGTTCAGCAGAGGCTGGAGTGAAATATTTTCCACATGCTGTAAAAAAACCCAATTCTACTTCCTACATGCTGGGACTTTTCTGAAGTATCTAGCAGCCCTATTCAGGGTTTTCAGAACAGACTTAGGTTCTTAAATATCACTTTCTGATGAGGAAATTGAAATTTTTTAGTCTGAATTTAAAGCCATTGTCCTGATGAATATAAAAGTAAGGTGAAATGAAGGTAAATAAAAATACCCATGGATATTTGAGTTTAGTTATTTAGCAGTATGGTTTCACTTTCTTACCTCTCCCTTCCCCAAGAACTGAGGTTTGGGAGCTTGGTTTAGCCTTGCAGTAACACAGGTACAGGGGCAGAGTGTGTGCCTGCAGTCTGCTGAGAAGATATATACTAAATATCCCAATTTTCAGGAAATATCCTAGATCTTAACTGCTCTGCAGTTAGTGTGGCTGAGGAAATAGGTTCTTAATTTGTCTGGCTCCAGCAGAAATGTTTGTCAGGTTAACTCAGTAAGGAAAGGGGTATTTTAACAGGAAACATTTCCTTCTTCGGGATTGGATTTAAAATGATCCTGGAATGGTTAAACAGCAGCACAAAGCAGGTCTAACATTCAATATCATGATGTTGTGACTCCATCACTCTTGCCTGTAGCCAGGGAGTCAGGAAAACAGGACCTTCCTTTGGAGCCCCGGAGGTCGGCTGCTTTGAGAGCAAAGCTGGGTCCGGCTCAGCGTGTGGGCAAAGAGGCGCTGCCAGGGCAGGCAGGGAGCACCCAGTGCCCAGGACAGGATCAGCAGCTGTGCCCAGGACAGGATCAGCAGCTGTGCCCAGGACAGGATCACCAGCTGTGCCCAGGACAGGATCAGCAGCTGTGCCCAGGACAGGATCACTAGGTGTGCCCAGGACAGGAGCAGCAGCTGTGCCCAGGACAGGATCACCAGCTGTGCCCAGGACAGGATCACCAGGTGTGCCCAGGACAGGATCAGCAGCTGTGCCCAGGACAGGATCACTAGATGTGCCCAGGACAGGATCACCAGGTGTGCCCAGGACAGGATCACCAGCTGTGCCCAGGACAGGATCAGCAGCTGTGCCCAGCCATGCAGAGCCTTGGGCTCGGGGCTGGGCAGTGCCAGTGGCACGGAGCCTGCTCGTGTCCCTGCCTCCGTTGCCATCGCCTCCCTGCACCGCACACCGCGGACACCCGGCACAGCCACAGGGGCTGTGCAGGCTCAGCAGGGACCCTCAGTGCCCTCCCGGGGCTGGGCAGCCCCAGCTCCCACCCGAGGAGCCCGTCTGCATCCCCAGCGGGACAGGGAGCGAGAGCACAGAGCAGAGCGAGGAGGGAACAGGTTCCCTGGCACCAGCCCGGTGGCACAGACACGACCACAAAGCCTGGGTCGCCCGAGCTGGCTCCTCTTGGAAACCCCAGCAATCCTCGCATTCCTGCTCTTTGGGAGGAACGTGATGGGCTCTGTGCCCAGCCCCAGAGTGACCAGCACGAGTCTGTCCAGATTATCAGCACAACTCTGCAGCTCAGCAAGGAGCCCTGCTGCCCTGGCAGCACTCACCTTCCACCCAGGCTGCCCACCCATCTCTGCAGCTCAGCAAGGAGCCCTGCTGCCCTGGCAGCACACACCTTCCACCCAGGCTGCCCACCCATCTCTGCAGCTCAGCAAGGAGCCCTGCTGCCCTGGCAGCACTCACCTTCCACCCAGGCAGTGCTGGCTGAGCTCCAGAGACCTGCAGGCAGGACAGTAGAGAGTGGTATCTGCTAGAGACTCCATCAAGAGCTCTCCATACCTTATTCCACAACTGAAACAGCACTTCCTGTCCCTCAGACTTTTCTAACCTGGCTTGTAGAGGCAGGTGAGAGCAGGAATAAACCCTGGCTGCACTGCACTTCTGGTGACTCTGCACCTCTGGGATTATCTCCGGGTGATTTAAGTGTTATATTCTTGAGTGTCTCACATGGCAGGGTCAGCAAGGATGTGAGCTGAGGAACAAAACACCTGACTCTCTTTCTCACTTTACCTGCCTCTGTTACGCTGAAATAATGTACTGTGGCATTTTCACCAGGAATCTAATGAATATTTCTTTTTTTCTTTCAGCTACGACGAATGTGTGGGGCCAGGAGCAACACAAATATATATTCCCACAGATGATCCCCCCCCATATTCCCTTACGGACCCTTACCAAAGAAATGAAATATCTATAAATATCTCCATCAGCCAGGAAGAGGAGGCAGCAGCGGGGACTGCAGGACGGGCTGCACACTCTGCAGTGGGGCTGCAGGACTTGCAGCAGCCCGGCTCAGCCATCGCGGTCATCTCGCAGGGCGGGGGCTGCTCCCCCGTGCGGGACAGCGGCGTGTGAGCACAGCCTCCGACACAGACACGGGACATCCTCCCACTGCCATCAGACCCCAAACCATGGCAATGAACGTGGCTCTTTCCTTCAGCTCTTCTGAAGAACTCAAGACCAGTGGAAGAATAAAACCTTTGGAAGTTTTACCAATTTTATATCTTTAAGTAGGGATACAATGGGATTTTTTTTACAGTGAATTTTGCAACTTTACCTAAACCTCCCTGTTTGTGCTTCGAGGTGTTCCATGGCATCACACAGCATAAAAGAGCAGCAGACACGAGCAGTGCATCTGACCTTTCTGAAGCATTGCAAAACCCATTGAAATCAGCCACTCATAACGAAGATAAATGTGACCCAGTCAAGCCTACTTGTTGATTTCATGATACTTTGCATGTTTTAGAGCAGAAGGAAAAAGAAGAGCATTCTGTCATTGTAGGTGTCACTAGTACATCCCATTCAGTGTGTTGACAACAAAGCATTTTCAAATAATTCTTTGTCTAAATATGTGTTCCAGTAGGCAAAGCACTGCCTAAAAAAAGGTTATTATCAGTACCATGTAGAAGCAAAAGAAAAAAATTTAATATTCCCATTATTCCTTTGATACCAGGCTTTCCAGGCCATTGCAAAGCCTGCTGCAAGTCTTCCTCAAAAGAAACCGTCCACAAGTGGTGGA
Source organism: Eopsaltria australis (assembly GCA_034509425.1). Lineage (NCBI taxonomy): Eukaryota > Metazoa > Chordata > Aves > Passeriformes > Petroicidae > Eopsaltria > Eopsaltria australis. Next base: position 1,712,217 of record JAVTVJ010000531.1, read on the forward strand.
GAGGGGGCAGTGGGTCCCCAGACTCCAGCTGGCTTTGCCTGCAGAAGCTGCAGCACAGCTGTGCAGGCTGGAGCTGCGTGTCCTTCACGGGGCCCTGCTGCAGCCACGGGAAGGGCACAGGAATCCCAGAGGATGCTTCAGGCCAATTCCCACACGCGGCTGCGTTTCCAGGCACAGACCAGTCTGTCGTTCCATGGGGAGCCTGTGTGTTACCGTGTGAGCACAGTGACCTCTAGGAACTGTGTGAGTGATGCAAACGAGAGGTGCTGGGCTGGGCACAGGAACAAACCTCAGTTCTGAACCTCAGGAACCTCGGAGCGTTCCCAGCTTTGAGAGGAGGGACCAGGAAAAGGAACCTAACGAAAGAGCCCAGGACACTGGGGTGGGAGTCCGTGGGTTCCCAGCCGGTGTGCCAGGAGTGCGGGCTGGGGCCAGCAGCTCAGCTCAGGCACAGCAGGGTCGGGGCACAGCAGCACCTTGTCCCCAGGGATGGCCGGGGCACAGCAGGGTCGGGGCACAGCAGCACCTTGTCCCCAGGGATGGCCGGGGCACAGCAGGGTCAGGGCACAGCAGCACCTTGTCCCCAGGGATGGCCGGGGCACAGCAGGGTCAGGGCACAGCAGCACCTTGTCCCCAGGGATGGCCGGGGCACGGCAGGGTCAGGGCACAGCAGCACCTTGTCCCCAGGGATGGCCGGGGCACAGCAGGGTCAGGGCACAGCAGCACCTTGTCCCCAGGAATGGCCGGGGCACAGCAGGGTCAGGGCACAGCAGCACCTTGTCCCCAGGAATGGCCGGGGCACGGCAGGGTCAGGGCACAGCAGCACCTTGTCCCCAGGGATGGCCGGGGCTGCGCTCGCTGCTCCCACAGAGCCTCCCCTGCCCCAGCCCAGCCCAGCCCGGCCACAGGGGCAGGAGTGTGGCACCGAGGGGCTCCTAGAGCAGGCACTGCCTCTGGGCCGGGCAGGGCAGCAGGGACCCCGACACGGGCACCCCTTGGTCCTTTTCCCCTCCCGGCACCTGCTGGGCACAGCTCCCAGGGCTGGATACACGTTTAAAATACAGCACAACCCCTGAGGTTTTGTCTGTTCACCCCGAGCTGGGAAAGATCCACGTGTGGGACAGAAGGATCTGCTGTCCCCACTTGCAGGATTCAGACTAGAGGGCAGCCCTGAAATCCAACAATAGGCAGTCAAGGAGGTTTCCATCTATTGCCTTAAAGAACACAAAGTGTGGATCCCATTGTTCACTTCTGCCTGGAAAGTCCCATTCCTCATGTGAAAGCTCCTGTGTGTGTGGCTGAGGGGACACAACCCATGGGAGAGCAAGGAGAGCTCAACCCTGCACTTCCCCTGGGACAGTACCCTGGGGAAACTTTGCTGTGCTGTTCTGAAACGTTGCTGCAGGAAAGTCGAGCTCTCAGTTTGCACTCTATGTTTTTAAGTCACTTTTTAAGTTCTGTATCTAATGGAAAAGCCCTGGGTAGGCCTGGGTGCTAGCAGGAAGCAGAACTGGCTGCCAGCACATCAACAGCAGGGATGGAGCTCCAGCCAGTCCCTGGGGCATTCCCAAAGCCTGGGCTCCCTCTGGGACCAGGGACAGGAGCCAGGAGCTGTGGCAGAGCAGCAGAGTTACCACAGGCTCATCTCCAGGAAATCTCTTACAGACATTTGCACTAAAATACAAAAAAAAATAAATTGTTTTACACTAAGAAAACGGACTTCATTTTGTATCCCCACTAAAGGATATGTAAAGCTGAGTACAGTAAATATATAATGGTGTTTAAAAGGAAGCATCATCCAAATTATTAAAATTGCGCTTGGTTTTTCTGTAAATACTGAATAATTTTAACTGTAATCATCATTCAACACTCCAAAGATTGACACAATTATAATTAATACTTAGATGGGAAGTAATTATATGGTTCTTACTGCTATATAAATTATACCATTACTGAGTCATATGCACATGATGAGATATAAGGTAAGCATGCATTTTTTGCTAAGTAGATGACAGTAAATATGTATTTTGCTAAAACAAGACAATTCTTTTGCAGTTCAGCAAGATTTTCAATATTCTCAGTATACTGTATACCCAAAAGAACAAAAATTCACCATTTTGCATTGAAGAACTGGCAGGCATTGCTAGAAGGTAGGCTCTGTTTCACATCTGTGTTTTAAACAGAGGGAACTGCTCCTCTCCGTGAAGTATTAAACAGTTTTGTGGTATGCAAAGTACCCTGCAATGAGAGAAACAAAACTCTAGCCCACCTCTGAGGGTCAGGAGATGCAAAGCAGCACAGAAATGCCCCAGTCATTTACTGGCAGGAGAGTCAGAAGGGAGGGGAAGAACAGGGTGGTTTGTGCAGAGTGGGATTTGCTTTCAGGGCTCTGGGACCTGCTCCCCTTGGGCTGCTGCTGGGGAGGGCTGGGGCAAATCTAATGAACCCAAATTACAAGGAAATGTGATTTTTTTCCCTGAAAGTGAGGCTGAGTACCATGCCCAAGCTGAAGGCTTGTCTGCAGACAGGCACAGAGGACATGTGCCAGACAAGTCCCTGCTGTTACTGATGCTCAGTTTTTGTGCATGGGGGGAAACCCTTTCAACCTGTTTGGCTTTTAACCTTTTAGACAGGGATTTCCTGCCCTTCCACCAACTCTGGATCTGGGCTTTATAAAACAAGCTGGTTTTAAGTAGACTTCTGATGAAAACGGGAGATTTGCATTTTACCTCACGTTAGCAATGCACTGGTAAGATTATAGCAAACTAATCAAAGTCTTCCTTCCTTCCTTCAGTAACAGTGAAGTGTCCCTGGCACTGTGCTCTGGCTTTGGCAGCATTTCTCACACACATCTGTCTGCTCCCTCTTGTGGCATGGACCACTCCACAAAATCCTGTCATCCTGTTACCACAGAGTAATCCAAATAATCCCAGCTGCTCTGCTCTGCTCTGTCACACGGGCATGGGAGCCAACCACAACATCCACACCCACACTGTAGCATTTTTCTGATTTACCACTGAATACCTGGGTTATGTCATTCATTACAAACGTATGCAATTAAAAAACAAGTTGTGAATTGAAGGCAGAGTGTGCTGTTGTCTGTGATATCTTACCACTGTCACTTGCAGGAGTGGTTTAGGGTTTTCTGCTCTTGTTAATCTTTTTAACTGAGTGATATCCAACAAAGCTGGGGGCGGGGGAAAGCTTATAAATCTAAACATAGTAATAAAAAAATAGCTGTAAAACATTACAGAGAGAAGTCTGCAGCTCTGAAGCTGCTTCAACAGCTTCCAGTGCTACTCCTGTAAGTGTTGAAATTTCTTGTAACAATGCAATAAGAACATGTTTTCATTTCTTGAAAATATTACAGATCTTGGATAAATCTCAGCAGAGTTGGCAGTGATGTTGATCTTGAGAAAGTCATCTCCTGCTATCAGATATTATCTTAAACCTTTGCATAATTCTAATACCAGTGCTAAAACCCAGGCTTAACACAGGCCTTTCCTTTATTACATGAGTGAAATCAGAAAGAAAATTGAACATGCTGTTTCTCGCTACCTGGTAACAACCCTGCATTTCTGTAGTCATCTCTTCTGCTTCAATTTTTAGTATTCTGATCTTATACAGAACTTGTAGTAAAGAACATCCACATATTTGGGTTTGTTTCTGTGCTTTTTATTTTACCACTTTGCGTCCACCCACGACTGAACAACTGCTGAGGAAGCAGCACTGTGTTTCAGTCACATTTGGATTTTACTTTTGCCAGAGGCCACAGGAGCAAGCACTGGAGCCATCAGGTCCCTCCTGCTCTGGGGGACAAGTCAGTGTCCAAGCTCAAGGAGGGCACAGTCAAATCACTGAAGTCAGGATACTCAAAACAGCAACGTATCACCAAGGGAAAAGATGAAAAGCCAGGAAATAATAGGCCAATCACTCCAGAAATATTCACACAGATCATTTTTTAGCACAGCAAGTGGGTAAAGATGTATTTCCTGAATGGAAACCACATTAAACTGATCTAAGTGTTCTTGGTACAGTCTGACAAATGATTGCCCTCCTTAATCTACAGAAATAATTTCGATGTAAAATTATAACCATAGACTTCTGTGAATTAAAATAATAATCATCATACGAGAGAGCATTTCTCAATTTGTGAAGTCACACAAGTGCACAACATCATGGTGACCACAGGTGGTGACTCAAAAATTCAGATTCCAAAAACCAAGATTAGAAAAGCACCTGGATCATAGGTGTGTTTTCCAGCTGCTGGATCCAACCTCCACTGAACCCCACTGTGGGACACTTGTCACCCCCACAGCAGACACGGATCTCATTTAACCCCACTGCAGGACACTTGTCACCCCCACAGCTGACACAAACTCTTCCAGCTGTCACCCAGCCCTAGCCCAGGGGTCCAGATGCGGCTTCCAGCAGAGGAGCAGAGCAGGCCCGGGGATCACACCTTGTCTCGAGTGCTCTCCAGCAGGGCAGGCAGCGATCGCAGTGTGAACGCTGTGAGCTTGGCTGACCTTTTTAAGGAAAAGGGAAGAGAGTCCCTAAAGGAAAGGGCAGGAGGCAGCAGGAGCGGTGTCAGCAGCAGCGAGCAGTACCTGGGGAAAGGGAACGGCAGCAGTGGGAGATCACGGCCCGCTCAGCGACCCAGGGCCCGCTGCAGGGAGAATCACCCCTGAGGGCTGACAGCATGGGAGAGACACCACAGCAGAGAGGGGTCCGAGTACTGATCAGCACAAAAGTGATACAATTTGTGACCGATGAATGCTGGTGCCTCTGTTAAAATGTACAAACGGCGTAAAGATGAGATGATCAGGGAGCTTTCGGTGGGTTACTGGCAGCTCCCTGCTCTGCGCGAACCAGGTTAAAACACAGAGACACCTCCCTGCGGTGTGGGAAATGGCGCTGTGCACCGGAGAGCCACGGACACCCCTCGACAGCCCCAGAGCTGGCCTGACCTCACCTGTCGCGACACGCCCTCAGCGCCGCTGTCGCGACAGGCCCCGCGCCCCGCCCCGCGCCCCGCCCCGCGCCCGCACCGCCCCGCCCCGCGCCCGCACCGCCCCGCCCCTCCCCGCCCCGCGCCGCCGCCGCCCCGCGCCGCCCCGCCCCGCCCGCGCCCACCGCCCCGCTCCGCGCCGCCCGGCCCGCCCCGCCCCGCGCCGCCCCCCGCCCCGCCCCGCTGCCTCCGCGCCGCCCCGCGCCGCGCGCCCCCGCCCCGCCCGGCCCCGCCTCTCTCCGCCCGCCCCGCCCGCGCGCCGCCCCGCCCCGCCCGGCCCCGCCCCGCCCCGCGCAGCCCCGCGCGCAGCCCGAGCCCTCCGCGCCCTCCCGCCTTTCACTTTCGGTTCGCGGGCTCCGCCCCCGCCCTGACTGACAGGCGGGAGCACCAATGGGCGCGCGGCGCGCGGGCGGTGCCGGCCAATGGCGGGGCGGGGCGGGGCGCGGGGCGGGGCGGGCGGCGCCATGGCGGAGCCGGCGCTGCTGAGGGAGTACGTGTCGCAGCTGGCGGCCCGCGCGGCGCAGGGACAGCTGGCGGCCTGCGCCGACCCCGCGCTCAAGGCCCGGGCGCGCCGGCTGCTGGGCCCGGGCCGCCGCGGGGCCCTGGACGTGCGCGGTGTGGCCGAGCGCTGCCGGCGGGCGCGGGGCGGCCGCGCCCTGCGAGACCTGCTCAAGGCGCTGGAGCTGCTGGAGCTGCTCTGCGTCCACCTCCTGCTGTGCCCCTGGCGCCGGGAGATCCGCTCCCTCAAGGTACGGCACTGCCGCCCGTCCGGGGCTCGGCGGCGGCACCGAGAGGTGGAGCGGGATCAGAGGCACAGCCTGCCCGGGGCTGGGAGCGGAGTGAGGGGCGGATCCTGCTGAGAGCAGGGTTAAGGGCACATTCCGCTTGGAGCGGAGTCAGGGGCAGATCTTGCTGAGAGCAGGGTTAAGGGCACATTCTGCTCGGAGTGGGATCAGGGCAGATCCTGCTCAGGGCAGGGTGCCCAGCACGGAGCAGGGCTTGCTCAGAGATAATCAGTGGCCTTTCACAGGCCTTGTCCTCGCTGAGGCCGGGAGTGCTGAGCAGCTCTGGGGGTTGGGGACGGAGCCCCTCGGTTGTGGTGAGACAGCAGAGAAGGTAAAAGCCACTCTGAAAGGCTTTGCCTTTCATCACACTAAGCTGTAACCAAAGCGTGCCTGTAAGTAGGGATGTTTTTAGCAGTGGCCATCTCCAGTGCCTCTCTGGTCCCTGATCCCAGCTGAGCCTGCAGCTGGTGGAGTGGGCAGGGAAAGCCTCTTGGAAAGAGGAAATGCAGTTGCTTTTTGCAGTAGGGTGATCATGGTTACCCCACTTCCTCAGTGCACTGAACACATCTCATTGCCCAGAAGACACAGCCAACTTCACACATCCCAAATCTAAACAGACTCCCCAAACACCAAATGCAAACTGGTGCTGGTGAGGAAAAGCTCTTTCTTTGCTTCTTCCTGCACTTGGGTCTCACCTGAGGATTCTCAAATGGCTATAGATTCCTGTTCTTCTCATTCATCTCCCTAAAACAGGGCAAAGCATAAGATAGTCAGGTCTACACTTAGTGGATTCAGCTTTTCCTAACATGAGAATCTTAGGCTGCATTAAAATTAAATTTTGAAGACCACTGTGGGTAACCAAAGTACAAGACAGCCTGCTGCAGGCCTGAAATAATTCCACTGCAAGGCCCAAGTTGGAGAACAACTTGTGTACATACAGGTTTGATAAAAAGCTACGGAAATTCCTGGAACAGTATTGCCTATGTCCTGCCTCTCACCTGTCCTGATGTCCCTGCAGTGCCTGCAGCTGCCCCCCCTCCAGAAGGAACAGAAGGTGAGCAGTGCAGGGCACTGTTGACAGATTGATCTGAGAATTGTCCTGTGGCCATTCTGGGCTCAGTTTTGTTCTCCTGAACCTCCTGCTGGTGACACTGATGCTCAGGGGTCAGCCTTGGTCTGTCCCAAGCTGGGCAGCCTGAGAACAGGTATCTGACTCCTGGAAATCCTGCCTTTGCATTCCCACCTCTGTTCTGTCCTGATTTGCCAGGAGTTGGTCATGCCCGGCCCAGAACAGCCTCTCCTGTCACAGGGCTTCAGACAAAACCAAAAACCACTTCCAGGTTACAAACTAGGCCTCAAGCCTGGGGTAGCTGTACAACCAAGGAAACACTGAACAATTTAAGTTGTTGCACAGCAGCAGCATTTTATTGGTGTTTTGCAGACACTTTGTGCGAAGAGACGTGTTGGGCAATATTTTTGTTAGAATAGTCTCTCTTCAGAAGGTGCTTTCAAAAAATGGCAGTTTAATTCAAGGGTAGTAAAGCTAACTGCAGGAATCTGAACCATGGAAAAAGAAAATGTTACAGACTTGTCACCAGTTCAGAAATGTGATTAATAGTGAGTGCACCCTGTCTGTTCCTTCAGGAAAAGACCTCAGTGATTCATTCTGTGAACCTCTGTTTGTTTAAAAAGCTTAGGTCCAGTAGAACACAAAAGGTTGATTTCTGAGTTTCTCTCGTTTGACTAAAATGATTTCCTTACTCTCTTCCTTTCTGAATACTGGTACTCTTAGCCAAGACCCCAGCAGGTTTAAACTGGCACAACTTCACAGAAACGGATGTGCTGTAGCAAAGCTACAATGCTCAAGAGGCTGCCAAAATCGTGCTGCCAGAAAAGCCTCACTCACGGCAATTCAAAACTCTGACTTCTAGGAATGGTTTTTTTGAGTGCAGTAAGCAAGTTCTGAAGTATTTTTGATCTTTAGGAAATCAACTCTTTCACATTTCCGTGCATCCCACTCCCCCAGCGTTCACCAGCTTTTCCATGTTGTGTTCTGTTCCAGACCTTCACTGGGAATTTTGTCTACTACATCCAGCCAGTGCTCCCCGAGGACATTGTGAAAGCAGTCCTGGAGAAAATAGGTTATGTTGCAACTACAGCAACAGAGTTTTCACTTGTCAAAAAGAGAAACAATGAGGAAACAAAGCAGATTGCATTCGAGATATTCCTGGCAAGAATCGAGTGTGAAGCCATCCTCGAGATGACAAATGAAGAAAAGCATGGCAATTTGGAGAAGAGCCTGCAGCAGGGAACACAAACACACCAGCGTCAAGGAGAGGACAGGGAAGATCAGACACCCCAGAGAGGAGATGCTGAAAGTTTGAAAAATGAAAGGAACAGTGAGACACCTTTGTGCCTTGCTCCCCAGCAGAAGTGCTCAGCTGCCTGTGCTGTGTCCTCTGAAGCTGCTGGGAATCTGAGGATCACAGGGGACGTGGCTCAGGCAGCAGCTGCTGCAGCCCCTGGCAGCCTCCAGGAGCACAAAAGGCAGGGTGGCAACACCACACATCTCCCAGGCAAGTGCTCAGACAGCGAGGACTTCCTGATCCAATACAGTGACATTGTCATAGGACAGACACCGATCTTCAGTGAGAATCTCTCTCCAAAGGCTTTGGAAAAGCAGCCAGGAGCCAGGCTGAGTGAGGAGTGTGCCCTGGCAGGGGCTGCAGAGGCGGCTGTGCGAGCACTGGGGCCTGCGCCTCTGTCCCCGGGAGCCAGCGGGCCCCCGGCCTTTGCCATGTTTGCTGACAGCTCCTGTGACAGCAACACCACCTTGGAGTTTGAAGCTCCAGGAGTCCCTGAAGGATCAATTGAAGCAGAAATTACTGATGCCATAAATTGCATAGACCCAGCCCCTGGTGATGAGCCCACCGAGCTGAAGTCTCTGCCCTACAAGGACTTTGCCTCTGCCCAAAGCTGCAGTGTCCCCAGGGAAGAGGATGTTTGTGACCTGTCCTTAACCTTCACAGAACTGCAAATCAAGGATGCTCAGGAAGAACTTATGTATCCAGTAGAGGAAACTGGCCAGCCTGAGGCATTGGCATATGCAGGAACAAGTGACAGGCACGTTAGAGAATTTAATCACCCCAAAATAAAACACACATACTTGACTGATGCTGAGCTGCACAGCAGAGCAGCTTCACAGACAGAGCCATCTTCAGGCCTGTGCTGCACTGCTGGGCACACAGAGGATTCCACTGCTGCTTCTGATAGCAAGAGACTGTTCATGGATCCTGCTAAGGCACACCCAGCCCCCGAGTGCTTCAGGCACATCAGAGAGCCCCCCAACCTCACCTACATCCCCCCGCAAAGCATTGATGTGCGGCCCTCCCTCGGGGGCAGGAGCAGCACCCAGGGCAGGAGGAGCCTGGTGCAGCCTGCAGCTGACTCTGCTGGGGGCAGGGAAGGGAGGCTGGAGAGCTGTAACTCACCCGTGACTGACACCCAGGAGCCTTATGTCATCATTGACAGAACCGAGCAGGCAGCGCTGTGCCATCACACCTGAGTCTGCACTGCTGTATTTGCAACTACCTGGGGGTTGTCCTCTCACCCGTGGCCTTGATTCTGTTTTCAAGGAGGTCATCAGCTTTGTCAAAACAGTTTTAAAACAACCCAAACCACATCACTGCTTTGGGACAGTAAAAACCAGAAGGAGTTACCCAAATTCCCAATGTCCCCTTTGGCAAGGAAACCTGAATGGACACCATTGTAAAGGGTAGGCAACTTCTATAAATTTAAATCCATTTAGTTCATCAATCAGATTCCTTCTGGCTGTTCTTAATGCCAGACAGGTTTCTTCAGCTGGACATCCTACTTTTCTTTTTCCCTTCACAGACCTTTTCCGGGAATACTCTTCCAGTACAAGGTAAATTTGTAAAAATTCTTCTAAACTGGAAGACCCAGCTTTACAAATGCCATACTGGAGTGTATTCCTGTTAACTCTCTGCATTCCTTTGAAGCTGTGTCTGAGCTAATCTTCCTCCTGAAAACAGGTTTAGAAAGATAACATTCCTTTAGCTTTAAAGAGGGAAATACCCCTGTGAACACTTGGTTTTGTAGAGGCATTAACCTGTGTTACAGGTATTATATCTGCCTCCGTTTGTTACCAAAGAATTTTGTGGCCACCACCACAATTTCCAGGAGAAGCCTTGAGCATTGTAACTGTTCACTGCCACCAGGAGAGAGAGGCCCAGGTACTGCTGCCACTGCCTTTGCCCCTGCTCCTGACACTTAATTCTGCACCAGGAGTTCACAGAATTTTTCTGCAAGCCAATTCATCTCACTGAAATGAAGGGGAAAAAATCTCATTCTTTGCCATTCTAGTGGCAGGGAAAGAAATCTGCTCAGAGCAGGATCCCAGTGAGCAGCAGAGGCAGGATCAGGGATATCCTGCAGGTGGGAGTGCTGTGTGGAAAGCTCAGGAGTGTTGGATCAGCTGGAAGCTGAGACACTGAGAGTCTGTGTCACACACAGCACTGAATTCATTTAGGAAAGCACTGCTGCTGTGCTGAGGCACAGTTTCCTGTGCTGCTTTATACAGATATCTCCAAGGGGTGCCAGAGGGTGGTGTCAGACTCTTCTGGGTGGTGCCCAGCAGCAGGACAAGGAGCAGTGGCCATAAACTAAAACACAAAAAGTGTCATCTCAACACAAGGAAGAACTTCTTTCCCTGGAGGGGGCAGAGCTCAGGGAGGGCATGGAGTGCCTCTCTGGGACATTCCAAACCTACCTGGACATGCTCCTGTGTCACCTGCTCCAGGTGACCCTGCCTGGGCAGGGGGGTTGGACTGAGTGACCTCCAGAGGTCCCTTCCAACCCTAACAATTCTGGGATTCTGTGATACACTTGTTACCTAGAAAGACACTTTAATACTGCTTCAACTAGCTTTTTCAGTGGCACTGAAATGTGTGCTGGCTTGGGCTGGGGTAGAGTTAATTTTCTTCACAGTGGCTAATATGGAGCTCAGTTTTGAGTGCTAAAAAATTCCTTTCATGTACAGTTAAAATATTAGCTGAAATTAATTTAGTATGGGTTGTTTATAATTGACTTTCATCCCAAAAAATTCAGAGGCGCACACATGGATTAGACTAGAAAAACCTCAGAAACTAAAATACAAAGATTTGCCTTTTGAACAACTAATGGTTGAAATTCTGTCATCCCCTGATTGCTCCAGTGTAGGAGAAACAGAACTTAGCCCAAGGTAACACCAGGTGACAGGACTGCCTTCAGCTCTGGGTGGGCTGGTGAGAAATGGGTGTGAGAACAATGTGTTCCCAGGGCTGTGTCCTGACAAGTAACAGAGGCATCCTTTGGGCTGTCTCTGTACTAAACCATTAAGTGATGTTTTCTGTGCTGTGCAGAATGTATATCCATAGTGAAATCAGAATTAATAACAAACTGCACACAACTGAGCTTCAAGCATATAGAACCACTTCCAAAGAAATTGTTCTTTTGGACTCTTAGAGAAGAAAAAGTTTTGAAAGTTTAACAGCAGGTATCAAGAATATCTGGTATCCCCCTACAAATAAGCTGCAATAAGTAAGATAATTACGTAGCACACAGAGTCTTACTTTCAATCTAGAATTCAAAAGATTTACACCAGAGCAATAGAATGGCATTCTTGGGGTCACACACTTTAGCACTAACCTAGTGCCTCCCTAGGAAATGCTCTCTCCATGCACTTATCATTATTAAGTTGCAGTGACTTAGAAAAAAACCAGCTGGGAATAAGAGGACAGGAGCTGCAATTCCTGACTTGGTGTGGTTCATTCAGTGCAATGGTTTTAGGCAAGCCACAACCCTCCAGCAGCAGTGATGTCCAAAAGCAGCACCATCAGATATTGTTGAAAAGCCACGTAGCTGAATGTTTCTGTGCTGCACTAAGTGCCAGACAAATGTCTGTACAAAGTCATCAGAGTGCTAATGAAGCCTTGCTTGCTCCAGCTAAACCAGCCAAAACCAGTAGGGGAAAAAATACTTTCTGTACTTCAGGGATTATTCCCCTAAAATTACCCAGAAAATCAATGTGGGAGCAGTCTGAGTGCTGCACTGAAAGGATTCCCTTGGAGATAACTCCCAGAGGTAAAGCAAGTGAAGGGCAACTCAGCAATTCCTTTAACAAGTCCAGGAATGAAACCCCACTGGTTTTCTCTACTCTCCAAGTACTTGCAGGCCATAATAAACTCATCATGATACAAACCCATGGAACCACCTGTGTTTTTCTTTATAAAAAGAAGTAAAATCAAAGAATGCAAACTAGTTAAGAAATCAGTTAATTATAGGAATTTTTTAGAAAAATTTGGAAAGAATAACAGAGTCCCATGCACCCTGTATTTTCACTATTCCTTGGCTCAGCCAGGGCAGGGTTGGAGATCCCATGAGCACAAATAAAATGAGCCCTCTATAAAAACCTAGCTTAAAAAAGCCCTCAGGGCCATTCTGCAATCACCTACAAAAACTTTTGAGGGTTTTAAAATTTTTTTTGCACTCAGTTCAGTGGGACTACCAGTGCACAGTTCTCTTCAGAACTAAGCTATGCTGTGATATCCTGTAGAGCAGAAGGAACTTGCTGAACTCAATGAAATTGCACTAATGTGGGCAGGATTAGAGCAAAACACACCATTTCAAACTGGTGAGATCTGTTTAACAAAGCTGCTTTAACTCAGTGCATTTCATTTGCCTCCTCCAATAAAAAAAATTAACATTCCACCTCTTGTATGAACTGTCAAAGCCTGGGCAGGAAGGGGTCAATGCCTTGCTGTGCCTTGGACACCTGATGGCCGCTCAGGATGTGCCTGGAGAGGGGTGTAAGGAGCAGAGGGAAGGGCAGCACCTTCCTGGAGCCAGTTTCCTGCTCAGGTCTGTGGTGCCCACACAGCACAGGTGCAGGAGTGGGCAAGAGTCAGAGGGGCACTGAGACCACCCAGGCCCCAGAGTGCCCCTGACTCCTGCCAGGAGGCTCCACCCAAAGGCTCTGCATGGCCCAGTGTTAAAGCTGATGGGAGGAATCCTTCCCCTGGCCAGGAATCCGGCTGTTCCCATGCTGAAGGGAATGTCTGTGACCCTCTGAACCTTTCTTTTGGTGGGTCCCACTCCAAGTGATCAAGCCTGAACATTGATCTGACCATGGAGATCAGAATTCCCATGGACATCAAAATTCCAACAATCCAGCCTCGTTGCTGTGAGGTCTTTCCACTACTACTCTTACCCTTGATTTGTGTACTGTGTGCTGTTTTTGTACTTGTAGAGAAAAGAACCTAGAGAGCTGCACCCCTCCTTTGTCCTGCAGTTCAATGGTTGGGAAATGACACAATCACTGAGGCTGGAAAACCTCAGAGGTCACTGAGTCCAGTCTGTCCCCAGCCACTCTGTCACCAGCCCAGGGCACTGAGTGCCATGTCCACATTTCCCCCTGGAGCTGCAGGGGGTCATTGTGGCCAAGGTGCAGGACCTGGCCCTTGACCCTGCTGGACCTCATGGCAGTGGCCTTGGCACATCCATCCAGCCTGGCCAGGGCCCCCAGCAGAGCCTTCCAGCCTCCAGCAGATCCTGCTCCCACCCAGTGGGTATCACCCCAATCTGCTGATGGTAAACTCGGTGCCCTCCTCCAGAACATCAATAAAGGTGTTAAACAGGGCTGGTCCCAGCACTGATCCCAGGGGATCCCATTCCCACCACTCTGGGCTGGGCCATCAGCCAGTTCTCATCCCAGCCAAGGATGCCCCTGGCCAGGGCAGGGCTGCAGCTTCTCCAGGAAATGCCACGGGAGAGGGGCTCAAAGGCTCTGCTGAATTCCAGGGAGACAAATCCTCATCCCAAATCCAGCCTTTCCCTCATCCCCCAGGAGAAACACCAGGCCATGGAAGGAGATCAGGGGGCCAGGCAGGACCTGCCCCTCCTAAAGGCCGACTGGCTGAGGCTGATCCTGTGGTTATCCCATCCATGCCCTGTGCTCACACTCAGGATGCTCTGCTGGGCACCAGGGCCAGGCTGGCAGCTCTGGAATAAACAAACAAACAAACCTTGTACATACACTGGTCCTTTGGTGTTGTTTCACCTCAGTTCACCCCAAGGGAGTTATTAAAAGGAACCTCAGTTACCCTCCCTCAGAGAGGTGTCGTAATAAACCGTTTATTTCAAATTACAAAAACAGGATGTCTTTGGGGGAAAAGAAAAAAAGAAGAAACTAAAGTTACTTTTAGGAAACAGCAGTGAAGTGGGAAATGAGGGAAACAGCCATATTTTAGCTGAAGAGAACTGACACAGTAAAGCTGATGGAGATCCTAAAAACACAAAGGGAGTTGGCTCCTATCTGTTCCTGATTTGTACCTGATTATTTCAGAGCTCTAAGTCCACAGCATTCTACAAAGCATAGTGCAAAAACAATACCCATTATATTTAAATATCAAAAATACCAAATCAGACTTCAGTAGATGATTTTTGATACAAGAGTCACAGGCTTCTATAAATGGTGTTGTCTGTTAGGTGGGTTCAGTATTTGGTCCCGGTTTTCTTCGTATTTCTCTATCATTTTCTGCATGTCATGGTCAGCCCCAATAACCTTGGAGAGAAGAAGATGAACACTGGAAGTAACTGACACCATAAAACTTGGGTTTTTTTGAGCAGAACAGAACAGGACTACCAGTGCAGCCAAACTGGGAGACTCCCTGGGATCTGGCCAAGCTGCTTTCTGTTGGGAATTTGGCATTCCCTGAAAAGCTACAAGGCTGATCCTGCAGTGAACAGCCCCTCAAATCCCACTGCAGACACAGCAGCCCCCACTTTTATGCTATACACCTATCAATATCTTCCAAGCTATCACTGTTTTCCAAGGTTGTCTTCCAAAGGTTATCAGAAAAGCAGATTTATTTACTTTTACCACTAAACAATGCTCCTGTTATTTGGAAAGCACAATCCCCCATATGCCTAATTGGTTGTAATTAAAATAATACTCACAAGTACTGGGCAGGAAACTTCAAACAGTGCACGTTTAATGAGCCACTCTTCATAGAGCTCATGAATAGCTTCTAAATATTCCTAGAAAAGAGGCACTGGAGTAACACATATGCCCAGGGATGACACACACATTGCAATCTTTATCCATTTGGGAAGTAGTTAAGAGACACATAAAAAAGCCTGCAACACATAGCTTCCACTAACAAAAAATAAAAAGCATCAGAAGTTTTTTGAGAAAAATTAATTCCCTGTACAAATTTAACTCCATGAAGACCTCAAAGACACAGCTGACAGGAGCACAGGGCTCTCAGCTCCTTTTAAGATCAAGCAACCATGATTCTCTCCCACAGGTAAAACGTGGTTCAAGATTTTACAGAGAAAAATACAACAAAGTAAGGACAAAAAGGGCAAGGCTGCAAAGAATATGTATGGGAGGCACTTTCTGTGTCAGTACATCTCCCTAAAATTCCCTGTTCACTTTCTCATAACTCAATTTCCTCTAAAAGCTCTTCTGCCTGTCATCAACTGTTTTTTCCTTCATGGAGACCACTTCACATTGTTCACTCATAACTGCTCCCCTCCTCTTCAGCAGAGCTGCAAAATAACACAAGGGCTCTTCAAATCCATTACAGGAGGATTTATTCTCAAGGCAAAATTTCACATGGCCCAAAATTTAGCACTTTGCACAGATCTTCAACTGGCAGCTGCTTCTCCTGAGTCAGGCACCCAGAGTTGCAGAGGGAACTGCATGGATGTCTGGTCAGGCTTCTTAAGGAGCCTTGTGGCATGAAGGGTCATGCTGCAAACTGGCACAGAAAGTCACTGTTCCTTTACCACAGTTTGCTTTAAAGCACAGTCCCCAAGCTCACATTTTCAAGGAGTTGCTTCTTGTCAGCCACAGCAGAGACTTTTCATGCACAAACACCCTGGTGGCAGCAGACAACAAAGTGCCCGTGGAAATCTCAGCGCCTGCAAGCCCAGGCATCTGTGCTTCACCTGGGTGCTTTTATGCCATTTAATGGTACAAAGACAAAGACTTTTACATCTTAGAGATTATCAGTTGATTAACAGTGCACCTAAAGCCAGCTACAGTGCACTGATTACTGGAACAGAATGCTTGGGAGAGTCAGCATGTGTGACAGATCATTTTTTAAAAACAAATCAAAATTAAACAATCAGGGTTTAGTCTGCAGTGGAAACAGCTGCATCACATTTTGGCAACACACTCGGGATACAATTTTAGTATTTAGATTGGAATCATGATGTTCTCAAAGCTCCTTGTAACCACATATATCAGAGGAACTCCTTACCAGAGGAATGACTTTTTCCTCTTCCCTGCATCGTGTCTTTAATCTCTCATAACAAACTTTAGGAGATGTCTGCAAATAAACTGCAGGAACAAAAATTGTAATAGTTATGTTCAAGGCTCAGCTTTAAAAGCAAAGAAGAAACCCAAACTACACCCGAACTTCACAAACTACACAAGGGAAAGATCCTGACTTGGGTACCACCACTGGACTTCCCCTTTGGCACTGCCATGAATCAACCCATGAACCACCCACAAACCCAAGCTGTCGGATGGTGTTCACTTTTACATTGAGTAATGTGATTATTTCCGAGCCAAGAAACAAGAATTATTTTTTCTCCCAGAAAGGAGCCACCCACACACACAGCCCTCCAGACCCATCAGGATGTTACCTATCAAATCCACTGAAACATCAGTGTTGTTCTGGATCCAGTCAAACCATTCACTCAGGACAGCATAATCCACCTCGGGCATTTTCCCACTGAGAAACACAAGAGGCAGCATGCAGAGATCAGTTCCAAACCCTCATTTTGCTCACCTGACCAGAATCCCTCCTCATTTACTCCAACATTTGTGAAAAGACCAACATAATAACGCCCACCCAAACTGAAGGCTACATAAACCATTGTTTATAAAATAGAAAGACCAAATCTTTCTTTTTTTTAAGTACTTGTTAGCATAAATTTTTCCACTACAGTTAAGGCAGACTTAGCCTCATAGCAATGACATCATGGGGAAAAAAGCACTTTGTCTACAATAAAAAGGAAGTCAGTGATTAAAAATGAGGATATTGCAGGCTGCTTGCACTGTGTGTGGACTGGGAGGAATGATGTGTGTCTCTGCCCGCTTCCAAAGCCATTCCTGTGGCAGACAGGTGCTCGTGCAGCATGGATGACACCTTGTGGCACAAACTGAGTTTTGTCCCTCAAGGCCCGCTAAAAAAAACCCCAAAAAACCCACTAAAATCCATCTGCTGCACCTACTCCTCAACAGAAGGTCAGTATTCCAAACAAACAAATAGAACCCGGATTCCTGCACTATTTCAGTTAGTTTGGGATGGGTGAGTTACACCTGGGGCAGGTAATAGGTGATTGGTCTTTCTTTACCAACCAAGGCTTGCAGTCTATTTTGATCCTGTCAATGCTGATTCTGAGCAAGAGCACAGGACTCAAATCCCTGCTTGCAAGAAATGCCAATCCTGGATGCCAGGCTGGATAACACTGCCCAGTTTCTCCCTCCTACAGTGTGATCCTTTATATTCTCATGGTTTTTTACCTGTCCAGCATGTGTTTGATTCAAGCAAGATTTGGGTATTCAGCTGGAGAGCAGGTAACTTCAATAGATGGTGTCTAAATAATACTGAGTTCTAAATATTCAGGAGCACTGCTGAGAAAGGTTTTCCAGTGCCCTACAGACTTCATCCTACAGCACATCCCATCCCAAACGCTGCCACTCCAACACAGAGCTGGCAGATTGCACAGGCCCCATAAATGCACATTACCAAAGAAATTATCAGTTGAATGGATATATATTTAAAATGATTAACCCAAGAAAGTAAAGTAGGAAAGCACATCCCATACCTTCGGTAGAGGTTTTCCACAAAAACGTGTTTTGCGCTGTGAATCGATCGCTCCATCATCCTTACGGGGGAAATCTGCAACATCAAACTGGACTCTGTACATTTGCATGCTTCTTTCTTTTCACACTCACATGGCACATCATATCAAACACAACTTTCAGATCTTGTGATAAATTTACTGGGAGGGTAGGAACCACAAAAAAATAAAGACTCCTGATCTTACTCTAATGTGTAATTCAGACACCGTTTCAAAGGAAGAGTGGAAGGTAACTCAGGGTAGAAAAAGCAGAAATCCACTTGGGATCTGCAGGACAATGGGAACTATTGCTCCCCAGACTGCTGCCCCATCCCATGTGCTGCTGAGGCACAGCACAGGGCTGACATCAGATATTTCCCTAAATACGGAAAAAAGCAAAATTCCTACTTGTACCAGCTCCCCTCTTGGTGTGCCATCCAGAAATGGGGTAACACTGGTCACTGCTACTCTTCCAACACATCAGTTCGAGGTAGCAGGGATCCACATCAGATAAATTCTGCTTCTGCTACTTTTTTCCAGCAAGGAAATAGAACTTTTGAAAGAAGTAACTGCAGCTGACAGAGCCCTGGCCTCAGCCAGCCCTGCATGTGTTCCACCAGCACTTCCTTCTGGAGCAGGGAGATCCTCTGGCACTCTTGGGCCTGGCAGAACAACTCCTAACCCAGGTTTCTGCACACTAATGAAGCACAAATAGCTCCAGCAAGGCTCAAACGACAAAGAAGCTCAGATTGAAATGCAGGGAAATCCTCAGGAATTCTTGAATGAGCTTCTTCTCCAACAGAACAGGATTTCTATTGACTTGGAAAAACACCTCTCCCAAAAACCTAACGATTGTATCTGCTGTACCACTCTCCTGTGTGGCACTGCTGGAAGTTTGCCCTGACACAAACTCAGAACACAGAACATTAGAACAATCAGTAAGCATGGCATCTGAGACCAGGTCTTGTAATCAGGGGATGGAAGACAGCTCAGAATGTAACAAAAGGTGTATGAAGGAAAGGATTAACAAATCTTGATAAAAATGTGAAAATTAATACTAAAAAGAAAAAATTACAAGAAAAAAGAGGATGTAAACCACCTGAAAAAGCAATAGGAAATAGCAGTGGAAGTATTTTGCATAAACACAAGAAGCATTGGCTAAATTTGTACTAGACAGCACAAAGCAGTACTATGAATTCTAACACAAGATTACTCAGTGCTTGCCAAAGATCAAAATAATAAAATTACAGACAAGCCACTGGCATGAAATGAGGAAGAGATTTGTGCAAGCCTAGCTCCTAAGGGTGTGCCCAAACAGCAGCATCAGTTTGGGGAAGTTGTGAGCAGGCAGGAGGCAGAGGCTTTACCCCCAGAGCACACACTGAGCACATCAATGTCTGCACCACAGAAATTCCTGCCCACTGCAGGAACAGAAAATGAATGCACACAGCAGCTTAACTCTTGAATACAAGGTTAAAAACACTCATAACCACATCTGATTACTTTTGAAATTAAAAGAAGAAGTTTCCTTACCATGGGCCTGGTGTGCTGCTCCAGCATGGTCAGCTGCACATAGGTCTGCAGAGTTATCCCCCACCTTGATGCATCCTGGTACATTAAGCCCTGGGGTCAGAGATGGAAGCAGGACAGATGGACATTCATTAAGACAAACAGCACAGCAAGAAGTTGGGTACTTAAGAAGCTTTTGCAGTACAACAGCATTGCTAAAAGAAGTGCACTCAAACAGCTGACACCAGGTTTGAGAAGAATTAAGTGATGATTTGCTCCCCACAGTGGAGATGTGGAATTATGGCCCTGTCCCTACAGACACTGAGTGGGAGGCTGGCTGAAGTCAGCAGGAATTAATTACTCATGGAGCAGTCAGAACCAAGCAATGAAAAAAACTATTACTCTCTTTTTGTGCACTGACAGACCCTCAGCACACCCAGTCCATGCAGGTATCATAAAGGGTTCTAAGAATGGGCTGGGTCTCAGAAAAGGTGTCCATTCCTTCCAAAGGATCCTCACAGCAGCTCTCAGGTAGCTCTTCCACTTTCTGATTGCTCCAATTCCACACACACACACAGAACTTACAAGCAACAATCTCTCCTGCACAGCAGAGAAAGGATCTCACTCAAAACATCATCCAGGGTCTGTTGGCTGAGGTGACAAGTTTTAAGCCAGCAGCACAGCTTCACCCCTCAGGTCTGACTTTCTCCTTTTCTCTGTGCCAAGAGGAGACTTTCCCAGTGCTCCAAGGAGGCTGTGGTGTCCTGCAACACGTGCCCCAGCCCTTCACTAACAATCAGAAAGGCATCAGCATCTCCTAGGAGGGACAATTTACTTCTCCAGAGGGCCTGTGCTAAGGCTGATGGTATTTAACACGTTAGGGCAAGCATGGTTTGGGGTGTGTCCACACGGCAGATTCCAGAGCCTGAGCAGAGATCCCTGCCTCATCCAGCCATGACCTTAAAGTCCACCCAGTCCCACCCCATGGGCAGGGACACCTCCCACCATCCCAGGGTGCTCAAGGCCTTGTCCAGACTCTTCCAGGGGTCCAGGGGCAGCCACAGCTTCTCTGGGCACCCTGTGCCAGGGCCTCCCCACCCTCACAGGGAAGAGGTTTTTCCATACATCCAACACAAACTGCCTCTCTTTCAATTTGTCCTCTTTCCCCCTTGTCCTGGCACTGCAGCTCCTGAGGAATTGTCCCTCTCTGGTTCCCTGCAGCCCCTGGCAGAAGCTGTGGGGTCTCCACACAACCTTCTCCCTCCAGGATGAGCAGCCCCAGCTCTCCCAGCCTGGCTCCACAGGGGAGGAGCTCCAGTCCTCTTGTCCACTTTGTGGCCTCCTCCAGACTCACTCCAACAATTCCCTGTCCTTTTTTATGTTGGGGGCACCAGAGCTGTTCACAGAACTCCAGTCAAACAACTTTAACTGACCAGATCCACCCCTCACCTGGAGTGACATCCTTCCCTTCTCTGAAACAGGCACAAGCACATTTAGAAACAACTGCCACTCTCAGGGCTAACCTTCCTGGGAAGTGCTTAAACTCACCCCACTGGACACCCAGTCCTTGCCAAAACCACATTTTATATCCAGTGTTCCTATTATATGCATGTCTTAAGCTCTTCTGCTTCGTGGAGCTTTAGTTTCTGTTGTGTGAGATTTGGATCACACCTTTTGTAACATTTTTGCTGGCTGACAAAAAGCCATCACACATGTTTTGCTAAAAGAACAGGTACTGGAATTGCAGAAATAATTTTTGCCACTTACCAGGATATTATGACCTCGAACATTCCTCCACTTGGTCAAGGGTTCCTTCAAAACCTGGTTTAAAAGAAATATTTCATGTTAAACACATCTTAGATTCAAAATAATTAATGTGACCCTACAAGTGTACAACTGTTTTTAAGGAATACTTGTGCAGTAAATCAGAGTGTTCAGGACTTGTATTGGAAAGCTCATCCCTCATAAAAAACCAGCACTGAATTCTGTGACACAAAGGGAAATAATGAACACTGCTAAAAATAGAAAAATGTCAATATACAACATCTTCTTAGCATTTTTAAACACTGATTAGATTAGCTGATAAGCCTGGAGAGAATTTCATTACTTTTTTGAGTCAAAATCAGTGCCATGTAAGGGAAAGAACAGCTCAGCAGAGTACTTAGCATTTCAATGACAAGCCCATCCCCTCACAATTAATTTCTCAGAAATAACACTTGAAGCAAAGGAGGAGGATCAGACTGCTACCACGTTCATTTTCATTTTGTGTTCTAACAAACAAAATGTATTCAAATCTTTTACAAAATGAATCAGAAAAGCTTCTACCCTGAATAGGTACAATCACAAGACACCTGCCTGGTTCAAACAGGGTCTAAATCTGCAATGATACTGTAGAGTCAGGCCTAGGAGAATCTCATCAGCCTGGAAACTTAGCTAGGTACTTAAAAATGCTGCACTATATGCAAATTAAAGTTTGCTGTCCTTTGGGTTAACAGTTAATTACTTCATAAGGACAAGTCCTGTTAAATTACCAAATAACATCTGGCAACGCAGCATTTCCATGAGGACTCCTAAACCTTATTACCAAATGTGCTGCCAGGTCTGTTGGGGAAAGCATTAATATCTGTTGTACACTAAAACAATTGTTCACTGAGGTTTGATCTTGATTTTGTTTAAAATACAAGCCTGCCCTTCCCCTAACCTGGTTCTAAGCAACACGAAATCAAACACCAGAGCAGTCTAAGAAATCTCCTGAAGCAGTTCTAACAGGTGTTCCTTTTTTAAAAAAGCCATCAATTCACTGAGATCTCTGTTCCATGACACCAGTATTCTTACATCTATTCTTTACTTTGCTTTTACCAGGCCCATCTAAGGTTTCAGTGACACGAAATGGCAAACAGGCAAGTTCAAACATGCCCATGCCCTATGGGTTGCTGTTATTTTATAAAGGTACAAGCTCTGATTCACAGGTTTTACTCCTATTTTGGCATCCACTATTAACCACATGCAATCTACATTTCTCTGCTGCAATTTGACTATAAAATTTGGGGTGGTGCCCCAGTAAGCCCCTGGGTCAGCCCCTGCTGCTCCCTCCTCATGCACCCAAGGACACTTTGGATCTAAGATAAGCAGCTGCTCAGCAATGGAAATAAGGACAAAGAAATGTGAATCCAGTACCTCAATGCTGGTAGTTTGTGCAAAATAATCCAGGCACGTTGTTTTTCCACTGGCAATGTTACCCTCAATACAGATCTGGTGAAAAGCAGAGTCACTTTGAGAGCCACACTGTGGCAGAGCAGTGAACAGGGTGTTAAAAACACACCCTGCCCATTCCAGCATGCCAGCTCCCACCTCAGGGACCTGACTCCCAATCTACAGTAAGTGCCAGCTGAAGTAATAATTTCAGCATGCATTATATAGATAGCTTAAACCTTAAGACACATCACATTTTTATTTTCAGAAACCTGAACAACTAAAATAAACGAAGAGAATTTTTTTTCCAACTCTCTTAAAATAATTTATAGCCCAGGGGATTATATAAAGCAATGGCAAGGCTACACATGCACAAGCCACCTGACACAAACCCTCACGATTTTATTCCTCACAAATTTTGCAAAAGCCTCTCACAATTTTATAGCAATTTTCAGAACGGGACCAGTGCAGCCTTGCACAGAGTATGACCCAGTGACAGACCCACCACCACAGTGACACAGCCATGGCCTACAGCTGCCAATACACACACACTCAAATGATAACGGAATTACAATGAAAGAGGCTGCACTTTTTACTTTGTTTTGTGAACAAAATGGAAATACTTACAATTCTCTTTCTAGCATCTTTTTTTATCAGATGCTTATCTAGAATAGAAATAAACAACAATTAAAATCAAGGCAGTTTTCATAACTCAGTTATACTGACCCTCTTCATGTGAGACCCTCCGTGACATCTGTAGGTTCCCTATGACTTAATGCAACTATTTGGGAAATTATCAACCTTCAAAGTCTTCAGTAATTACTGGGTCATGTACAGACACTTTGTGGCACAGACTGACACAGATTTAGCTGAGATTCGTCACTGTCCCTGACACTACCAAGAGTCCAACGGTGGCTGCTCACACCTTCCCCAGGTTTTTGCTACACCTGCTGCTCCTTCCCCTTTGCCCCTTGCGCAGGGGAAAAGGGAATTTTGGAAAGACCCGCTGGAGCAGCACCCACCGGCCTCACCGGCCCGGCAGGGTAAGGGTGAGGATTACAGACCAGCTCCAGAACAAGCACCTTGCACCTCAAAACTGCGCCACAGAACCTGTGCAAGCCACGCTGGCCTTACGAGACTCTTCACCCAGCCAAGCATGGGAGGAAGGCAGGGATGGGCTCGGCTGTCACCCCGGTCAGAGCAGCTGGCTGACCGCGCTCCTGCTCCCTCTGAGCCGCCCCCGGGTCCGACCCCGCTCCTGCTCCCTCAGAGCCGCTCCAGGGTCTGCCCCGCTCCTCCTCCGGAGCAGCTCCAGAGCATCCCGAAGGCTCGCACGGAGCCGGGGCCGGGCCCAGGGGCGGCCGCTCGTCCCGTTCCGTCCCCGCGGTTCCGCCCCGCACTTACGGCCGGCAGCGACAGCGCGGCGGGGCCCGCCCGCTGAGGGGCCCGGGACGGCGCTGCCCGCGCCCCGCCGGCCCCAGGCCCAGGCCGCGCCCCGCCGCCACATAGCCCATCCCCGCTGCCGGCCGGCCCCGCGCCCGGCCCCGCTCCGGCCCGCCCCGGCCCTTCCGCCGCCGCGCCATCACTTCCTCCGCCCCGGCGCTCTGAGGCGGAGCCGGGTCAGCGGCGGCAGCGGCCGCGGCATCACCTGCGGCACCGCCCGCGGCACCTCCCCGGCTCCCGGCGCCGTCCCCCGGTGCCGCCGCGCACCGCCCGGGCCGCGCGGCCGCCATGGCGCGGCTGGACGTGGACTGGGCCTTCCCCCGCTCGCCGCGGGGCGTGCTGAAGATCTCCCGCACGGTACGGCCGGGAGGGCCCCGGGGCCGCGGGCAAGGCCCGGGCCGGCGCTGACCCCCGTCCCCTCCTGTCCCACAGCTGTTGGCGCTGGCCGCCCTCATCTGCTTCCTGGCCTCGGGAGCGCACGAGGCCTACGCGGCGCTGGCCGGCATGGAGACGGTGATCACCGTCCTGTTCCTGCTGCTCTACCTGCTGAGGCTCGACGTGCGGATGCGCTGCCTCTTCTGGCCGCTGGCTGTGAGTACCCGTGGGCTCCGAGTTCCAGGGTGCTCAGGCTGTGAGTGCTGAGGGGGATGTCCCCTGCTATTGATGGACGCTGGCTGTGGGTACCGATGTCCCCTGGCCGTGAGTACCAATGTCCCATAGCCGAGGGTACCGATGTCCCCTGGCTGTGGGTACCGATGTCCCCTGGCTGTTGGGGCTGCTGGCTGTGAGTGCCAGCAGGCCCATGAACAGGACGGATCAGCTGTCCCAGGGGACATTGTCACTCAGCTCAGTGATTGTTTCTGCCCAGGTAAGGCAGGCCCCAGTGTTCCGTGGAGGTTCGGGCAGGTTTTCCTAGTGGAGCGTTCTGTTCCATCAGTTCCTGGCTGGCTGCTGGATCTGATAACAGCCCCTTCCAGCACGGGCAGTGCTTTCCTGGCTGTGTCACACCTTCACATCACGAATTAGTCACACACTTTCACTCAAATACTGACGAGTTCTCCTGTTACCTCCTTTTTGTACCTGTATCTGCTGCCTCAGCCTATCAAATGTAGCCAAGTTGCAAAAATTTGACGCAAAAACAACAGACGAAAGGTAAAACAAGCAAGTTTTACTATAAACGCTTTTTTTACCATCAAACCACTGGGTGTCAGTGTGCCCTCACACGGATGTTGCTGTCACTCTGTTTTCATGGCAATCCAGCCGTTTTTAACCACTTCTTCTGGACTGGGAGCTCTCCATGTTCTCCTTCAGGCCTGTCTTTCAGAATAAATATTTTGCTTCCACTGGCTGTTTCAGGATATTTCCAACTCGGTGATTGCAGCGTTGTTCCTCCTCGTTGTGTGCTTGTTTGCAGTAATAGTCAAGACCAACAAGGGGACATTGACTGGAGGAGTAAGTAGGAACATTGTTAATGAATTTCAGTTCTTAAAGTGCAGTGATTTGAACCTCTTGGTACACTCACATTGTGGTAGGACCATGCAAACTGTCTTGGAAGAACACACTCAGCAGGAGCAAATAAGATACATTCAGTGTATCTCACTAAAAGAAAATAACCCTCATATCACGAGTAATTTAAAGATGTTACAAGACTTAGGAATTACTACAGAGAAGTACTGAAACATTGAAAATTTTTAGAGTTTTTAAGTAACCTACATTTGCTTCCATAGCTTGAAATCCTAGGTGGGAGAATCCCTAGCTCTTTTAGGACTTCCCAGTTTGGTTACACTACTTGAGAGGAAATGCCAACAGTCCTGCTAAAAAGAGTTGAAACTTTTTAACAGACACGCTGGTACCTCCTTCCTGGCATGTACATTGCTTTTTCTGACACAAACTGAGGAATTATCTCAGTTGAAAAGGGGTTTTGTTCATTCTGTGATTGTAAGAATTCTGTGTTCTTCAGATCAAACCAGTTTAATAGTTTAAGGAACTGATATTTTTAATTCAAATGGCAACTAATGTAATTAACCTTAATAAGGAGGGGAAGAAAACCCCTCAGTTTTGAAAGTCTCTAGAAGTACAAGATAAGCTGACAAGCAACCAAAAGAAACCTAAAACCTGCTACAGGCGTCTTTCAGATTCAGCCTAGGAGATGGTGAGGTGGAAGACTGATGGCTTCACTGGCCATGACATCCTAAGCAAAAAGGAGATGTTCTGATAGAGTGACTGTGCTGGAGTAGTTGTGAAGTCCACAGAAATTAAAGCTGGGAGCAGGAGACTGAGCAGGCAGCTGGGAACACAAGTTTGGGTGGAACATGTGACATCTTCAGTGCTGGGAGGGACAGAATCACCCCCAGCCTGTTCTCCAGAGGCACAAACTGCCTTGAGCTCTGCTCTCCTGAAAATAACTCCCCTGATCAGATAATTCAGTGCTTGCATAAAAACCCATCTGTTCACGGGGGATTGGGCTGAAGGGCAGGAGCTGAGAGAGTTAACTCAGTGGCTCTTCTGCAAACACACCTTTTCAGTTACCTGCCTAAGGTTGTCTATTTTTAAAATACTTTTGTACATTTTCTTCAATTTGGAATATGTTTCCCATTCAGAGCTTCAGAGGAGAAGAGCATTTTCCTGCTGGGCTGGTTTCTAGGAATGCCGACTTTTCTCCTTGACTTTTCTCAGGGCCAGTCCCATTAATTAAGCAACCCATAAAGGGACAGAAGGGCTTTCATTTAGGATGAAAGCATTGTCTGGCATAATGCAGCATTAGCTTAGCTTCCAAGGAGAGCACCACACCATCTCCAAGGCCTGACACCAACATCAAACAGAGCAGGCTGTAGGCAGCTCTCTGAAAGGCTGATGGGCTGTAAATGTTGGTTATTTAGTGTATCAACTGTCTCAAATCACACACGTTTGCAAGGCCAGAGCCAAGTTAAGATGTGTTTACTGCTACTTTGATGAGTCACTACAGTAAAAGCTCGAGATTGATTGGGGAAACTAATTTTATGGTTATTTTTATAGGTGTTGGGTCTTATATTGCTTGTTCTCTGCATTGTTGACGCGGTTCTTCTTTGCAAGAAGATTAAACTTGATAGACCAAGAGGAAGGAGTGCTCCTGCCAAATGAGATTGACATGTTAGGGAAAGAATGAGTTCTCCATTCTGTTTCCCCACTCTCTTTTAAAGAATTTGAATTTTCACGTGCTCACTTTTGAAGTTCCTGTGCACTGATGTTTCTGCAAGTATCATTCATAAGGTTTTGTGCTTTTACAAATGCAGTTTCAGCATTGCAATTTCACCAGTTAAAGCTTCAGAGAAAACGGTACTGTTTTTCTAAACTTAATTACGTTTATACTTGTATGAAAACTATTTTCATGGTTGTCTGCTTTCTCTAATAAAAAGAAAATACAAACAGGCTTCAGTGCATTATTTAATCTTATTTATTTACTAAGTGTAAAAAAGTACATTAGAGTAAAAGTACATTTTAAAGCAAAGTAAAAATGTAGTGTCCCAGTAACCATCCTTCAGCAAGATTTTCTAATGCCATGTGAATTGCATGGCAAAGCATTCACCGAGGCATTTGGATGCTGAGATTTCAGCCTTGAGCGGGGTTTGGCCTGGGTGACCTCCGGCGGTCCCTCGCAGCCCCAAGCGCCCGGTGGTTCCGTGCTGTCTGTGCTCAGGACGGCAGGGACAAGAAGCCCCCCTGGTCCCTGGTGTCGGTCCAGCAGGACAGCACAGCACAGCACAGGGCGAAGGTGGCAGCCCAGCTCCATTGTCCCTGTCCCGGGGCTGGGGGCGGGCGCTGGAGCCGCCCCCCACAGCTGGGGATGCTGAAACTTTTTTTCACGTTTCCGCAGTGTCACGATTTCCGCTTCCCTCCTTCAGAGAGAAAAAAAAAATTAAAAAAAAAAAAATTTCCACGGCCAGCCCCCCATCCCCAGCCTGAGGTGGAGCCCAGCCCCAGCCCAGCGGAGCCCAGCCCTAAGCCCAGCCCCAGCCCGAGCCCGGCCCGCGCCCACCCCCGCCCGCCGCCGCAGCCATGGAGGACCCCGAGTCGGCGGGGGCCGCAGCAGCGCCCGGGCTGAGCTCGCTGCTCCCCTCCCGGGAGTTCCTGCGCTCCCGCAAGGGGCAGCTGCTGCTCGCTGAGTCGGTAAGGACGGCACACCGGGGCTGGGGGGCTGCGGGAGCCACGCCCGGGGCTGAGCGGGGTCAGCCGGAGCGAGCTGCCCCGGGCCGCTGCGCTGTGCGGCTGAGGGGAGAGCGAGCGGCGGCTGAGGGGAACCAGCGAGGGAGAGACGGGGAGCAACAACTGAAGGGGAAACTGGGGGAAAACCGCGGAGAGGAGGCGGGGGAACAGCTGAGGGGAAAACTGGGAGAAAACAACCAAGGGTAGAGAGGGGACAACTGAGGGGAAAACTGAGGGGAAAACTGGGGGAAAACAACCGGGGGGAGAGGGGGGACACCTGAGGGGAAAACTGGGGGAAAACAACCCGGGGGGGGGAGATGGGGGACAACTGAGGGGAAAACTGGGGGAAAACAGCGGAGAGGAGGCGGGGGGACAACTGAGGGGAAAACTGGGGGAAAACTGAGGGGAAAACTGGGGGAAAACAACCGAGGGTAGAGAGGGGACAACTGAGGGGAAAACTGGGGGAAAACTGAGGGGGAAACTGGGGGAAAACAACCGGGGGGAAGACGGGAGACAACAACTTAGGGGAAAACTGGGGGAAAATTACCGGGAGGAGACGGGAGACAACAACTGAGGGGAAAAGTGGGGGGAAACAGCCGAGGGGAAAACGGCGAAGCAGCCGTACCGGAGTCGGGAACTGCAGGGCTGAGAGCCTAATGGATTTAGCGTAATTCAGGCAGAGCACGTCAGAAACCAGAGCTTGTCACGTTAGTTCTCCAGTGCCTTAAGTGTGTTTTGCTGTCTGCGACCCCTTCTCTTTAAAAAGCGCTTTGATTTCGTTGTCAGCTGTTTGCAGTGGGAATCCAGTAACCACAACTGCTGTGGTTTGCATTATCGGCTGGTGCCAGGCTAGGAGGCAGCCTGTCCTGAGTGTGTCAGGAAAGACTTTACTCATGAATTTATGGTGTGTGGCATCAGGCTGTGCATCACGGGCAGTCAGCTGCTGTGCTGAGCCCTCGGGAGCTGTGTTTGTCCCTGACCCTCGGAGGGATGCGCTTGCTCGCTGCTGTGGAGCCCTTGGGCTGGAGAGCTGCCCAGAGGGAAAGGCCCTGGGGTGCTGTGACAGCGGCTGGACACCAGCCCAGGTGGGCACAAGGCCAGGGACACCTGGCCTGCATCAGCAGTAGCGTGGCAGCAGTGACTGTGGTGTGAGACGTTCAGGAGTTTTACGTGTAAAGGCGTAAAGCCTGACAGCTGAAACAATACCCATGTGATAGGGAAGGAGATCACTCACCACATGGGGAGTGGGTATTTCAGACCAAAATGCAGCTTCTGAATAGGAAGCTCGTTGGTTGAAATTAGATGTTCAACATCATTTTTGCTAGAAATAACGATAAATTCAAACACTAAGTTTGCTGGAGTTTTAGGTGGAGTTCTGGCAGCAGATATTCAAATATCAAGGCGGCCAAACTAGCAGTCAAGTCCATGGAGCACTGTTCAGATGTGCAGGGTGTCTCTGGCTATCCACTGTGCTAGCTCAGGGTAGGAAACAAGGACATTCCAGTGAAAGAAAGGTAAGGAACAGGCAGAAGGAGGCAGAATTGTCTGTGACCAGCTGGTGGGACCGGCTGTGAGAGTTTGTGAGGCTGCGGGCACTGCCCTGTGGCAGAGAGACGGAGCAGCCAGATGTGAGGCTGGCTTGGAGAGGAAAGCATTCACTGAGGAGGTGAGGATGACTTCTGTGGTGGGGAAAGCCTCGGGCTGGGTAGCAGCAGGCCACGGGCTTTAGCAGCTCCACAGAAAGCATTGCAGCTACCCCGTCCCTCCTCCAGGTACCCCCAGCATGCACACAGCATCTGCAGTTTAGAAAATACCAGAGCCCAGCTAACCTGGCTCCTTTGGTCTGTATTTTTGTTATGTACTATAGCACACACTGGAATTTCCTTTACAGGCTTACAGCCACTAAATGATGGCTTTCAGACAGCCTGGCTTTTTAACATCTCAGAATGATGACATATGGGAGGAATACTGTTCTGGTCATGGGATCAGACTCACCCTTTTGTTGTCATAGAGAAGTACTGATGATGCCTCCTTGGAGTAATAAAAACTGCTGTGTCTTGACAAAACAGGGATTTATCCTTTGTAAGGCCACTCGAGGCTTCCCAAGGGCTTGGCTGGCTGAAAGCAGCTCTGAAATCCCATCTGCCGAGAGCTCTCCTTGTGCTCCTTGCAGGCCAAGCCCACGTGCTCAGGACATGGTTTCCTGGCAGACAAGAGGCAGCAGTAGTTTCTCTCCAGTTGTCTCAGCTTTGCCAGAAGAAACCCTTGAAGACAACACGGGCCCCCGAGTAAATGCAGCCTGTATACAGTTAGAGAAATGCAGTGCCAAATAATTGAAGATGAGTCCAAGTTAAATCTGTCATGGTTTAAATCTGCATTTCATCTTTAACTTTGTATTTCTTGTCTTGAATGTTTCATTTTTCCTCTGACACGGTGCTAACATGGGGTGGGGTTGGGTTGTGCATAAATGTATGGAAATAATATTCATGGACACACATTTTGCACAGTGCCTTTGGTTCAGAAGCAAAGAGGGGTCCTCATTACTGTTACAAATGTCACGTTATTCAGCAGCTTGGCAGTTCCCCAGAAATCACTTTATTTCTGCAGCTCCTGCACCATTTTTGAAAATAACATTTTCACACAGAGGGTCTTTAGGATGTTCAAGTGTGATTTGCTCTGGTGCAGTACCCATGTAAACTGGGCATCCTGATGGAACAGGTCAGGCTGGTGATGGAGCTGATTACTGCTAGAGGCTTAATTTTATTCAGATGAGGAAGTTATCCTCTCCCCATCCCCTGCTCTTTTTCTTTTGATCTCCACAGGATCACAGAACAGTTGGGCTTGGAAGGGACCTCTGGGGAACATCCAGTCCACCCCCCCACTAACCTGCCTGTTTATTCTCACTGCCTTGCTCCCTCCATTTTCTAACCACCATTTTTAAGTCTTACAGGTTAATCTTTTTTCCTTTCTATTCTCCCCCCATGCCATGATTTCTTCCATATATTTTAACACTCTTCTTAAGCTACTCATTTTTCCTGAACGCTCAGGTTGCTGTGTTGAAGGTCAGCATCTCATCCCTGCTCTTTCCCACCCTTCAAGAGGATGCAGTTCTCAGTTCCCTATGTCCTGTGTTGGAACCATTTAACAGCCACTCTCACACTGCCACCAGAGCTTGCCCAGGCAGGATTCCCACCTGTGGATTCTGCTGCTCACCTGGATGTTCCACTCAAGCTTTTGTGGCTGCTTTAATGCGCAGCTCCTCAGTCTCCTGAAGCCAGCCTGCAGTGGCACTGCATTTTATTTCTTTTTTATAAAAATGCAGTATGAATAGGTAAAGCTGTGTCACCTCTGTGGTGACATAAAAGGATGTAGAAATCATTGTGCCTGTTTCTCTCCTCTCTTCCTGTCTTTCTCCTGTCTTCTCAGTCTTCTCTGAAGTGACCCTCATAACTGAAACTGCAGCTGCTTGGTGTAAAGTCTCCTTTGAAGAAGCCCCTGTGCCTTTCTCAGGGTCTGTAGCCAGAAGGCCTCTCCTGCAGCCAGTTCTGGAGGAAGCAGGAATTTCACCTTCATGACAAGTGCACCAGAGAAGTAGTGACTGAACAGCAGAGGCCACTGAGTGATGCACTTTGTCTGTCTGACAAGAATACAAGAACAAAACGCGCTCTTGTCCGAAAGATGCCACTGCTCCTCACTTGTAAAGCCTTAGGCAGGGCTGTTCTTTCCTGTGGAAGGAGGTGAGGGCAGGAGATGGCAGCAGGAGATGAGCTGGTGCAGTGATGCCAGCAGCTTCCAGCATGCCCATATTCCCAGTGGGTTCCAGTGGGTCTGTTCTCCCCCCTCAGAGGAGACAAACGCCTCTGGAGCTGCCATGACCTCAGCACTCCTCAGGCCTCCCTCCCTTTGGGGACACTGTGCTCTCTAACCACTGTCAGGATTACTTTTTAGACCTTGAACTGCAAGTGGGTTGTACAATCAAGTATAACTTTGGCCAGTTTAGGAAGCCCAGCAACACAACATTAAGTAATAATTACATGTGTTTAAATGAGATAACTGCCTTCTGAAACACAGTACCAAAGAAGGGTTTTTGTGTGAATGGGAGTGTACATGAAAGGTGCTCAGTCACTAGTCCAGCTGCTTTTTTGCCAGGGTTTTTTATACCCTTATGACTGCTAAGCTGTGAAAGGTTCTTGTCCTGCTCCTTGCTGCATTAGAGCTTCCTGCATGCAGATATTCCTTCAGTGAAGCTGGCAGCAGTCTCACCAGCCTGTCATCAGCAGCTCAGGAAGAGCCCAGACTTGGCTGCTCTGAGGGTGCAATCCCAAGTGAGGGGAAGAGAAAAACCCTGTGTAAATACAAATTGACAAAACTGATAAAACACTGCTACTTTTTTTTTCCCTCCCAGAAGCTGCAGTGCTTTCTGAAAGTGCTAGAAATGAACTTGCAACTGCATGGAGCCTCACAAACTTCCTCTCTAGCTGCCTTTCATTTTAGCATAGATACAGAGCTGTTAGAAAAACAACAAGGTCCCATTGTTTGACCTTTCTCTGAAGTGACCCTGAAACACACAGCTTCAGGAAGAGGGGTGCAGAACAAGTGTGATACGCAGTGGAACATTTGACAGCCCGTGGAGGGGTCAGGGCATATTCTGAAAGGTGCTATGGAGTTTTTAGTTTGCAAGGTATTTGTCGCAAAGACTTGAAGCCTGGAAAAGTATGTAGGTAGGTGTCATTATTTCTGGGTACAGACTGGCACTGCAGTGTTTGCATTGTGGGAGGAGAGGTGTATCTTTAAAATTTTAAGATAACATCAAATGCTTGAGTTAGTGGCAGTGCAGTTAAATGGTCAGAAAAGGCACCTACTCACTCTTATAATTCAGAAAAGACAGTTATAGGTAATATCCAATATTGCTCAAGGAGTCTCTGCATTCCACCTGTCAGAAGAGGAAATGAGCTGCACACAAGGAGAAATGAGAAACATCAAAACCCTACAATTTGTGGGCTCTTGTATTACACAGGGCTGTTCCCAAGCTACCAAGGAGGTTTGGCATTAAAATCCATGTCAGGGCTGCGACGGGAGACAGAAAAGAACAAAACCAAAGAACGAGGTGCAGTGCCGAGGTGCAGTGCCATGGCCATCACCTGACAGAGCCCTCCTTCCTGTTCCTCTGGCTCATTCCAGGGTCTGCCTCCCTCTCCTTCCTGTGCCTTCCAGCCTTCCCCCAGTGGAGGCATCCAGAAATAGCATCTTTCAAACCTTCATTCTCAAAACCTGCTCCTTTTTTTTATAGATGTTTATTTCACAGAAAATCTTCCTTGGGCCTTTTCAGTTTGAGGAGTGCCTCCAGAATGAGGACCCATGTTTAGCTGGAGAGCAATTGCCACACTTCAGATTCTTTCCCTTTCACTAATACCATCCATAATCTGCTGAAATCAAGTGGCTTCTTGTGAATCAAAAGGTGCCTTTTTTTTCCATGTGCCTTGAGGTGCAGCTCTCCTCACAATGGGATGCTGACAAGTGGAGAGCAGGACAGGCTGGACTCAATCCCACCACTGAGGTGGGGAAAGTGGGAATAGAGTGACTGTCCTTCAGGGCTGGAGAACAGGCAGCAGGAGCTGTCATCTGCCAGTAATGCAGGGCTTGGTTTGAATAAGTAACTGGGCTGGTAACCAGATTTTAAAGTAAACTACTGATATTTCCCCAGCTTCTCTGGGTTAGACCCAATTAGAAAATTGAAATGCTCAGACTGATCTTTGTCTCTTTAGCAGCTTCCCTGGCAAGAAGCAGGGATCCCCTGGCACCCCAGCACCTGGAACCAGGGGCTCCTTGGTGTGTTCCTGCCACAGAACAGCTCCTGTTTCACCCTGAGCTCGGCTCTGTCTGAACCTCACACATGCCCAGGGCTGAGGGGGGACAGCAGGGCCCTTCCCTGGCACAAATTGCCGTAAAGCTGATAATAACAGACCTCAAAGGCTCTTCCTTTCACTTAACACTTCGACAGGAAAGTGTTTCTCAGTGTTTCACTTTTTTCTCAGTGCAAAGGCAGTCAGAGCACAGGAGTTACTCAAACAGAATTGAGATCAAAGGGATCTCTGCTGTGCAGCATCACCTCACATATCTGAAATTTGCCTCTCTGCCTCCCCTCGCTGCTCCAGTAGGATGTATTATTTAACACTGCATTTAATCCTTTCCTGAGAGATCACCAGGTTTAGTTCAAGGCTAATGATCTGCCACTGGAAGGGTTGTGGTCAGTGGGAGCTGCCCTGAACCCATCTCCCTGCTGCTGGCCACCCCTGCAGCTCAGCCATCACCCACCTGCCTTTAGCCACAGAAGGGAAGATCTTTTTTCAACACCAGAACAAGAAAAAAAAGTCCTGTATAGATGGTGATTTTTTTTTAATCCAAGAAAACATGGAACTGTGTCTAAGTTATGTTCCAGAAATTCAATTGAAGCAGATTCACAAAGCAAGTGCAGTCTTTGTTCTGTGGGGTGGGAGGGGAATAGGTGCTGTGATAGGAAGAAGGAAGTCCTCTCTCCTCTTAGGAGTTGTCAAGTTCTGATAAATCCACTTCCCTTCAAAGAGTTCTTACCACTTTTAGCTCATAGAGAGAAAATACCACACTAAGAATGAGGTACAGGGAATGAGCTCCCTCCACTTTATGAAAACGAGAAAAACCTGCAGAGAGGTTCTGTGAGCAATAAACAAATCAAAATGGGATAAAGACCAACAAATGGGGCAGATGTGAGCAGCTATCAGGCCCATGCAGAAGTGAGCTCTATAAATGATCCCAGCTCAGTTTCTTAGGACCCAGTGAAACAAGAACAACACATAGATGTTTTAAGATAAATATAGTCTCTTACTAATAATGTCACATCCTCTCTAACCTCCCCAGCCGGTCCTAATGGATGAAAACAGCATATTCCAGCTGTTAGCATCCTGCTCAGGCACTGACTGCTTTCCCCAAAACACAGGCTGAGAGTAAAGGCTTGGTAATTAATTACACTGAGAAATTATTTCAGTGGGATTGAACTGCTTAGCTGCCCCCTACTTGTAAAAGGTTTTTTTGATACGTGTATTTGAGGGCTGACTGAGCTCTCATAGGAGTAATTAGTAATTAATAATTATAGGAGCATTATCATTCAAGTGTAATGATGATTTTTTCCAAGGTGCAGGTGGTCCCCAGGAACCCGTGGTAGCAGCAGACAAAGAAACCCACAGAGCTGAAATTTAATGAGGCAAACGCATTGATTACCTTTGCAGGAAACTACATCTGCCTTCAGATGTGCCATCTGGGGCAAAATAACCCATTTATTTTCAGTGCTGTGTGAGTGGGAATGTCAGGATCCCAATTTGGAATTAGAAGTTAAAAAATCTTGGTAATGTAATGCTCAGTCCCCCTGCTGCACTGGCCTAAAGCATCCCTGAGCTTTGGGAAGGCAGAGATTTGTCTCCAGGAAAGGCTGGACAGAGCAGCCCAGGTGTAAAGGGGCTACTTTTGTTACTTCAGGCTCATTTGATTGAAACAGCAACCAGTTCCCATGCAAGAACAGGAGGACTGGAGCCTCTTTACTGGTGGCCAACTCCCAGCACAGCAAATGAAAATGGTGTTGAGCTTTTCCATGGTTCCCTACCTTCCACTTCTACCAGCACAGCAGCTGAATGTCCAGGAGTGTAGGACAGCAGCGTGGTTTGGGGGGAAATGCATTTTCTTCAGTTGTTTTCCCATTGCAAAACTTTGTATTTTGAGCCATATTCTAAAGGTAATTGAGTGGGGAAAATGCCATTTTTATTATTTACTAGAGTTAGGAAACATCATGGAGATAAAACACGTCTATGGGAGTTATCTGTCCTGTTACTCTCTAAAACAGCTGCCACACTGGAAAACTGGAACCAGGGACTTCCAGAAATCACAGAACAATTAATTCTTGGCCCTTTTCTATCCATCATCCGCAGACTTTATTCTTTCAACTCCAGAAAGATTGTAAATGCTGATGTACTCCAGGCTGTCTGAGCACCGATTTGGGTTTCAAAGGAGAGCTGTCACAGCTGAAAGCTGCGAGCTCTGCTTGCTTGGCAACACCCCACTCTATTTTCAGCACGATGTTGTCAGAGCTGTTTACAATCCTGAGCAAATTTCTGACTCCGAGAGGTGCAAATCCGCCCAGCGCTGCGGAAAAGCCATTTCACACGCGTGGAAATAAACACCACTGCTTCACATTTATTCCGTGCTGAACAAGAAAAATCATTTGGCCCAATGAAAAATAAAAAAAGAAGCAGGAAGGAAGCCATGCCAGCAGCAGGAGCACTGACAGAAATACACAGGGAAAATAACACTTCAAAGCTGCTCAGCTGCTTGCAGCTCTGCTATTCCATGCGAATAACTACGAGTTTTCCCTTCACTTTAGGTGCTGTCATTTATCATCTTTATCTGCTATATTGCATCTCTAGCAGCTTCTTTCATGATGGCACCACTCCTAGAGTTTCTGATGGCACTGTTTCTCTTTTTTGCCTACGCCTCCAAGCTTAATGAGAAGTTTAAAGGAGTCCACTGGCCTTTGGCGGTAAGTGAGATGTGCAGCAGAAACCCCCAGGTTTAATTGTGCATTGAAAGGGGCTGGGCAGGAGTTCAGGGTGACTGTAACAACTCTGCTGCCCTGTTAGAGACTTGTCTGAGCTGCCTCTGATTCAGAAGGTCCCAGAGCACTCTGAACTATGCTCTGCTCTGCACTGCAGCTTTTTGGGTGCTGACACAAAGCATGGCTTTATCAAAGCACAGCATTTATGCCCAATGCCAGGCAAACGGCTTAGGGCCAGCATCAGCCCAAGTCAGCCTGACTGCTGGGGGCTCCTTATTGCCACCCTTGCAGAGGGGGAAGCAGGTGTGTTGGTGGTCATGGACAGACTTTATTAGGCTGTGATTAAATGCTCGGGTAGAGTTACACCCACAGACAGAGCTGCTGTGGGAAGGGGCAGCTCCAGCCAGTTCATGCCCACACAGGAGCCCCGTGGCTGCTGGGGCAGTGCTGGGGCTGCAGGAGAGCCCTGGCCACTGGATGTCCCTGCAGCCTCAAATATCACTGCAAAGGGAGCAGCTGCCTTGCAGTACAAATACTTCAGAAAACCTCACTGATCTTATCAAGCTGGATTCTCTTTTGGTACCATCAATAGTTCATTGCAGTGAGGTTTGAATTAGAGCTCTCAGTGTATAAAAATAACTTTAGTGAGGCCACTGTGGATAAAACAGTGTCAGTGACTTTGGCTACAGCTGTGCACAGTTTTCAGCTGGTAATCTCAGTTCCATCATTTTCCCATTTTCTACATGCAGCTGGTTCCAGAACTAAGACAAAAAAGGCACTTGTGTGTTTATTATGGCCATTACCATAACATAGTGCAGGCACACAGGGTAGATAACTGACCTTGTCCTGACTTCAGAGGAGTCAAGTTTCTTACAGGATTTGTGCTTTGAGACAGGATCTTACTCCTCCATCTGTTCTGGAAAGGCAGAAGAGCTAATTGTGGACAGAGCTGAGGTACCATTATCGCAGCCCCCATGATCTGCACGTGCCCTGGAAAGCACAGCTCCGTTTAAAACTCACTGCACAGACATCCCTGCTGGATATCTGACAGGGCACAGCTCAGCAGGACACAGGGATCTTCCCAGGCACTGCTCCTGGGGCAGGCTGGTGGAGCTGGCAGTGGACACAGGAAATATAAATCATTCACTAAATCTAAATCAAACACTAAACCAAGTGTTTGGTTCCTGAATGAGGAGCTCCCCAGACAGGTCTCCATGGAGATCACACAGCCCTGCATCCGCAGAGACAGGCTCCCATTCCCACAGAAGCTGGGACCTCCTGAGCCTCTGCTGCTGCAGGAATTATGCACAAACAGGAGGCGTTTAAGGCATTTCAGGCGATTTTTCCATTAAAGCCCTTGCTGTGCTCCAAGGCAGATGCCCCAGCACAGCCCTTGCCAGGCTGGCACAGGCAGGGTAGAAGCAGGAGTTGTCCCAGCATCCGTAGGAGCAGAAGTTTATGCCAAGGTCCAGGTCTTCTCTTACTTAGAAATATTTCCCAGATGAGCAATTCCTCCTCTGCAGCAAACCAGGCTGTGGTCACACGCCAGCAAGGCCACTGATGCAACACCAGAAGGGCTGAGTGCTCATTTGCAGATGGTTTTTAGAGGAAATCCTTGACCAATCTGAGAATGCACCGTTGCTTCCACAGGATTTCTTGCGCTGCGTCACCGCTGCCATTATTTACTTTGCCATTTCAATTGCTGCTGTCTCAAAATACAGCGATGGAGCATCCAAAGCAGCAGGGGTGAGTAGGCATGAGCTTTGCACCTCAGTGTTGTGGTGAGCTGGGTATGGATGTACTTAAGAAACAGTTCAAATATGACCCCACTGCAAGTAACAGAAGCTTCTTCAATTAACTGAGAATTAATTTGCCTAAAGCAAAGAAGAAATGGTCATTTATTGAGAAAAACATGTTTTGAACCAATTAATAGTTTTTTCACCCTAACAGAGCTGCTCAGTGTTAACTGTACCCGTAGGCAAGCCACCTATTGTGCTTTTTAATTTTACTAGCTGCTCCTGCAAAGAGTGTCAGGGTTCTTGAATGGAGGGAATAATCATAATAATGATGATAATAGTAATAATAATGATGATGGTAAAAAAAACCTCTAAGCTGTAACTGCTAAAGCCAGTCTACATTAAATAATTTCAACCTCCTGCCTCTCCTGCTTAGTTTTACTTGGATGAGTGGAAAGAACAGCAGTGTCATTTTACTCTCCAGTACAAGGACTGCCCAGGAGAGAGCCTTCACCATCAGCATTTTGTGGTCAGAAATACAATACAGCCCCTGCATCTGCAACTTGACTCTAAGCATCAATAATGTATGCAACATAAATAAAATCTGCATAACAATTTTATAAGCTCAGGAAGAGCAATGTCCCGTGGTGTTAGATGGCCAGCAGCCCTTCCCAAACCATCCCACAGTACAAACCCAAACCTTGTTTTAATCTTTGTCCCTGCAGTGAGACAGGCATGGAGTGTGTGCAGCCCAAGCTCCCAGCCCAGCACCCAGCCTGTGCTTGGCACAATTCTCCTGCTCTGGCACTGGAGGGGGAACTCCAGAATCATTTTAATCTCAGTCTGGTTCACTCAGCAATAGACACATCTCCTTGCAAACAAGGGGAAAATTATTTCCTGAGAAATGGAGGTGATTTCTTGGTGGCAGAGGTGCTGTGGGACAGTGGAGGTGCAGGAGGTGCTGATGCCCAGAAGATGCCCAGAGGCTGAGAGGGCTGCAGCCTGGGGGAGGGATAAGGACACACCTGGTCACTTCTCAGGCTCCCAAATCAGCTGTAATTCAGTTGATGCCAACGTGTCACAAACCATTTCCCTTCCCTGCCTTTTTGGAAAGGCACAGGCCATAGAACCAGGGAGTTTTTCTTGTGTGAGTTTGGCTCGGTTTGGTTTGTCCCTGACAAACAGGAGCTGTTGTTTTGCCCTTCCAGGTGTTTGGGTTTGCAGCCACCATCGTGTTTGCTGTTGATTTCTACATCACCTTCAATGACCTGGTGGCTTTCCTCAAGCAGGGCAGCTCTGATGGCCCCGAGGGGCAAGACAAGACTGAAGGTGGGTAAAATTCCCAAATTTCCTGCTTGTTACACGAGCTGTAGTGGGGGATTTCCCTCTCCATTTCACCCTTGGCAGGGAGCAAGAGCTCTTGCTCTGTTCTTGGGTTTGTGTGCCACAGCTCTGCTCAGTTAGGAAGCTGCAAATGGAATTCCAGTGATTTATGAAGATAACCTGCAAGCCAGGAATGTGAAGTTTCTCAGAGTTTCACAGCCTCTAATTCTGAAAGGCCCCAAATCCAATTACAGAAATCACTGTGCAGCACAGATTTTCTTTCCCCATTAAAATGTCTTACTGTAAAAACAAGCAAACATCTATTTTTTTTTTTTTTGGTAACTTAAAATTAACATCCATTAATCCACAGCCTTTTATGTCCAAATAGTGCTTTTCTCTTTATTATTTCTGTATCATGATTGCCTCTTATGATCATCTCTGACCATCTGTGGGCAAATGGCCTTGAAATCAAGGGTCAAACAGCATAAAATTAACAAGGTTGTTACCAGTTTTTTTTCTATTACAGTCTACTTCAGATCAGACAGATCAACTTAGACAAAGATAAAAAAGAGGGTATTGGGTGTTAGATCTAGTTCAAGGAGTAGCTGTTCTGCAGTTTCCCAGACCCCAAATCAG
This sequence comes from Eopsaltria australis, assembly GCA_034509425.1. Lineage (NCBI taxonomy): Eukaryota > Metazoa > Chordata > Aves > Passeriformes > Petroicidae > Eopsaltria > Eopsaltria australis. The sequence goes on from JAVTVJ010000531.1 coordinate 1,752,528, forward strand.
GCATTATGTCCCTGTGACTCCTTATTGCACCCTCATGGATTAAAGACTGCTCCACACTTAAACAAAACAAAAAAAAATACCCCAAACCCCAGAAAACCAGCCCATTTAAAACCCCCTCAAAACCAAACACCCAAGATGTGCATAGAATCCTAGGGAGTGAACAGCAGCACTGACAATCTCTTTTGGGGATTTTAGGAGACTGTTAAGTGTTTTGCAAGCTTTAGGCTGAAAAGAGAGGCAAAGGAAACAAAGAATTAAAGGAACAGGAAACAGATTATAAAAGCTGGAAACTGAACTCCTCTCAGAAGATGATCAGGTGGCCAGGGTGCAGAGTTAGGGTACAGATTAGATCTAATATCCCTGGAGATGGAGACACAAAGACATCAAGTCACAGAAGTGCAGTCCCACAGCTTGGTGTTGGTGTTTGTGGCCATGCAGGGAGGGCTCAGCCCTGCAGCCCAGACTCGCGTTCACACGGGGGCTGAGGCCAGGCTGGAGCTCTGTGGGCCTGGTGGCATTTCTCAGCATCTCAGAGGGCTTGAGCTGCAGAGCAACAGCAGTGGCCAGAGCAGCAAGGATGCCAGCAGGGCCTCTCAGCAGCATCTCCAGCTCCTTCAAACACCATCCCAGGTCCCATCACCTCAGCAGGAACTGTCATTTCACACAGGGTTCATTCCCAACCCTGCTGTGTCCTTTGAAGCACACCCTGCCAGAGCAGCCTCTCCCAGCCACAGCCACAGCTGAGGGGATTTCCAGTTTGCATTTTCACTTTTGTTCCTTGTTTCACCCCTCAGATCAGGACTCCGACTCTGACTCAGACTGAAGAACCAAACACCACCCAAGCCTGAAGGGAAGATGATCAAGCACTTTCCTCTGTGCTGAATGCACTGCCAATTGAAACATCCCCTCATTTCAGCCTCTTTCCACCTCACTGTTTATGGAATCACCAGAGCACAGTCAGGGCAGTGATGTGGAAAAGGAGACAATTCCCAGTGCCATTAAACACTCCTTCACAGCTACAGATCCTACAGTAGCTCTGTCCAGACAGCACAGCTCAGTTCTCTGTTGCCCCTCCCCACTCAGCACATCCGTGTCCTGAGTAAATGGGAACAGCATTTTTAACATTTACAGCTTTAAATGTGCTTTCGTAATTCCAAATCTTTAACACTTAGAGCTTTTATACTTCTTGACGTGCCAAAGAAGAGAGGTTTGGGTGCCTCCATTTGTCTTTTTCTTGATTAACTAACAGTATTTCTTTACCTGAAGTCTGAATACTCCCAAGCACTGAAGGCATGGATTACAGTTAACACGTTGGTACCTTCCTATCTCCTGCCTACCTGTGACAAGGAAGTGACAACTGGAAATCTGCAGCAAGAGCAAACCTCAGAGTACCACGGTGCTGCAGGGCAGCTGGCTCATCAAACAGTCAGTATCCCTTTGTTGAAGCTGCCTGGATGGAGTCACATCCCCTCTGCTGCAATTTCACCACAGGACGTGGTGGAACAGGTGAGGCAGCTCTGGGCAGCCCTGTCCTGTTCTGTGGATGCCCCTGGGAGTGTTGGCACCAGCAAACACCTCCCAGCAGGAGCTGCCTGGTGACACCTGCAGGTGTTTGTGTCCCAGGCCCCAGTGCCTGATGTCCTGCTCTGTGCTGAGGCCGCTGCTGCTGCACTTGTGCCACTGGTGCTGCCACACTGAGGGTGCCCAGGCCCCAGGAGGGCAGTGCCCCCTCTGTGAAAAGGCAAAGGAACCAACCCCAAACTACAGAATGTCTGCAATGAATTCATCTCCCCAGCCCCCTCTGTCAGTGTGTGTGGGGTGGGTTGGGTTGGCTTTCCCCCCTGGAAGGATGTGATTTATCTTGGGGTGTTGTGTTCCAGAGGAAAAGCCCTCTGAATTGACAGGCTGTTTCCACAGCTAGCACCACCCACTTTGGAATATTTGTGTCCTTTTATAAACCCTTGGGAATGCTGGGAAGAGCATGGCACGCTCCTTACAGATGGCATCAGACAGGTCTGTGGCAAAGAAACCTGTACATATTTTTAAAAATGGATACAGAACAGGTGTGATTAAAATGAGAGCAGATGCTACTAACAGAGTAAGTGAAAACCAGGGATGAAACAATGAAGGCAGATTTCCTTTGGATAAAATCAGCATGTGGGTTCCAGTTCCCTGTGGCAGCAGGACAGGGGAGCTGGCAGGAGCAGGGGAGGGGCTGCTCAGGCTCAGAGGTGTCCAGCAGGCAGCTCCTGCATCTCCTGCTTCCTGACCACTCAGAGAATAAATGCAAAACAAGGGGCTGCTTCTAAATGTGACAGATAATCTGTGATTTATGAGAAAGATCTCCTTGGACCTTTTCCTGTACGAAATCCTGTGTTTCTTTCCCTTCTCTTGTCATATTTTACTGGCACACACTGTGATGTTCAGGGGACCTGGGCTCATTTTTATACTCATTTTGTATCTCTCTTTTTTTTAAAGTAAAAAATGTACTGCATGTCACAAGCTGGAGACATGGTTAATATTTAGAAACCATGCTGGATTAAATCTCTTTTAATAGGAGTGTTGGGTGTCTTTACTATTTGGAGACCTGATTTTGCTGCTTTGCACAAGGAACAGTGGCTTAAGGAATCCTGAATCCGTGCTGGGAGGGGCAAATCCCTTTCCAGTCCCGAATGGGCAGCTGCAGACCCCAGGATGGAGCATTCCAGCCCATGGCACACACCAGGAACACTCCAAGAGCAGTTCCACCACAGCTCCCTGAGCAGCAGAGCAGTTCCAGGCTCTCTCTGCTCCACTGCTCTCTCCCCAGAGCCTCTCCCGTGGTTTCCCATCAATTCCAGCCCCACACCAGCCACTGGGAAGAAAATCATCCCAGGCCAGGCCACGTTTACAGATGAAGACGCTGTTCCAGTACTTTAATATGTCCATTTATTAAACAGGAAGTCCTTCACAAATGATTCCGTACTATATTGATTGGGCTAAGTGTTAGAAAACTACCATTTCTGCTACATACAAAAATACAGACTTTACCACTATGCAGAATGATCAGAAGAGTACCGTGAAAACCCAGAGAGCTCAAATCTTCCAATAGCAGAAAGAAAAGACAGAAAGACAACTAAATAAAAAAAAAATTTACAAAAAGTATTGTGCCCATATACAAAAGACTGGAAAAGCAAAATGACATTTAAAACTGATAAATACACCATTTAAATTATGCTGCAACAGCATGGATTTTAAAACCAAGACTGCTTTGTGTATTGCAAGATTTTACAATTCTTCAACTTGTGTTTTTTGATTAGCACAGACACCAGAAAGAACAGAACAAACTGAAATATATGGAGTTACTGGTGTAGAAACAAGCTGGAGGTTGTGTTTTCCTGTAGGGTACCTTGCCCTTGAGCTTGGTCAGGCATTCCCAGGACACTTTTCTGCTCTGCCAGGGGAGTCCCAGCTGCGGGCACGGCAGGAAGGTGCCCCCAGCTGGAGGCTCCGCCCTGGAGCAGCTGCTGCAGCTCCGGGCTCTGGCTCTGTGAGAACTCCAGAGCTCAGCAGAACAAAGGGAAATCCTCCAGGGCTGGAATTGTCTCCAGGTGAATGTGCTGACTGCTGGCAACTGCAGTCCTGCAGCAGATCTGGTGATCAGGGAGCCCTCACCCCACACAGAGGATGCTCCAAGGGTTCTCCAGGACAGAACACTGCAGGTTTTACTCCAAAAGCAAAGTACCAAGGGTGTTACACAGGAGACTTGTGCTCGTGATAAAAGGAAAATTGCATCCCCTTTGCTCAGCCTGAATGGAATTCTAACCTGGTATCTCCAAAATGCCTCTGAGCTGTTTGCAATTACAAACCTGGCAATGCAGCACCTGTAGCCCAGAGGGATGAAGTCTTTTGGTCAGGCCTGGATGCTCCCTCCTCAGAAGCTGCAAACTGTGAATGATGAGCTAGAACTGGAATGTTAGGATTGAGCTGCAGAGTCTGTCCAGAGGACAAACATCCCACACTGAGCCCCCTCCAAAGGCTCAGGGGAGGGAACTGGAGCACCCTGCTCATCTCCAGGCTCAGGGGGCAGCCGAGGGCAGGGCAGAGCAGACACAGCCTGTGCTTCCCCAGGGATCAGATTGAGTGCACAGGAGGGCAGGCAGTGACCACAGCAGCCAGAAACCTGCTGCTGGTGGGAACAACGAGGCCAGAGCTGCATTAGTGACCCACATTACAAAAATAGTGTTAACTGGATTAATAAATTTACATCTCTATTCCTGTGAATGACAAGTGTTTGTACCACACATGGAAGGCACCCTAGGTGAAGCAGTTTTTCGGTATTTGTTTACAATTCTGTGAAAAGACATACAAAGTGTCAACTTCCAAATCAAATTTGAGCATTAGAATGAGAAATAAATACATACTTTACTATTTTATTGTGGGTTCCTGAACCCTTACAAACTTCAACATATACAAATAGTTTCAAAATGACACTAACACAGAAGAGAGTAAATCTAGACAGAGATAATGATTAGCTAAGTCATTCGTCCTATTATGTCATAAATGTTGTGTCTAAAGTATAGAAATCATTTTAAAATGCAATACATTGGCCACAATATATAAATCAAAATATTTTTTTACTCCAGGACTGTGATGTATGAGTTAAAGCTGGATGAGCTGTAGTGCTAAGACACTCTCCCTCCACAAGATCCAACAACAGAAACCAGTAAACATTCAAGATTAAAGTAGAAACAGTAGAAAAATGAAGGTAGCAATTGTTGTAATAAAAGGGTGCTGGCCAGGACCACTTTAACCTGCAGACATCAGGATAGCTGGAACATCACTACAAATACTTAGACAACACTACTTTTGGGATGAAAAGGGTACCAAAAGTGGTAAATCAGCCTAGTTAAGAGAGGATGCTTGCTTTCAGACACATGAAGGTTTTAATTAAATATGTCTATTGAGACATTTGTCCTAAGAGAAACAATACAATACCCTGAAATTTCCTGTGCTCTACACAATAGCCTGTGACTGTCAGCAGAGGCAGATGCTCATATTCCATTCTGTTACTCACATCCAGATGTTATTAAAATAGCTGTAGGGACCAGCCCCAATCAAAAAAATAAGAACCCCCCCCAGATACTCTGTAAAACAATCTGGCTATTGCCTTTTAAATGCTCCTATGTCCTCATTCTGAAGCCATGAAGAAAGTTCCCACATCCTTCCATAAATGCTAACTGGCTTTTTAAAGTTCCACCCGTGAAGTCCACGGGATACAGATAAAACCTTCATAGTAAACACAAAGCTCTATGTTATAAATATGTCAATCAAGGTAACTATGTATATTGTATATAAAATTAAATATCTTCTGTTTGCCAAGTATAATTTAAAAAGGAATATCTGTGGCTAGTTATAAAAAAATATTTATTAACCCATAGAGATTAAAAGGCAATTTCATTAACTCGTACGAAAGAGCTGCACTGGCATTCTGGATAGGTGACTTCATCTAATCACATTCCTATGATAAATAGACAACTTTCATTTCTGGGCATATATAAGAACACTTTTGAAAGCTGCATATCCCAAAAGAAAATTAGACTGTGTTGTATACTCTAAATTAAAGGCTACCAGAAATCACAGTGTAAGCAGATTTTTTAGAAGATTATTTTTAGCATACAAATGGTTAAATTATAGACAGATTTTTAAAATACAACACAAAAAAAATAAAAGACCACAACAAGGGAACCCTTTCAGGTTGGACAGCACCACTCTGACTTGGTCAAGCAGATCTATCAAGGTGGCCAAGTGGCTTATAAGGAAAATAATATACCAGGAAAAACCTCGAAAATGTCATTCAGAGATTTCCTGAGTATTTGTATAAATTCATTTTAACCAACTCCCTCTGTCAAAATAAAGAGGGGAACATGGCATCATTTCTACAAGGTATTTTCAAACATTCTGTGCATTTTTGGTGCTGATTTCAGATCATTTTAAAACGCTTTTGTTGCCATTGAAACTCCCACACAGGACACCTCCACCTGCACAGCAACTCAGAGCTCTGCTGGCCCTCCACACAGTGAGCAATCCATGATTTCATGCTGCAAACAACACGAGCCAAGTGCCTGATTTTCAGAGGTGCCACACGTTGGTTTTACTCCTCCCTGTGGGACTGAGCAGGGACCAGCCTGGATCCCCCTCTGGAGCCTCTGGAAGCTGAGCCCGGGCAGTCCCAGCCCTTTCTGAGCCCCCCTGAGCTGCTGGGATCCCCACACTCACAATCTCTGCACTGTGGGCTCTCACTGTTCATGGCTCACTTTGAAAGCACTGGATTGTCACATCTGTGTCCTTCTCACATCTCCAATTCCTTATCAGACTGTGCCTTTTTATTATCCTGAACTCCTGCTGAAGATTTTTGGCTCTGGAGCTTTCAGCACAGGAACTGTTCTTTATGCTCCTGCATGGACAAAGCTGTTCAGTGTCCCAGCTGAGCAGGATAGAGGATATTATTTTCTGCACTGTCTGAACTGCTATTAAGTTTGGTTACATTTTTTAATTATGCCCTAAAAACATTATTCTTGGTTATTTAGATTTTTGGTGGGTTTTTTTCCCTCATGAAAGAAAACAAGTAGAAATGATTACAAAGTTGTCATGAGACAAGAAAATAACAGAGAAAGAGGCCTAAGGAGAGAGAGGAAGAAAGGATTGCATTAATAAAGCCACAGATTAGGTAAGCATTTGCTGAGCCTGCACATCCCCAAAACAGCAGAGAGGTGACAAATACCACATTCATTTAGGGACCTTAAAGCTCATGAAAAGCTCTGGTTTAACTGACCCAGAACTGTCCAGGGCAGCCTGCAGCAGAGCCACTCTCCTGCTGTGTCCACAGCACTTCATGCACCACTCCCTGTGCCCTGCTGGGAGGGGCAATCAGCACAGGGGCAGAATAACCCACAGGGGAAAAAGAAACTATTCCTTGGGGGAGAGCAGGAACCCTCCCCTCCTCTGCCTAGAAAAGCAATGAAATACAGAGAGGTGAAACAACTCCAGAGCGTGCCATGAGACACAGGGTGACAAACACCACCAAGTGTCTGTCACAACACGTGACAAACCAAAGAAGAAGTGACACACACTGCTGCCTTCACTGCAATCCCGTGTAAAAGACACTTTGTAAGTGGAAGATGAGGAGCTGCTGCCAAGGCCCAGCTCTTTGTGCTCCTGGAGCCAGGGAGTGACAGACTGGAATCTCAGATCCCTGGAGCCAGTGCCCCTCTCTCAGAAGGCACAGGGGGTCACTCTCTACCCCTCCCAAGCTCCAAGCACGTGGCTCCTACAGGAATTTCACACAAACACCAGCCCTGCACAGTCCCACGGGAAAGAACACCCAGCCCAGCCTGCTGAGCCATCAGGAAAAGCAGCACAGCTGAAATGAAGGGATCTTGGACACGTTCTGATCTTCCTGGCACTGCAGCAGACACTACACAGACCAACAAACCAGGCTTAGCAACAACTAAATATTAAATCATTAGATCCATGAGGCACAAATATTCCAAATGAAAGGAAAAGGTGGAGAGAAGAAGGAACTGGCTTTACTCAGACTCATGAGTGAGTTGCTGTGTGGCTTTAGGAGCTCCTGCTGGGGCCTCACCTGAGCCTGACAAACCTGAGCAGGGAGAGGCAAACAGACTCTGCCAGCACTGAGTAACAAATCTCCTCTGCTGCTCCAGTCACTGCTTATTGTTTGACATTTTGATGTCTGTGCATAGGCTGCAGAATTCAGACATTTCTACACCCAGAAACACAGAGATTCCAGGTCTGAGGGCTCTCTTTGGGGACTCATCCAAACTGTGATTGTTTCAAGCATCCTGTTCCTGCCAAGTTCAACTGCTTGCTTTCATTTAGTTCTGTTTACAGTGGGGTTTGAGTCCCTTTGTGGAGCTGAACAGCACCCTTAAGGACTAAAAGGAATTATCCCTATGTGCTAGCAATTACAGGCAAGACTACCTGGCTGAGAGAAGCAATTTACTGTCACTTTTCCAAGTAAGTTAAAAAAATTTAACTTTCCACCCTCTTCCTTAAGGGTTTTTTGTGTGACTGCAGTTCAGATAACACTCTTAAAATAGTGCCTCACCAATAGACTGTGTAAAATTAACCCAGGGGGAAAGAAACATGTATACATCAAATGATCTTAGTATTTCAAACTTCATTGTGTCTCACATCTGCTTTATTTCCCTTCTATATAATCCAAACAGTAAATAACATCCCTGCAGAGCAGTAAGTGCTGAAGATTTTTTAGAAAGTATATACTGTACAACACTAAAATCATCTTTGGTCCCAAAAATCAGGAAATTACAAATTTACATTTGCTTTTGTTTCACAAAGTGAATCAGTGTTTTTTAAATTACTGTTCTCTTCTGGATTCCAGCCTGAGAGCTGTGCTAAGCTCAGGGCATGATGTGAGTGCTGAACACTGGCACCCACAGCTGAAGGGAGCTCACCCCTCCTGCAGCAGCCCCAGGGCCCCTGCAGCTCTGCCCAAGGAGTGCCCTGGAGCTGGGACTGCCCCAACTCTGCCCCTGCCACTGCAGCTCAAGGGGGCTGGGACCTCCCTCCAGAGAAACCCCCAGTTACCCTTCTGCTAGGCCAGGAAACGCGCAGGGGGTTGAAAGGTACCAAATTCATAAACCCAGAGAGGCACAAGAGCTCCCAGAGCTCTGCCCCAACCACAAGGAGCCCAGGGAACAAGGGAGAGGATCTGGGAGTGCTCCTTCAGCCCTGGCCAGGGACAGGGCACTCCTGACAAAACCCACTGTGACACATCCTGCTCCCTGATTTCCGATGGCAGCTCCACTCTAGAAGCACAGATCTGCAGAACTGCAGGTTGTATTTCAGTAGGTGGGTTTGGCTTAGTTTTGATTTTGGTGTGGGATGTTTGGGGTTTTTTTGGTTTTGTCTGGTTTGGGTTTGCTTGGGGTTTTTTTACACTCTTTATACAAGTTCCAGACTGGGTATGCTTGTGTTACTTTTAAAAAGTTTCTTAATCATTGCAAGCTCTGCCACTCCTGGGCAGTGCTGGCAAACAGCAGGGCTGGCACAGCAGTTCTGGCAATAACAAATTGTTATTTCTTCCCACACTGCCCATGGAACTGTCATGCTCAGCTCAGGGAATGCACCCAGGTGAGACAGCCCTCTGTGAAATGTCTCTGCTCCAACCCAACACCAGGAGTTGGTTCAATCTGCTTTTAAAGTGGTGTTCCCTTTGGCATTGCATCCAATAAAGCACAATAAAACATTACTGCAGGAACTGGTAAACCATCAGTCACTAAGAAAATGCAAATATTCCTCAACCTCATCAGTAGCTCTGAATTTTAATCTCCATCTTAGCCACTAAGGTGAAATGCACTGTCAGTACATTGAAAATGAAGGCATCACCTTTGTCACCTTTTTATCACTCATAAAATAATTCTCTGCTGCTCAATTTGCATATTGCAGCATTAGGTTCACACTTTCACTGTCCCAGCTCCCTCCAGTATTATAAAAGCCCAGGCACTTCTCCTGATCTCCTGTTTGGTGTAACTTGTTTTTCATGGTTAAAATAACTTCTCCACAATCCCCTGCCAGCTGTTCACAAGGCTCCAGGTGCTGCACTCACCCGAGGAGTGCAGCTCCAGCAGGACACAGAAGCTCAGGCATACATGGCAAACAATTCCACTAATTGCACAGATTTTCATTTTCCTCACAACCAGAAAGGAGTTCAGCTCTAGAGATCTCCTCCCACACACACTGTCTTCACACAGGCACACAAATGCCAAGTAATGCACTACAGAGATAAAAAACACCAAAGAGACAGAAAAATATCAAGAGACATCTTCCTAATAATATTGTGACATTGTCTAGCAAATTACTGCTGAATTTGAGTTCTGAGTAGAGAAAATGGAATTCATTCACTGGAAGTACAAGGAAAATGAAAAAAAACTTCAGTTAAGTAAAACTATTTCTAAACAAATCAATAAAATCATATTATTTTCCAATTAGCTAAATTCAATTTCCAAAGAAGTATTAGGGGAATAAATCTGCAGAAACACCCAGTCAAAATAAAAACCAGGTTTACCTACTACCAATAGGTTTAATTTTAGAACAACCATCCTTCCAGAAAGAAATATTTACCTTACATGAATCACAACATTGCAACCGTAGGAACACTTTAAAAGCACATAAATTCTTGCTAGTTCTTGCTCCCCCTGGGCTTGGAGGGAAAGCAAGTTCTAGCAACAACTTCTAGAAATGTTCAACCTTTAAAAAAGAACAAAAAGAAAAAAAGGAAAAAAAAAACCCAAAACAGAACAAAAAGAAAGCCATGGCTGGAATGTAAGTCTATAGGATGACAACCCCTTCATTCTCTACTGTGCCCCTCAAGCCCCTCTTCTCCACCCTGTCTCCTAAATATATCTATTTCCCCACTTTGGAATGAAAACTGGAATGTGTCCCAAGACGAGCAGACAACCCCCTACTGACACTCAGTGCATCCCCGTGGCCACCAGCAGCCAGCCGGGCTGAGCCCAGTGCAGGGCTGGCCAGTGGCCCTTTCCCAGCAGGCTGCATCCATGAGCATCCATGAGGAATGGGGCTCCAGCAGGCAGGCAGGTGTGCAGAGAGAGGCTCAGGGCAGGAGGAGCAGCACAGACAGACACAGTTTGGGATGGACACGGCCGTGGCTGAGTTATTGCTGAGTGCCCCTTGGCACAGCTGGGTGCTCCATCTGCTCTCTGGATGTCCCTCCTCCCTCACCCAGGGCAGGGCTGCTCTGTCTCTGGGGCAGCTGAGGAACACTGGATCTTCAGGGAGGGAAGGAACTGAGGTGCAGTTAATCCAAAACAGTAACACACTTCAGAACAGACATATATTATATATTATATGAGCTATATAATATATGCACATCTACACGTGGAGATCTTGAAGGGCTCTTCCTTTTGAACAACCAACATTCCCTGCCTCCGTGACAGCAGCTTCTGGCTCAATGCACTCTGCACACGTGCCGGGCTGGGCATCCTCCGCCACCCTGGGATCCACCTCCTCCTCCTCAAACAAAGCCAAACCCTTATTCCATGAGGGAGCTGGGTGCTGGTTTCCCTTTCAGTGGCAGGCTCTGGGGTGGCTCTCAGGCGTCCAGGCGCTGGATCTCGGGGCGGTGCACCACCTCCCTGGACTCGGTCCGGGCGCGGATGTAGTCGCTGCTCTGGCGGCTGCTCTGCTGCCGGCTGCTCAGCCGCCACTTCCTGACTGCCACGAACGTGTTCACAGCGTACACTGCCATGGCCAGCAAACCAAACACCTACGGAGCACAAACACCCGTCACACACCACTCCCGCTAACAACAACAAAAGCAGCTCCGTGGCAAAGCGCTCACGAGTTCAGGTTCCTGCACTGATAAATCCTCATGGCCTGCGAAACTGCATTTTCCTTCTTCAGTGAACTAGAGAAGCTGCAAAAGTGGCCGAGATCAATGATCCCAGGAAGCAGAGTTCCCTGACTACCAACAGGACAATTAAATCCTGCAGTGTAGCTCTTCATCCAAGGGCTCATTCCTCGGGGTGCACACAAACAGTGACAAGTCCAGAGCATCAGCCTGGAGAAGCAGCTGCTTTGCAGTTTTTCCTCTATGCTTCTGCAGAACTCAAGTGATTTTAAAAACCAGGTATGAAAAGAAAATACAAAAGAAAATAAAAAGAGGCTGCAAACTCATGCACAAAATTAATTCGCTTGAACTGACTGTTGTAGGTTTAAAACCCTGAAGTGCTGCTACACTCACACCAGAGAATAATAAATCATCTGTACTGAGTGAGAAATCAGCAAATTACATGTAAGCAGCTTCAATTTATTCTGAATTTTTGGCTCTATCTTTTCCTGCAACATAGAGCAGGATCACGTAAGGCAGCTATGGACAAAGACATGTTCAACTGTAAAGTGCTCTCTGCACATCGTTTTTGTGCTGTTCTTGTCTCAAGCCTTAAGAAAAAGGATTTTAATGCTCTTAAAATAAAAGAACTATCTTATAGCAATCTGTAAAATTAGAAGTAAATTGTGATGGCAAAGGCAACAGGTGTATTCAATCAATGAGTAACAGTTAATTTTCAGTTTTAATAGAAGATAAGAGTCAGATATAAACAAGTTTAAATTCTTACCACAGCAGCGATTTCTGCTCCAGTTTTATGGTTTAAAGCAGCAAGTACTACAGAGGCAATGAAAAAGAAGAAAGTGCTGAGTCCAGTGTTGACCAGATCCTAAAAAAATAAATTCAGTAGCATTACTAAATGATGATTGTTTGCTTTATCAGAAGTGATGACACAGGAGGTTGGAAAATGAACTGCAGCAACACTTGGCCAGCTCCTCTGCAGGTGCCCAGGTGTCCCCCAGAAGGCAGAGACCGTCCCACAGGGCCAGCAGTGTGAGCTGCAGTCCCACAGCACAGGCACAGAGCAGCCCTGGAACATCACCTGTACTCACAGAGCAGCCCTGGAACATCACCTGTGCTCACAGAGCAGCCCTGGAACATCACCTGTGCTCAGGCTGGCTCTGGGCAGAGCTGCCAGCACAGGGATGGGCTCTCCCTGTTCCACCCCAGCGGGTGCTGAACCAGCCTGGCTGCCTGAACTGCAGAACCCTGCTCCTCACATCCCAACAGAGCTCCTGCCCTGCCCAGACGCCAGCCAGGAGCTTTCCTTGAGGCCTGCATTGAACAAAACTGCATGTCCTGTGCTCCTTCTGTGAGTAACAGCTGCCAGCAGTGTAAGAACATGGAGATTTTTACCTGTTTATTGCATAAAACTGATGTTTCAAGCAGACATTTCAGAACAGACACAGCAACACGCTCAGGGAAAACTGCTTTAGTCCAAGCAATGAAAAACACCTTGCCACACACAACTCACAACGTGCTGCACATGCCACTGGTGCTCAGATGGTGATGCTGCCATGCCTCACCTCAAACAGGGTCATTAACATGTCACTGGAACCAAAGGAAGAATTCTGAATGGCAGGTATTTGCACGAAAGTAATTACATCAATACAAGACTAAATGATCAGACTGAAGGGAAAAAACATTCAAGGGTGTAAATAATAAAAGAAATAAAGTCTAGATTCATTCAGGCCAAGGTATTCAATGTGTTATCAGGACACCTTTCACATCTGATGTGTATGGACACTCCCACTAAATTGGGGAACACCATTCCCAAACCTTGACACAAAACTACCATGAATGAGCAGGTGAGGTCAGGGTGGAGGGATCAAGAATTCAGCACACCCATCAAATCAGTGAGAAGTGAATACTGCCATAGACAGAAGGAATGGAAAGAAAACCTGCATTCAAGGTTGCTCTGCAACTTACAGGCTTGAGGTAAAGAAAAAAAACAAAAAAACCCACACAAAACAAAACCACAGTGATCCGGACAATTCTCACCACATAAAAACAATCACAATAATTAGAATTCAAGGACATTTTGTTCTACTTGACTCTCCCACATGCAAGGCAGCCTCACTTCCTGTTACAGCTCCCTCACTTTTTCCATTTTTTTTGTTATTTTATTTTTTTCCCAAAGTGCATCTTGTGAAGTGCAACAAGAAGTCAGGCTTAGAAAAGCTAAGACATGACTCTAAACTGACTCTGCTGGGTATGAATCCCATAACTGTGTTCCAGTTCCACAGCACAGACTTTGCAGGGAATGCTGCCACCCAGCCACCCCCAGAACACCTCTTTTCCCAGCCACCATTACAGAGTGCTGCAGAAAGGAACTGCAGGAATGGAAGTTTCTGGCACTGTGTTATTCACAGAAAACTGTCTATTTTGAGGGTACTGACTCAGCAACAGCTGGTTATGAAAACTGAGTGTCCAGACTGCACCAGGCATCACTGGGGCCTGATCCTCATCCCAAACAGGGACTTTCCCAAGGAATGGAGAGGCTCCCATGGCTCATGGCCACTTCCACCCTCATGTCCAGATGTCACAAGCCCAGTCAGACACAAACTCTTAGCAAACAGTAAAGAAATAAAAGCAAATGGTGGGTCTCACAAATTCCTACTGATTTTTCACCCGCCTGTGTACAGAGATTTTTTATCCCTGCTCAAGCTCACTGAGACAGATGCTACCTGGCACTTAGGACATCAAACAAATCCAAATTCTATTAACTAGCTATTGCACTTTCAATTATCAAACTTCTGCTTTGCAGACATAAAGTTTAAACTTTATATAAATAGAGGTATTAGAAAATAAATGGCATTTCCAAATTTCTCTGCAGCTCTGAGTTTACAGCTCTAACTGTGCTCCTGCAGCTGCCAACACGAGCTGAGGTTCTCACCTGCACAAACCTTTTTCCCACTAGAGAGGAAGTCTCACTGTGCCTGCAACAGATCCAGCTTCAACAGTGTTCAACATTTTCACCAAGTCTCTGTGTAAATATATGTGTGTCACCAAGAATGTGGAAACCAAATATTGAGGAGAGGGCAGCTATGTTCTTGGATAATTAAAAAAAATAAATTAGTTCAACTCAAGGTCAGGTTGTGTATTTTACCACCAGAGTACATTTGGTATTTACAGGAAGGACCTGCAGAACAGAGACAAAACCCTAGAAGAAATAATTTGGAAGAATTTAGTAATTACTGTAGGCAAGCATCTCAAGAGGTGCTGCCATGACCAAAAAAAGGGAGAAAATTCACTTGTGCACTCCTTTGGATAAATGGATACAACAGGTGATAATCCTACCTGTGCAAGGAACACTGGAATGATGTGTCCTGTTCCAGTATCCACATTTGTTAAAGAATGTTGAAAAATTGGACAGGGTACAGAGAAGAGGCACAGAAGTTATTGAAAGGAGAAAATTTCTCACAGTATGAATCAAAAGAACCTCACTTGCTTTGAATATTAAAAAGATTGAGCTGTGTACGTGAAGACTCCAGTGCTCAAACAAGCAAAAATACTGGTTTGTTTTAAAAGCTTAACATCAGAAAGCCAACGAAATGAACAGCGTAACAAAATCAAACGCTGCACAGTAAAGGCAGAAGTCATATTCAAAATGAAGCTGATTTTGATTGCAGAAGACCCAACCTTCAGAACAAGCAGCCAAAGATGTATTTAACATTCTAGCCTTTCACTTCTCATAATCCAGGTTATGCTTTTCCAGACACACATTCTGTACTTCCTTAGGACCACACTTAAAGACTGCATGGATGACACATGATGGTCTGTGATTTATGGGGTCAGATGTGCTCATTAATTAATCCTGCTGCCCTCTGACGTTTAGAATCTGTCACTTGGGGACCTTTGCAAAGGAGCACAGTGTAAGCAAGAGGGCCAGGCCTGCTCCCAACATGACACATTTATCACCCAGCTCCACGCTACAAATGGACCTGAAGGCTTCTTTCAAGCTGCAGAATATAAAATCCTGCTGAAATTAACCTGCTGATGCCTTTTCTAATGTACTTTAATATAAGTATATCAGAAAATTGTCGTCATCACTGGCATTTTATTCTAGAGTACTTTTTACAAAGAATATCAAATTCCTTACAGAGAATTCAACAATTTAATCTAAAGAATTGATTCCATCTTGAGGCTCTAATTTATTCATCTCTGCGATTCTATTTTACCTGTTTTGGTCAAACCTTTAAATGCAATTGATTCACATTCATATAATAAGGCTGGTTTTTGAAAAAGCTAAAATGAAAATGATTTTATATCCCCAGAGCAGACTGGAGCTTAAGGAGCAATGACAGCAGTAACACTGTCATACACACATGCAATGGTAACATCACAAATAGCAGGGGAGGTTTTTAATCCAAAATCTGGGAGCTACTACTTAGAGCAGAAAGCTAAGAAAAGAAATAAACAAAGGGGTTTGGGTGAAGTCAGAGAAGAAATAAAAGCAAGAAATAGAGAACACTCCCTAAAATACTGTAAGTTTTTTCCACGTAAGACAAAATGAATAATCGTGACAGTAAGAAGAATAAACTAATTGAAAAAAGATGAGCTGCTTCAAATCTGGCCATGATGGAGCTGAAGTTCTTGCTATTATATTTATAGACAAAGTAAAACCACATCACAGAGGTAGAAGAATTTCTGCTGAAATTACAGCAACCTCATGAGACAGTATGCTGTGCCATAAAATACTGTACAGAGCTGCCATCCATAACAGAATCAAATCTTTGAGTGAATCAAATCCACTCCAGGCTGCTGCTGCTGCTCCCTTTCTCCTTTCCAAAATGCTTTCAAATGAACAAATGACTTCTGGTCACTTCTAGTCTACTTGCAAGTCATTCTGTTCAGTCCCCAGTGGTGCTGTCAGTCCAAAGGAGGGCATCCAAGGCCACGGATTTGCTCTCTGTCCCACTCAGAGAGGACAAGGCAGAGATGTTGTAACTCATGGATGAAGATGGGATTATGCCAAGATAAATCTTTTCTGCTAAAAGAAGGTGGAGTTTCCGTTCTGCTGATTCTGCTGTGAAGGTAGGGAGCCCCATTCCATGATTCTGTGAGCTCCTACACTCTTGTTTTTAAGGATCCAGGCAGGTGTAGCTCCTGGATTAATGAGGATGGAAAAGCTGCAGTGGTTTTAGAAATCAGAGCTCTGTTAACAGAGCTGGAAACTGCCATCAAGGCACTTCTGGCATCTTCCACGCTGCCTTCCAGGCTGGGACAGCACCAGGAGCTGCCTCTGATGCTCAGAGGCTCCAGTAACACCCACGTGGCCTTTATCCACAGCTCTCCACAACTTCACACGAGCTTTTAAGAATAATTCTACCAAAATACCTGCCCTGCCTTTTTATTCTGTACTTCATCCTGCACAAGTGACCAGGTACTCTTGAAAAGGCAGCCAGTACCATATTGTAATTGTAACTCGTGCAAACAAAGATATGACATTTAAACTTGTGGTTGCTCTTGTCATTTGCTTTCTGAAATCCAGAAGTTTACATCTAGATGGAGACTGAAGTGGCTAAACCAATGTACTCTGGAAAAGAAGCCTGCACATTTCAACAGCTTTGCCACAAAAGGTGACAGAAGTCAGTGGCCTGCTGGTGTCTGATTTATCTTCCACAGAAGACAGAGCTCAAAGTAACATTTCCTTTTAGTTTTGTTTGGGTTTGCTGGTTTGCTTGTTGGGGAAAAGAGGGGCTGTGTCGCTATTAATACTTTTTAATTATTATTTTAATTTTTTTGTACAATGACCTTAATTTTTCCTCCAACCAGTACTTTATTTGCATGGTTTGAGAACACTTTCCCTTGCTTCTACATGAAGCTATCAAGCTGAGGTTACAAACACACCAGTCAGTCCTCTAAACCAAGCACCTCTGGTCAAACTCCCAGAATTTTGCTCTGCTATTAAACACCGTTTGAGTATTTTGCATCACAATTAAAAATGAAAACATGATTCCTCAAGCAAAAGTAAGTGCTAGGTAGAAAGAACCAAATTAACTGTATGAGCATTAATTGTCCCTCATTTATTCAGAGTTACCTAGGTAAACACAAGATACACATAAGCACTGCTCCCCATGAACATCCATTTTTGAAAGTTACTGTCCCAAAGCAATGGACCACACCTGCAATAACTACAAAAATACGTGGTATTTCTTGTATTTAAAACTTGAGACTGCATTTATTATAGAATAACATTTGCACCATGCACCAAATGAGAATAGTCCATGAACAACCCAGAGAAAATTAATTCTAACGATTTTTTTAAACTTATAAAATGTTAACTTTTATCCTCAATAGGTACTGCTATTTTGAGAGCAGTAAACATAAGGTCAAGGATGACTGACTTAATTTTTCACTCAACAGCTAAGGAAAGCAAGATGTTTGAACAGAAGAGGAAAAAATAAATTTAAAATAGAAATAAAAATCAAGATTGCCCTGTGAAGGCCTTTAAACTACAGCTTTGTAATTAAACTCTGTAGAGGCAAGGCTGGCACAGGACAGTTTGTAATTCAGGCACCACATGAAATTTTCTGCCAACTCCCTCAAGTGCCAGTTGCTTTGCCACACAAGATTTCACTGCTGCAACAATGAAAAAAACCCAGCCCTGCAGAGATGATGAAATCAATGCTCAGGCAGCACAGAACTGCCCAGCTGCTCTGTGTGTTCTGACACACACCTGGGTCCCTGCCTGCTCCCTGGTGCTGCCCTGCCACTGAGTCCAGCCCAGTGAAATCTGATTTTGTGCTGTGCTCACTTCTGTGCCTCACTTCTGAGCTGCTCTAAGTTGAAAAACTCTGCAGCCAGAACTGCATATACCCCTCAAAATACACTACCTGAGCTCCAGTGGGTGCTTCAGGAAAAATATTTAAAACAAAAAAATCAATGGTCAAAATGTCTTGGAAGATTTTTTTTCCCTATACACAGACAAACAGTTCATTCTCCTGGCAAATCATGCAATGATTTACCCTGGTACTCAGATAACCAGGCTCCTCCTCTCACCCAAACCCCCATCCAAGGGACACTGACAACTCCAGTGCTCCCAGCTCTTTGGCACCACTGAGGTGTGTCCCTGAGCAGGAGAGAGGATCCCAGTCACACCCCAGCCCTGTGCAGCAGATCCCAGTGCAGGATCCCAGTGCAGGGTCCCAGTCACACCCCAGTGCAGGATCCCAGTCACACCACACTCCTGGGACTCCAGCACCTTTCCTGCCCAGCCCTGCTCCTGCAGGGACAGCTCACACTCATCCTTGGATACCAGACCCTCATCTCTCCCTGCACATCATGTGAGATGCAAATCATGAATTTTGTAAAAAGAAGAAAGGATAATTTAGGCAAAGACAAAACTAAAGCCAAATTCAGTTTTCAGCTCTCTCTGAAAGCAAACGTGCCCGAGCTCCTGGTGGAGCAGGAGCTGCTGAGCTCCCCATTCCCTTGGGCCACTCCTGTCTCCCTTTGAGCTGAGAGGCATAAAGGAAATGGAAATTTCCACCGACAGGTTCCCCAGCTTTTGCATTTTTGCATAGTATTGATAGAGCTGCACAACACAGACAAGTGACTGTTCTTTCATCTTGCTGGAACAAACCAGCCTCTCTCCAACACACCCAGACAAGGCTCTTTTCTGCCCTCACCAGCTCCATGTCTCTTGCATGTTTACCTCAGGAAAATATGAAAATGACTGTCAAGTCTCTAATTAGGATCAAAACAAATCTCTTTTCCCCAAATGGCTAAAAAAAAAATTTTTTTTAATTTAGCATTTTTGCATATCTGTAAAATCCTATTCTGTACTGATCTACATTTTCATTCCAGCCAGGGACAGGGGACATCTGCCAATATCCACAACACATTGGAAAGAATTCTAATTTTAATAAACTTTTAAAAGAAACAATCCTGTGTTGGACAATAGCAGTTGATGGCCAGGTACTTTCTAATACACAGGATCATTTGAAAGCAAATGGTTTCAGTGGTTTCTAGGAAGAAATGCTGTTTTTACAGAAAGATTTCTTTCTAAATTTCAGTCGATTAAATTCCTTCAAGCACTACAACAGCCTCTGCTTTTCACACAGCTTCTAAAAGCAATATTTGAGACTTTCTATAAGGGAAATATGCATTGTAAAGTCAGACATATTTTTAAAAGCAAGTATCTTGATGAATTTATATATGATTTCCTGCTAAAGCACTCAGGGATGTGAAGATTGTTTTCAGAAAGCAACTCCTGTGGTAACTGTGTCAGAGGCTGCAAAAGTATAAAAATAACCATCAAAACACAGGGAAGTAATAAATATTGAAAGAGGCAAATAATGTATGAACACACATTGAAATTGTAAGGAATAAAATGCAAAAATAAGCAAAAGGAAAAAAAAAAATCAGCCAGAGCCCTACATTCTTTTATTTCCTACTAACTTGGCAGAAGTAATGTCCCACAGGTGTTTTACCAGCAGCCTTTGATCTCACTCTGTACTTGCAGGAGCAGAAACAGCTGGAGAATCACAGAATGGTCCCAAGCACTCTGAATAATGAACTCCCTCACTCCTGTCACAGGAACAGTCCCAACTGATTGCTAAAATCAAACAATCATAAATAAAAACCAAATATAATCAGATTGCTGCAATCTGTAAGAAACACCAGGAAGAAGGATGGTCTCATCAGTTCATGGAAGACACGAGCTGCCAGTTTCCTTCTCACTTCTGGAGAACTTTGGTGTAAGGATGGGAGAAGCATTTCACCTTCAGTACACAACTAACAGAGTAAAGCTTGGGAGGGTGTGGCAGATTCCTTCTCCCTCTGGATCTGGCAGTATGAGCTAAAGCAAAGCATTTGCAGTGTGCTCCATGTGCCCTTTGGTTTGATCTCCAAGCTGCTCATGCTGCTCCAATGCTGTTTAGGCATGGGGTGCAAGGTGTGACCACTGCTCAAAAACCAAAATACCTTTATAAAACAAAACAAAAAAACCCCAAGGCACAACTGATTGGATTTTTAACCCCTCCTTCCCCAAAACATCTCCCAACAGGTGCCATGCAGAGACAACTGATGCTGCCTCAAAGGGATAATTTCTGTACAGTTCAGCCACAGCTCAAAGAACACCTGATCTATCTACCAAGTACTCTTGAAGGAGTTCATCAATTGATTATGCAGCCCCAGGGTAGAAAGGATCATCTAATTCCACGTCCCAGTCTCAATTTAAACAAGTCATTTAGGCTTAGAAACTTAGCAAACTGCAACATTAATAAATTACGCTTTAAAAAGTTACACAGAAGCCTAAAAAAAGTCCCTACTGGGACTCCACCAGTACTTGCAAAATTACTGTTCTAACATAAAACAGAACACTGGCACAATTGTATCTGTGCTGTCCAAAGAAGTTGGTATAAATACTGTCCTTGAAGCTGACAGATCTTTTGCTGGAGTGACTTAACATGTTGATTTTGTGACCTGTGTTTATGCAACCCAGTCTGAAAGTTTAACTCAGAATACAGCATGAAAATAGAGACTTGTACAGAAGGAATGTGCACTGCCAGCACTTCTCTTCCTACAACTCCTCATATCTGAGAACACACTAAGCACTGCCAGTCAATGTTTAATAGTTGTGTGTGTAGGCAATACAAAACACCTGATTTTCACAGAAAGCACCTAATTTTCTACACTACTGCCCAATGATTGTACTACTCTGTGTGAGAAAATACATAAATACAAATTTGTCCTAATATAAAACACCCCCAGGTTAAGAGAGAACAACAGGCTACTGTAAATACAGCATCTGTCAAAGTTAAATACCTACAGGCTGCATTTTTATCCACTTCATCCACAAAGCATAATTGCTGGCATTAGCAGCAAGCTGGTCCTCCCAAAGACAATCTACTAGAACACAATTTTAGTTCTATTCAGTGTAGTTTAATCTTGCTACATTTCACAGCTCATTCCTCTGTTAGCATTCAAAATAAATACAAGTAAAACGTGTACTTTACTCAGCATAAAGAACACTCAAACACAGTATCAAACAACAGCAGAAAGCAAAGCCCAAAGTTAAACCAGATCTGCAGCTATTTTTAACAGAGTGAGAATTGGAATGAACTTACAGTAAGGTTCCAGTTGATCTGGGGTATTCTTGTGTGAAGGTTCAGACTGAACAAAAGCAGGAGAGCTCCGGTAACCACCAGAGCACTGCAGCTCACAAACTCAAAGAAATAAAGGCCTTCGCAAGGGGAGCATTCCATGATGGTCTCTATGCAGATGAACGCCGTCAGTGCCAAGAGCTGGGAAGAAAAACAAGTGGAAAAAAAAAATAAATAGATTTCCACATTTTGAAAGTAGCCACAAGTATTCCTGAAATTTCCATTGGGAACATGATCGGTTTACACTCAGGAATGTGTGATTTTAGTTTACAGCAGGGCACTGTCTGAGGAGCAAAAACAAAAGCAAATTAATGTAAGATTTTCTGGATTTGTCCTGTTCAAAAAGAACACTTCAGCAAAATTACAAGGCCTCTAACATAAAAATGACCAAGACACCCCAAAAAGTATGAAACCCCCACAGACCACTGGCTTAACATGCAAATAGCATGTCAAACATTTTGTTTCATTTTTCACTCCTGATACGCTACTCCAAAACTAGAAGATGGAATGCGTTTGTCTACTGGGCCAACCTCAAGCACAATTACAGAGTATTAATGTTGTGTGATTGTGAAAAACATTTCAATAAAGATTATTACTTAAAATTCACTGAATCAACTCAAAATAGAAGAGATTCAGGATTTCTACCAGTCTCCAAAAATGCCTGCCTTTTTCACATTTATCATCACCGGTACACCATATTTCATATAAAAACATATTTTATCATTCCCTTATATAGCAATAAAATAAGCAGCTAAGAGATGAAGGAAAACCTCCTGGTGCTGCAAACACAAACATGGAACTGGGATAACAACAGGTCACACTAAATTCAGAGGATATCCTGGAAGAGTTAACACATGTGGACTCTGAATTCAACACGAGTTGAATTCACCATTTAGGATAAAACCCTGACACTTGCTGTACTTTAAAATCAAGTCTGCCCAACGGACAGAACTCCAATATATCCCCCCAGAGGCCAGGATCAGGCAGCAGGGACAGTGCCACCACACGGGTACCATGGGCACACAACTCCCACACCACCACTGCGTGCAAGGGATTCCTCCTCAAACACAACTGACACAAGAGGAGCAGCTGCATGGATGGTTTGAGGGTTTTGTTGTTTTGTTGGGGTTTTCTGCATTTTGCAGGACAAGCAAGAAGGCCTTAAGAGTGTTTTGCTTTGGTTTTCAGGACAACCATCCCCATCCACCCACTGACATTTTTTAGAAAGAATTTTCTTCTTGTTGTGCCACAAAATTCTATTGAGGCTGCAGTAAGCACTTCAATCTGAGGACAAGGAACTAAGGGAGATATTTTCCTCAGAGCCAAATATTCAACAATCAGAATGTTTTGCACAAACATAAGTTTAAAAGATCGACAGAAGCCATAATAAAAACCAATTTCTGCTAAATCCTCCACTGCCTATTTCAATGTTTTGCAGATACACTCAAGCAGCTTTTATGCTTCATCCATTGGTTTGTCTTTGCCTCCCACAACAAAACTTGCAAAATGAAGAAAAAGAATTTGGAAGAAAGTCACCATTTTTGCCACTAACACGAGCAATAATTCTAAGAAAAGGACAATACCCTTCACATTCATTTGCCACGTACTTCAGAATAAAGTAGAAAATGTGAATTTAAAACCAGATTAAAACTCAGCAAAACTACTTCAATAAAAAACCTCACACTTGGTTGGGAAGCCTCTCACAGTTCACTTAGCACATGTTCATTAAAGACAGCAGATGCCACACTAATTTTTGTCAGCTAACAGAGAGGCCAATTCACATCAAACAAATTCTCAACGGATACCCAGTGATTAAACACTTCAGATTTTATCTTTGACACTGAATAGCTTCAGAAAGAAAGATCATGCGTAAAATGGAATATTCAGAATCAAAGCACAATCACAGTCAAACTGCATTTCAGCAATGACACACACACCAAAAATCATTACTGTCCAGACACAGCCTCATTTTAAAGTATTAGCATGTGATGAAGTTCATCTTCTCTGTAAACACAAGCCTCAAAACTGAAGATCACACTGAATGCAATTTAAAAAAAAACTTTAAAAACCAGTCTTTGCTCTTTCAAGAAGGATCAACATCACATATTAATGTTAAATGTTAGCCAGCAAAATTTTTACTTTTGGATTTTCCAATACAATAAAGTTTCTATTTTTCTTGCCACTATTTTTAGTATATTATGACCCTTGTAGTTTTTTTTTTCTTTTAAAAGAAACGGTTCTGCAATATTCTCTGGGAATCCTGGAGTACAAGTCCCAAATATTAGAATAATTTTCTCAAAACGTGAACAACTCTGAATTGTGCCACCAACATTAGGCTGAAGGAGCCAAAATCTCTGGCACATCATTTGCTGGGCTGGGCAACAACTCTGGTGTTTTGCTGACAAACTTTTACACCAACTCTTCTCCACACCAGGCAGCTTTGCTTCTTCAAGGCCAACACACCCATCTTGGCTGGCAAAGCTCAAAGAGACCAAAGAGTTTCCTGCAAACAGCATTAGAAATTAATTATGCACTGAAGAGGCACTTGGAGCAATGAACTCGAATAATCCTGTGTTATTTACACATTCCCAAGCCCAGAATTAATAAACTCCAAGCAACTCTACATTTAGGTTTCATTTTATCCCTTAAGAAACTATAAAATATATTTACCTCTGAAACACTCTTGTAAGAAAAAAAGTGTTAAAGTGTTAGTTGTGTACACTTAACCCAAAGCACTTCAAATGCAAGTAAAGATGTGCCATCAGTTTAGGATGTGGCCTAGGGTGTGGCAGCCCAAGTCTATTGATAAATCCACCAGAGAGCCTGGGAGAAAACCTCAATTGCTTCCCTGTCTGATGGGGGGAAACAGAAAAGGACAACACTCCCATACACACAATTTATTTCTAACTCTTTGGTACATCAAATAAGATTTCAACTAAATGTGTTCCTATTTTTCTTGCAATAAAAATGTAAGTCCCCCTTTTTAAAGACTGTCCACCTTGCCACTGCTGCAGGTAACACCCTCCTGCTACCTGCCACTCCTGTCTCACAGCAAAGCCATGACAAAAAATGAAATCCACATTAATCACTACAGCAGAAAAAGCTGTCCTCCCACAGACACTTCCCTTTTCCTAATCACAACATAACTCTCAGTCCTCAGTATATACAATCCATATATAATATAGATTATACATTCTCTTTAAAGCATCAGGACAATCTTGTCCTCCTACACATTTATAAACTCTCCAGAAACATCCTTCCAATTAACTACAAGCTATATGAAACTCTATAAAAACATACTTAGTATCACTTTCACCAGCCATTCCCTCAGAGAGGAATCTAACTTCATTTCCAATAAAAAAGCAAACTACTCAGAACACATGAAATTAAAGTGAAATACACGTGCTTGATTCCACAGCCCCAGGACTTACACAGAGAGCTTAAAAGTGTTGTGCAAATGCTGCCACGTGAGCCAAAGCAGCTTCTCAAAGGCCACGGTGCATCCAGTGATAGGGTTCATTAAAAAAAAAAACAAAACCCATGAGTTAACAGCCATTATCTCTGTGTTTTTAAATTAATGAAATAAATAATTTATGAGACAGTGTACATCAGTGTGGCAGTCAGTTAACACAGAGCACTCCTAGGCTGGCATGGCCATGAACCAGAGTGAGGTGCCCCAGGGTGCCCAGCAGCAAACTTCATAAAAGTAATTTCTGCAGAGCTTCCTTGGCCCTTCCCCCTGGCACACCTCAGATCCCAGATCAAACTGGTGCCTTCCCATGCTGACTATACACACCCTCCTGGGAAGAGGAAGGGAGGATCAAGACCCTCCAGCCCTCCTGGGAAGCCTCCACGCTCCATCCAGTTTTGCATTCTCCAGGTGCCTGGGACACAAAGCTACAGAGAAAAACCCCAACTCCTCAGCTGCTAAAGATCAGTCCTTGCCTTATAACACTCAAAAACCAGGATCCTGCTTCTGCCTCCCACAGCTGCAGCTCCAAGACCAGCTAAAAAACACAGAAAATTGGGGGAACAGCATTGTATCAGAGCACAAGTCTTGGCCAACAAAATACACCCTGACATTTGTCCAACACAGGAGGCAACCCCCACTTTCAAATCACACATCTCTTCATAGTTTAGGGTGATGAGATTTGACAAGTTTTTCCACAGGCAGAAGTTTCAAGGCTGGTTTACCAAGGAAAAATGAGAAGTTGAATGTGGTGGAAATCTCCTCTTACATGAATTTCTGCTCTCTCCCACAAATAACACAGCTACAGCTTTCTGGGGCCAAGGCAAGAGAGAAAAGTTTTCTCTGATGGACTAAACAAACCTTTTCATCAGTTTTTCTCTGCACCAAGTATTTTGGAGAGTTTTCTATTCCACTCTAATTCCTCCAACACCTTAAAATTTGTACAGCCCTCTTTTACTGCTAATCTTTCTCTTTTTTAACATTTTCTTTTGATTTCTCTTCTACTTCCACTCTTCTTAAAGTACAGTGAATATTGTGTTAAAATGCAACTTTGTCATGATGGAAACATCTGCTAATTCTGGATGCTCAGGTCCATGCAGAGGTATCCCAGGCTACCTGCAATAACACCTTTTTCTTGTAAGAACCTGGTCAACAAAGCAGGCTCAGAAAGAACGGGGTAAACTCAGGGTAAGTTGAGGGAAGGTCTGGCTCTGCCAGTGTGTGTGCAATTTGACAGAGCATCCCCTGCCCTTCACAGCCCATCTCCCACCCCACATCACACAGGCAGGAGCAAAAAGCCCCAAGCAGAGGATGAAGTGTGAGATGCTCTTCCCACTAAAGCCATTTTGTGCTTTCAGCCCTGACTGAACTGGCAAGCTGTGAGGCTGTGTTCCTGCACTGAGCCCCCAGAGCAGCTCCATCAAACCACCACGATTTAGGGCCATGGAATTCCTGAGAGAGAGAGCCTCTGCTCCAGGATCCAATGTCCTTGGAGTCAGCCATTATTGTATTCATCTCAACTTTCCTGCAAATTCCCCTGGAGAAGGGCCCTTAATGAAGAAATCATCTGCCTCGGGGCTATGTAAATGGCTCATATTTACATCACTTTCTTGGCAACACAGGCACATCAGGCATAAAACGCTGTATTTCCCCAAAATGGAGAAAACGTGCTGCGACAGGCACCAACGCTGAAAAAGAGCTTTTAGGAGGTTGCTAATGGTGTATTTTTCCTGTCAGAGTGTTGGTGTTATATTTTTGAGGAAAATAATCAAAGAACTTTGCACTAAAAATAAAAAAAAAGTAAAAAATGAGTTTTCCTGTTTATCTAAAACATTACCACAGAAAGCCTTATTGTGTGGTTAAATGACATAATTACGCATGATTTCCAAAAAACCACAAAATGGTCAGCATTTTTTCTGCCTGAAAAATACCCACAGAATTTCAGTAAGAATGTCACACTAGCAAGACATTTTTACATCCAGACTGTTTAAATTAATGGTACAGCAGAATACACATGCACAAAATAGGGAAGAAATATATTGCTTTTGCACCACTTAAAGTATCCGAAGACATTGAACTTTCTTGAATTAAAATCTAGATTTATTGTTCTCCTTTACTTGGCCCAGCAGTCCCAACTTTAGGCATGAAACGAAGTGGGTCTCATTCCTTGCAAAGCACATGCATTTCCCACATCTAAAACAGCTGGCACAAATATGAATATTTGGGATCATATGGCTCAAACACAGCCCTGCTCCTCCAGCAGGAAACCATCTTTTACCCTAAGCAAAAAATGACTGATTTCCCGCCTGCTCCTGGTCTGCATCCTCAAGACTCCATGAAAAGTGTTATTAACTCTGGAAAGAGGCTGCAAGGGGCCTGAAATCACAAAGGAGCATTAAGCTTTCCCTGCAGGATAGAAAGTTTAGGAAAACAACACTTACCAGAGAGGAAAGCTTAAGCACCACCAGTGATTCAGCACCCTGGATAAACTGAATTGGGCTCTAATGGCACAAACACAATCAAACAAACCCAGAGAAATACAACCAGCCCTCCCAATTCACCTCTGATCTGGTTTTGGTGGTGATGGTAGAAATAAAAGCAGAAAATACGAGTTTCAGGTCGTCATTGCACCTCCAGTGTTTTACATGGAGCTGCAAAGTTTTCATTATTTCTTAGTTCACTTTTGGCTGTGATGTGGCAGAACTTCAGTGCATTAAATATTGTGGAATCTTTACTAAATCAGCTGATCTTTTGTCACCTCCAGCAGTTTTCTATAATCCTAAGATTCAGCTACTGCTGACTTCCCTTTCTCAGTTCAGGCAAAAGACCAATTCTAAATACAGAACACATTGCTGAGGCCTAAAACATTTTGATGGCGTATTAGGAGAAAGGGTCATATTTAAGAGTGAGAGTAATCAACACTCAAAATTCACAACAGAATGATGTTTGTTTTGAAACATTTAGGACATCAGAACTAATGCTTATTCTACAAAAAAAATACTGAACTGAACTACAGTGAACAGAAGAGATACTCAACTGGCTAAACCAGAAATGCATCAATTTTAAAAGTGAGCTTAATCACAGGATCTAGAATAAAAACAGCTACAGACATGATCTGGTGACTTATTTCCTGCTAACTGCATCAGTAAAGTTTTGTTATTGCTTGGACACACTTATACAACAAACATTCTTATCTGCTAGATAAATGCAAAACCAATTCCAATTCAAGTACCATTAAACACATAGTAGCCTTTTACAGATAAAACAAACATAGTTCTTCCTAAGAAAACAAAAACAATGAAACCCCCCTTTAAAAAGTCTGATTTAGATGTATTTTAGGTTTTATCCAACAAGCAGATGACCAAAAGAACCACTGAACAGCATCTGAAGCCAAGGCACACTGCAAGAAGGTTTTTGTTTTAGGTACATGACATTTCCTCACTGAAATCTGAATGAGAACAAACCTTCCAGATTAGACAAAAATGAATGTGGTGTGCCACCTGTCCCATAAACAAAAGCTCATCAACAGTTTTTTAGTAACCCCATCCTACAGAAGATTCATTTGAAGACCAGAGAGCCATGCTTTAAACAAAGGCAAACAAAACATGCAAAACATAGCTGGTTTCTCCCACCAATTCCTCTCCACAGGAACCTGTGCCTCCAGTTCCCAGAAACTACAATTCTTGTGTAGCGTAAATCAAAACATTTTCATAAGCAACAGGTCCTTCAAGACAATAATGAACAGAATCCCAGCACAGAGTCTCACATTTCTAACTTTCCTATTCATACTCTGCATTAATCAGTTCATTCCTGAACAACTCACTGAAGTGAACAGCTCATAAATGGAAAGGTTTATTTAGTATCTACAGTCCATGAATTGTGCCAATGGCTACAGTGAGTGTCATCAAACACAAAAACTATGGGAGGAAGATAGTTCTGCACCCCTTTTTCACCATATCCTGATACTTCAGGCCTAATTTTCCCCTCCATTGTCTCCTGCTCATTCTGACAATGTCTGCAAGCAGGGTTGTTACAGCCATCTCCAATTCCCAAGCACCACAAGCTGGTCTGTTTATCCATGCTCCCTGGTGCCAGACAGGGCAGGTTCCTCAGAGGCAGCTGCAGCTCACCAGGGTCAGGCAGTAAAATTCTCTCAAGAAGCCTCAGTGCTCCCCTGCCTGCCCCAGGGGAGCAGAGAGGGACAGGCCACCAGCCCAGGGAACTCTGCACACAAACCACTGCAGTGTGGCCAGACCTCAGAACAGGGCTCCAGGGTGCTGATAAAACCATAATTAAAGCACTCACACAACACTGAGTGGAAATTCTTCAACAGCAGGACTACCCAAGTAGGTTTCTTCATGTTCAATTTTATCACAATCTCACCAGCATTTGCATATCATGTTCCTCAACAGGACAGGCAAAAACAGGTCAAAGAAACCATCATGCATTTCTTTGGTGCCACACTGAATGTAATTTTGTATGCACTGAGTCATCTGCAT
Source organism: Eopsaltria australis (assembly GCA_034509425.1). Classification (NCBI taxonomy): domain Eukaryota; kingdom Metazoa; phylum Chordata; class Aves; order Passeriformes; family Petroicidae; genus Eopsaltria; species Eopsaltria australis. Next base: position 1,782,039 of record JAVTVJ010000531.1, read on the forward strand.
CTTCCTCAGCCACCACCAGCTGCAAGCAGTGGGGGCAGAAAGGAGAATAAAGTATTTTCTCATTAGTCCCATTTGCTGCTATAGTCCTACTCATGTAAGCTTTACCACAAGAGTAACACAGAGCAAAAACTGGCTACAGGTAATAAAATGGAGAATAAATCCAGCTTAACTGCTCAGTTAGCAAGCCTCACTCAGTAACCTGAATGCCAGCAACCCTCACTTTCAGGCACCAAAGGAGGAAAATAAAACCTTCCTTAAAAATCACTGCCAAATCCTGTCAGTCTCACAGACTAATTTATTGGTGTCATTGAAGTCAGCAGAGTCCCCAGTTTTGTATCAGCATTTATTAGTTGTTAGTAACACCTGTGTGGGATGCTCAGGAGGTCCCTCTCAGTGCAGCACCCACCTGTCCCTCCCCAGACTCCCAGCAAGGGTGAAGTGTCCTCTCCACTGCACTTCCTGGCATTTTCCATTAAGTCAAGCTGTAAGAACGCAGAGCTTATCATATCTTTGTTATTTAAACAAAATGGGCAGATATAAGTGCCCTGTTCTTGTCCTGGGGCTGCACACACGAGTTCTGTATGGTGCACACACACACTCTGCTGGAACACAGCACATTACTGAGATCATATTTGCACGATTTTTAAATAAAGTAAAAAATAACCTATTGCTTCACTTATGAGAATTCTCTGTTCAGCTTTCAAAGAAGAGAAAAATCAACACTTCTGAACTGGCTTCATGTTCCCATTCATGTTCACAGGCCAGCCTGTGCTGGAAACCTGGCTAGTCAAAACAATATTAAAACACAGGACTGTATATCTGTTAACAAACAGACAAATTAAGTAATTAATTAGTTTTAAGAAGTAAAGGTATAATCATAAAAATTGTCAAGTACGTGCTCTGCACAGCCTCTAGTTTAAGTTGCCTGTTTGGCTATTTTAAATAGTGAAAGTTCTATTTTATCACTATCAGAATCAATCCGTATCCTTTAAAACCCCCATTTAATCCAAATTATGAGTAAACATCAAACATCCCACAAACACTAAAACAAGAAAAGAATTTTGATGAGAAAACAGTCAAGAACTTAAAGCAGCCCTACGGAAACCATTGAAGTTTTTTGGGGTTGTTTTTGTTTAAAGGAAACGGTGCAAAATGTCCTTGCAATCCCAACGTTCCCAAGACTGTAACCCGAAGGCCCCCGTAGATGCCATGCCTTAAAAGGCAAAAAGAGTCTAGACATCCTGGTGAAAGAGAACATTAAAACAAGAGATGTGGCCAGGACATGCAGAGCACTGCCAGCTGCACTGGGGAAGGCGTGCAGCCTCCGCGCTGGTCAGGCTGCCTGACGCGAGGGATGCAGGAGGAACCCCACCAAAACAGCACAGAGCCCCCAGATGCCATTGCATAACTGCGAATCCTGGGATTTTGTAAGTGGAGAGCAGCCCTGCCCCACCCTGCAGCAGCCTCAGCCTGCAGCCTGGAAAATGTTGTGAGCAGCACAGAGGCTCTGCAGCGCTGCCCTCACCTCCCGGCACCTCCCTGCAACTCTGCAACTGCACTGCTCCCAAAGCAATTCAAAATGGTACTAAACACAACAGCATCTCCAAGGTAATACAGAATTTCATCTACATTAGATAAAAAGTTTCTAAGCATTAAAAGAAACTATTAGTTTCTTTTAGGAAAGCGTATGATCAAACACCTAATTAATCCTTTCTCAACATTCAAGTGCAGTATCAGTTTCTAGCATGAAAATAATTTCCTGAGACAAAAGTTACTACAGATTGCTAAAGACCTGGAGAACTCAAGCATTTAATAATATTCACAACCATGCTCCTTGCTTTCTTGCCATGAGCATTTCAGTTTAAAAACGTACCAAAGTAGAGAAAATTCCTAATATGGAAACGGTTATAGTCGATTCATAAAATAATTTGGAAAAAAACTGCCAGACCTGTTTTGAGTAGTGCTGTATCACTGGCAGATTAACAGCACTTGAAAACACCCCGGGTTAGCTCCAGTGGAAGTCACAGCAGAAGCAGCACCTTGTGCATCTCAGACACAGCACAGGACGTGCTCCTGCTCACTGGCACTGCTGGGGTTTCAGCCTCTCCTGCACAAAGCAAACAATCCCAAGCAGCTCAGCTCACTTGCAGCCTCAACACTTTGGGAACGTTCATATGAGCTAAAGAAAATTTAAAGATGTGTCAAGAATCACCACCTGAATATCAAGTTACACATTAACAGAAGTTTAACTGGATGCTGGAACATTGTCTGGGTAAAAACACATCATATCCTTCCACAAGCTAAGGCATTACACACCAGAGCCTTAATTACAGTTCATTAAACACCACAGTCAGGAATCTGACACTCTTGAGTTATAGTTCCCAGTTTAATTTGCACATGGTGCCATCAGAGGACACTGGGCTCACCTGAACCCCCACTGTGCACTGACCCTCACTCTGGGTCACAGCTCCAGCAGCTCTGGGACCTCTCTGCCCATTGTCAGCAATATTTCTGACCCATCTTTTCTCTGCTCATGGTTGAGGTTCTTACACTTATTCTACATAAGGTCGGTGTTATCCAGCTTTTGCTTCCCCCCTCCCATATTCTGGATTGACTGTACAAGTTCCAGAGAAACCTAAACATTACTTTCACATTTTTGAAGCAACTACACAAATCATCTGAGAATTAGGTAACTTTGCCTTTTTTAAATAAGAATGTATTTTTTTACTGCATCTCTAATAAGTGGTGACTTTACAGAACAACAGCAGTTGACCCATTGTTAAGATGTCTCTTCATTATACATTTACTTTTCTTTGTATGCAGAATTATTTGTTGAGGTCCTGAAGCAAGGCAGATTTTGAGCACAGGATGATGATGGCTACTGACAAGATGCAACTTGATTTGACAAAACAATGCACCAACTCTCCCCAGCAGATTCCTCCCATGCTGATTATGTTACAAGAAAAACACAAGCTCTTAAATTTCTAGTCCTCGTCTTCTTATCTCAAGATGATAATTAATTCACTAGGGAGCCTCATCAACAAAGACATTACTAGAAGGATTACAAGAAATAAAGGTAGCTTTCCAATTATTAATACCACGAGAACTATATTAGTGTAGTGCATCTATTACTATTGCACTGGTTCATAATGGAAGGGAAGAAAACACAGCATACTTGGTACAGACATTATAGGAATTTCTTCTGAAATCAGATTTTAAAAACTATCCACCATCTTAAGAGAGAAATTATTAAGAGGAATTTGGAGTTTACTGGCAGGAGGATATGATCCTATGACCAGATGGTAGTTAAGAGACACCATGAAAGAACCCAAAACCTATTCACCTTTCTATGGGAAGACAGCCACAGTCATTTCTTAGCTGTACTGAGAAACAATAAAAAGCAAAGTTAAACAGACTTATCTCACCATTCTTCCACAGTAAATGTTAGGATAAAAATACCACCACATAGCAATGCAGATCCACAACCTTTAAAGAAAACTCTCTTTGAAGAAAAATCAAGAGTTTCAGAGGCACTGAAGAGACACCTGAAGAGGATTTCTAAGCATATTTGTGCATTACAGATTTGATCCTCTCAATATGATATTGTAACAGCCTTCTTCTAAGACCAAATACCAGAGATCACCAGTACCCACTGTGATACTCAACATCTTCTGAACGAGCAGCTACAAATGTACTGAAAATCAAAGCTCAGCACATGACACAGAAAAACAACAATGATTTGTTACAATAACACATATTCATTGTTTGGAGAGTATAAGAGAATAAAAGGTGGATGATGCAGTTCATCACAGAGTGACTATAAATTGCCAGTATGATCCTGGGATGAAAGAGGAGAAGTGTCTGGAAAAGTGACATTGCACAGAGTGGTGGGACCCAGCCCAAAGGTCACCCCTGCTCAGGCTGTCCCTGCTCAGAGCCCTGTGGCACACAGGCCAGATGGTCCCAGAGCAGAGAGCCCCTTGTCCAGCACTGGCTGAACCTTTCTGTCCTGCCTTGGGCCACAAGAACAGAGCTGGCTGAGGGCAGGAGGGGTAAGGAGGAGTCATGGCAAGTGGCAGTGGTGACACAGGAACAAAGAGCTATAAATTGCTCGAACTAACTCCACAACAAAAAGGAGGAAGGCTTCTATTCCTCCAAAGTGCAGAATAAACAGACAGAATTAAACTTTAAGGTAAAACCATCACCTGTGAATAAAAAAGGCAGGTACAGGGCTGCCTGGCACCTCAAGTTCCCTCCTGCAGTGCTCTGCTTTTCACCAGGAGCACCGAGTGCTTCCCATCAGGACCGACGGCCTGACTGCTGTGACCTTGATCAGAATGTCACCCACTGCCTGTGACTGAATTACCAGCCCACTGACAGGAACCCAAACTTCACAACAACCAATGCAAAAGCATCCTCCCTCCACTCACACTGACCCAGTGGTCCCTTGGTAACTTTCCTCACTTACAGATGGCAGCTGCCTGGGAAGCACCCGGCTCCCTGCTCCAGCCACCCATTCCCATCAGGAATCACAGCCAGAGCACTGCAGGGGCAAAGGAGCACAAAAGGCAGACAGGCCCTAAGATGTGACACATCACACACAGGTGGGAGGCTGGGGGCTCCATCTAATCCTCCCCTCTAGTTGAGATGCTGAGCTCAAGGCACAAGAAGGCAGCAATAAATAAATATGAGATTACTGAACACCTCAGAACAGCTTTCAACCGGATTCTAACAGTCAACAATTAGCCTACTCCTTGGAACATAAATGTTATTACTCTAATTTTCTAATATAATTAACAGTGAGAATTCTCAATTGTCTTATTACCCATGTAGGCTTATTACCCATTCCTGGCTTTTGAATTTTGTTTTCTTCATTGCAACAGAACCTGACAGCCAAAAGTTTCACTGTAGTCCTGACCTCAGCAACCCATTTCTGAACCTGGAAATGTATAAAGACAGTAAGCCACAAAACAACTTTTTTTCAATGTTCAGCTACTCTCCACCAATGAAGATGGAAATTTTTATTCCGAAAATTGTGAACATCTGAACTGCTATTCCCACCAGATTTCATTTAGCTCAAACTGCTGCCTCCCCTGACAGGCCATATCAAATGCTAGAGACAAGAAGACGAGAGCAAGCACGGAGTGATACTTCCCAGTGCACTCATCAGCATCTCGCAGCTCAGAGACCTCCCAAGCAGAAGTATTATCTTCTTTAAAAGGAATCTCTGATGGATTTTTGTAGCATTTGGAACCAACACATGAGGGGAAGAAAGCCTAGTGCTGTCTGAGCCACAGAAGCCATCACCAACCACCACAAATGCCATCCACCCTCTCTCAGCCAGCACAGGTTAAGGGTTTTCTGCCTCTTGCTGCTTGCACCAGAAGGTTGCTCTGTGATTCCACAGCTCCAGGTAAACCATTCCTCACTGCTGCCCGTGTCACAGGAACTGACCAGGCACGATTCTTCACAGCCACTGGCCCAACTGTTAAAGGTGATAGTGTTACTTTAAATCAAATGCCTGTGCAAACCTGGCAGGATTCCCGTGAGAATCAATGGGGTTCCCTGCAGGATCCTGCCTGGTTTTCCTTTCCTTAAAGCCTAGAAACAGCCCACCTGGAGCTACACTCCCAGAAAAACTCAGCAGCAGACAAAGGGCAGCCACCACTGGCCATGGGAATTTCAGCAGAAGTATGTCTGTGCCCAGCTTTAATGACAGTAAGATCCTTGGAGGTGCAGAATTACAATAATCAAGGAAAATAATAATAATGCATTTTGAAAAGCTGAAGAGAAAACTTAAATGAAGAGGGGGAAAAAAAAGCAGACAGTCTCATCTAAAATGAAACTATTTCCAGCAAAGAGGTTGTTACCTGCTAACCAGCCCATCTCCTTTGGATGACAGAATGGGCCCCTCCTGACTCCTCACACAGTAAACACCTTTCTTCAGCAAGCACACTCAGAAAAAAGAGAGACTGTCCTTAGGAAATTCAAGGGAATGGGGAGGAAGTACTGAAATAAAACAAATCATTTGAGGACATCCATAGCAAAGTTTTCCAGCGATATCCATTTCATTATTGTACAATATTATCCATGGGAAGTATTAAAGCCCTCAATAGCATGAGAAACAAGTTCAGGACAGAAAGCAATGAGAATAAACTAAAGAACATTCCTTCTCTGCTTTCCAAGGACAGCCACCTCTCTCTCACGCCTTCCATGAGAAAAGGTACTGCTCCATTTAAATGCCAGAAAGTCAACTGAGACAACTTCTCCACAGGAAAAACATTTCTTAGGTTAGCACACAAGTGTTCCGGCTTCTCCCTGACTTCGAGTTCAAAGTCTCATTAGAACGAAACCAAAAGGCACAAACCAAACATGAAAGTTCAGCGCTACCTTAAGTCCTCCTCCCTTCCATTGCCCTTTGTGCCCCTTGTCTGTCACCTCCCACCTGTCTGGTGACGGCCTCAGGTGTTTCAGCCACCCCAGGAGCCCTGAACTCTCCTTTTCTGACGTGGCCCAACACTCCCCACCTTCCTCCACGATGCTGCTGTGAAGAGGCTGTGGCTGCATCCCCAGCAGAGCTGATGTTCCCTCACAGACCCCAACAAACACACACAGCTATTTCAGCAGAACACTGACACACAGGCAAGAGACTCCTTTCTGAAAGGCTCACCTACCTGACAGTAACCTTGTCAAATCAGGGAAACTGGGTCAATGCTAAGCTGTTCCACATGGGCCCTTTGCCTTCCTCCCTCACACTGCTATTACTGACCACTGGCAGGCAGATCCAAGGACTAGGAACTCTTCAGCCTGGCCATGAAGAGGAGCTGTAAGCCCTCAATTGTACAGTTTACCAGTCTGCAACCAAATCTAAACTTAGCAAAAACCAAAACAAGGCTCAGAAATAAGCTGCACAGCACTATACATGAAACATCATCATAACCCATTATGCTGGTGTCCCTTCAAAGGACACTTTGGGGCATATTCTCTTGAAATATTAATGAGTAAAAACTATTGTCCCCTCTAGCAGCACTTACATTACTCCACATATCTACAGTGTCATCATGGTTTCCCTCTTGCAACAACCCTTTTATCTGAATTCATAAAGATAAATCTGCAACAAATTAACAGAGCCCTACACCTATTTTAAGTGATGGTTTTCCCCATTCCCTCTGTTCCTTCTGCTTTTGACAGTCAAAAACGGGCATTTGGAAGCAGGGCCATCCAAGCCACAAAGTGCAGCAGTTTTCCTTCTCACAGCACCACGGGGCAGTCTGTGGGAAGCCCTACAGCCAAAGATTAGAACCAGCAGCAATGTTTGCCTCAGGCTGATATTTTGCCTGCCAATCACGAATGTATTTTAAGATAAATCCTTGATGCTAAATGAAGCACATGCGTTGTAATCTTTCCTGTAACATTCTTTTTACTAGAATACATTTAGAGACTTTTATCTTAACCAGTACTTGCCTTTTTCCCTTTTTGTAATGTTTTTTTGAGTGCCAGGGGTTCCTTCTTTTTAAGAGATAGAGTTCTACACTACAGACTTTGTTACATTTCAGTTCCTACAGTATCTTTGTAAAGGCATTATTGAAAACTGTAATTGAAATAATTATACTTGGCAAATAAGCAACCTAAGTACACAGTGGAATGTGCTCTCTCCTCTTTCTTTTCCAACACTGCTCAGTTTTCCATTGGTTTGCAAATGTCAGTACTCTGCTCTTCATTACCATGAATGAGATGGAGTTTTAGCACAACTACCCAGGCTGAGGTACACTAGCTCATTTAATTTCTCCTTACCTGCTGCCCCTCTGGATTCACACACTCCTAGGAACTGCATGCAATAGCTCAGATCATTCTCATGAAAAGGGCACAAACCATGGCTCAGTTCCTCTGAAGACACCTATAAATCTTCCCAAGGATGAACTGGGAGCAGCAGGGTCTTTGCCCAGAGACAAGAAACCTCTCTAACTCCAGCAGAGCATGGTTACATGACTTAAAAACTTACGAGGTGTACTCCATGTATCTTTGGGATCTGTTCCAAGCAAGTCAGATTTGTTAATAAAGGATTCAGTTACGATCAGTAATTAGTCATTTTAATCACAAGTTTTTAACATGACTTGCCACAGTTATTCGTGTAGTGCAGAAAGGATCTGCAGGAGGAACCGAAACAGAAATCCCGAGGGCGGATTATTTCAGTGCAGCACCACCCCAGGATTTCCACCACACAGACAGTTTTTAACAGCTCGAAGACAGGTAAATGTTGCACAGTGATGACAGATCCTTTGGCTCCAGTCCTGAACACACACTCCTGGTCCCTGCTGTTGTTTGACTACTGGGCTAACACGCTCACTGCTACCACTTCCAGAGCACAGATCCCACCTTGCGCTGAGGAGACGAGAAGGAAACAAATCACACTTCCAAATCCTGGATTTTACTGGGCATTCATAAAAAATGGTCACACATTCATCACCACAGTCCTCAACAAACCTGTTTGCAGCTGAAACCAGGATGCTTCTAATGTGTTTTTCGTGAAACCTGCATGTGCAAGTTTTGCCTTGTACTAACCAGCACTGGTTTTAAATGCTGAAGTTATATATATGAAATACTAAAATGTTTCTGGCATCACACTTCTCAAAGAACTCGCCTATTTTAAGTTACAAGAATTTCCAGTACCCTGTAAGAAATTATTTAAAAATCTATTTCAAGGTGATTGCCATCTTCATAAAACAACTCTTTTCCTAATATCCTGGAAAACACATTTTTTTATTTGAAAAATGCAAATATCGTAGTGACTTGGAAGGCAGATCAGATGAAGGCAAACATCAACACTAGCACGACAGAAACTGCTGAAATGCTTTGGTGTTTATTACGTGTTTCACTGCTGGGGTGGTCCAAGCACTGCACGGTGAACCAGCTCAGGTGTCCAAAGTACACGAATGAATCCAGCTCACGTTTGATTTCGCAACACAAAACCTCACGTTTGGCGTTCGGGGTTTTTTAAAGGGTTTCTTTCCTTTTTACTCGGTGCATTTAAGAGAACTTTAGCCCGCTAAGGGCAAGCAGGCGAGCGAGGGCACAGCGAGCTCCGGGCGCACCCCGGGGCTCCCCGCGCTCCGCACCCGGCACCGGGCGGGTGCCAGCCGGGCACGGCTCAGAACGCGTGGTACCGCTGCCGAGCAGCTGCCTGCGGGGCTGGCCCGGCCCTGCCCTGCCGCTGGTCTGCCCGGCACGCCGGTGACCCCGGGCACACGGCCGAGAGAAACGCGCTCCTGCAGCCCCGACCGGGCCCGGCCCCTCACACTGCCCGATCCCTCACACCGCCCGGCCCCTCACACCGCCCGATCCCTCACACCGCCCGATCCCTCACACTGCCGGATCCCTCACACTGCCCGGCCCCGGCCCCTCACACCGCCCGGCCCCGGCCCCTCACACCGCCCGGCCCCTCACACCGCCCGGTCCCGGCCCCTCACACCGCCCGATCCCTCACACCGCCCGATCCCTCACACCGCCCGATCCCTCACACCGCCCGATCCCTCACACTGCCGGATCCCTCACACTGCCCGGCCCCGGCCCCTCACACCGCCCGGCCCCGGCCCCTCACACCGCCCGGCCCCGGTCCCTCACACCGCCCGGTCCCTCACACCGCCCGGTCCCTCACACCGCCCGGTCCCTCACACTGCCCGGCCCCGGCCCCTCACACCGCCCGATCCCTCACACCGCCCGATCCCGGCCCCTCACACCGCCCGGCCCGCACCCCGCTCCCCGCCGCGGTACTCACCACCTCGGCCAGCTTCAGCCTGCCCAAGGTGCCCCGCAGGTAATCCAGGTCGCAGCGCAGGCCGCCCAGCCCGCGGCGCTGGCTGACGGGCTCCGTGGTGGGCTGGTAGGGGCTGCTGGCCGCCGAGATCATGGAGGCGCTGGACGCCTCGCCGTCGAAGCCCTCCAGGTCATCGCCGTTCCTCATGGTGCCGGTGCCGCCGGTGCCGCCGGGGGGTGGCCGCGGACTCCGGCCCGAGCGCCGCGCTCAGCTAAGGCAGCGAGGGCTGCATGGCCGCCCCGCGCCCGCCTCAGGCGCAGCGGCGCGGGGAGCGCCCGGGCAGCATCGCGCGGAGCGGGGCCGCGCTGCGGGGCGGAGAGGCGCGGAGCGGGGCGGAGAGACGCGGGGCCGCGCTGTCCGCGCTGTCCCGGTGCGGAGCCGTGCCCCGGTGCGGTGCGGGGAGGCGCGGAGGGTGCGCGGAGCGGAGCCGCGCTGTCCCGGTGCGGAGCCGTGCCCCGGCCGCGGGCGCGCAGCCCTGAGCGCCGCACCCCGCCCCGCCGCTCGGGGGCGCGCTCCCGGCCCCGCTGCCCGGGCTCCGACCCCGAGCTCGGTTCCGATCCCGACCCCGAGCCCGGTGCTGGTCCCGGTCCCGGTCCCGGTCCCGGCGGAGCAGCCCAGCTCCGAGCCGCGATGCCGCAGCCGCTCCTCCCCCTGCGCTGAGCGGAAAGGGCGGGCAGAGCCCGCCCCGGAGGGCGCGCAGCCGGGCGGTGCCTGCGCCGCGCCCGCCCCGCGGGGAGGGCTCCGGACCTGCCCCGGGCACCGCGCCCGGCACGGCCCGCGTCGGTCCCGGTGCCCCGTGGCCGCTCGGGTTCCTGCACCCGCTGCTGGCACCGAGGTGCGCTCACAGCCCCAGCTCGGCCCCCGCGGGGCCGGCTCAGAGCCGGGCTCCGGCAATGCCCCGGCAATGCCCCGGGCTCACGGCCGAGCCCCTGCGCTGACACCGCGCCCGAGCGGCTCCGGCCACGGAAGCTCCGCTCCGTTCTTCCACCAGGGTTGTGTTTCCAAACAGCGACGTTTGCCAAGGCAGTCTTGACTGGCTGTGATCATGTTTTGGCGGTACTTTTCATTTTGCGGTGTCACGACAAATAAGGACAAATTGCAACATAACCTGGCGAATCCAGGTGAGTGAAATGCAGCTAAGTTATTTTTTTAACACAGCCAGACCGCTGTGTACCACGGTGAAGTTCAAGTGTTCCATCCTGTGATCTGCCATCGTTATCAGCCTGGCCCCTGCTCCTGCTCTTGTCACTGACAGTCTACACTGTCACCTCTTCCACTTCACAGGACTTTAACACATTAACTTTTCTAGCATCTTCTGGTTTTCGAGAGTCTGACTTCGGCTACGGTTTTTGTTTCCCATGAACACTGTGGATTATCCACCTGGGGATTTCCAGCTACCTGTGTGTGTTTTAGTTCATGTCTCCCTTTCAGTTTCCTTGAAACTCCTTTGATCCTTCTCTTCATGGGTTCTGCCCTGTACACGTGATTTTTAATTTCAAGATATTTTTCTTCTTTTGTTTGGCCTCTGAATAAATATCCTCAAGGAAGGTAGGGCAAGGAGAGAGCCTCAGAGAGAGAACAGGGAAAGAGTCAGGGGTTTGCTCACCACTAACAGTCATGGTTTGTTTAACTGGAGCCACAGCTGACTGTCCAAAATCCTTCCAGAGCTTCTCTGCTACTCCCTGGGCGTGGGAGAAGCCGATTTTCTCAAGCATGGTGAAAAGCTGGGAGATGTGTAAAAGAAACTCATTGCCCTTTGGTGAAGGGTGGGTGGCAGGGAAAGGAAAAAATACAAAAACATGAGCAAAGCATGGAGAAGGAGGGTAACTCCTGCTTGGGCCACATGAACCTGGCCTAACTATATGAAGTCATATAAATGTAAGGGGGAAATCCTGCTGTGGCACAGGGCTGGACTAATAGGTGTTTACTGTCTCTTATTTCAGTTCTTGTATAACTCTGGGGAAATCAGAACTTCCACAAAGCTTTTTCTTGTGGGAAGTATCCTGAGTGTGTGGTTGTCACTTAGGAGAGCATCTCCAGATTGTAACTTAAGGCTCCATGGCTGTTTCAGGAGCAAAGGTTGTGCATATTTACCTGCAGAGACATTTAGCCTTTATTTTGAAGGATTGCTGTGGCAGTTCCAGAAAACTACCCTGATCAAAACAAGGAGAACATTTCTTAAACATCCACTGAGTATTATTTTGGTGAATCTTTTGCAGTTCTGACCAAAACACATCAGCGTGTTGAAAGAGAATCAAAGGGTGGTGTTGAAGAAGGACAAAAGGGGAAGATGGTTGAGTGGCTTAGTGAAAGGTGAGGTGGGAGGAGATCTTCATTCTGGCTGTTTGCTTAGTGCCTCCAGCACACCCTTCTGCAAACTTCTTAATGACTTCCTTCTCCCATGGATGGAGGACACGAAGTGTAAATGTGGTTAAACCATGACAGCAGTCTGGGGGTGCTGGGGCGCGGGGACACACCCGGGGCAGGGAGAGCACAGTGAGCGAGCTCTGCTCCTGCAGGATGCTCCAGGGGCAAGAGGGACGGCGGGTCCCGGTGTGTGCCGAGTGTCCCAGGGCAGCTCCCGAGTGTCCCAGCTCCCGAGTGTCCCAGGGCAGCAACTCCCCAGTGTCTCAGCTCCCGAGTGTCCCAGGGCAGCAACTCCCCAGTGTCGAAGCTCCCGAGTGTCCCAGCTCCCAGGGCAGCTCCCGAGTGTCCCAGCTCCCGAGTGTCCCAGCTCCTGAGTATCCAAGCTCTCGAGTGTCCCAGCTGCCAGGGCAGCTCCCCAATGTCACAGCTCCCTGCCAGGAGGGCTCAGGCCGAGCCCAGGCTGTGCCGGGCTCCCTGGCGTGCTCCTGGACGGGTGGGTGGGCTGGAGTGACTTGGCGAGGGCTGCTGAGGCTGCCGCCAACATTTAACAAAGGAATCCTTTACACGCATTCTTGCCTGATACGGCACCTTTTCAGCTCTGCAGCAAGGGAAGGAAAAAAATGTCTACGTTTAGTATGTAAATAAAAGTACTGATCCAGGAAAAAGGTCACTGCATTCATCCCGGGCGGATCAGATCGCTCTCAGATAACTTTGGCTGTAGGAGTTTCCAGCACAGCCTGCCATTCCATTGTGTGCCTGCTCACAGAGGCCAGGAAAATGGGGAACTGGGTCAGTGATCAGCACTCGAGACACCACCACAGTATCGAGCTAATCAGATCAGGGAATTCATCACGGAGTTCTTCACATCCAGCTAAAATCCGACCGAAGAGTGAAAACAAGGAAGAAACAGCACTGAGGGAAAATCCGAGTGTGCTGCTCATAGACGCTGTAATTAAATGATCTGTTTGTTACAGAACACTTCGGCCAGCTTTGACAGAATTTAAAACTCCCCATCAGAAAGAATCTCCAGGACACTGCTCATAAATTAAAACCAGCTGGTGAGTTAGGTGTAAAAAGCAGTTGAAAGAGAATCTTAAATATTCTCAGTGAACAAACTGAACAGAGGCACCCTGATCTCTCAACCTTCATCTCAGCTATTCCTGCAGCCTCTCATAAACTTGTGAACCAATTGTGAGTTCTTTTCATTAAGCACATTTAAGTGCTATTTCCAAGATTAAAGCCTGTGATTCTCTTCCAGCAGAATAGGAATATCAACCTAAAACCAGATTTTTAAAGCTGCATTTATGTAGTTTTAACACACTTAAAAATATTTTAATGCTTTTACATAAAATTTTGTAGATCTGAATGGTGCTTATTAGGAGTGGTGCTTTAATGCAGTTAAGAGTGTGAAAGGCATTAGAATCCTAACAGGAAAGTTACATCTGTGCAAGTACCTGAAAAGAGCTGAGAGGTTCTTTAAGAAAAGGCTCCGGTATTTCCACATGACCTACCAAAGGGAAGGAGCACTGGTATGCTGCCAAATTCCAGGAGAGCTGAGCAGTGATTAGAGTTTAACTTTGGCATCAGACAGGAGGCTTTTTTCCCCTTGAAATTCTCAATGTAAAAAATGCTGAGGCTTTTTCTCAGCTTTTCAGTTGGGGGAAAAGAAATAAGCCAAGCCCCACCTTCAAAAGCTAATAAAGAACTTGCTTTAGGAAAACATCTGGTAGCTTTGAGTGCCTCAGTGCAGGGAATTGTGCATTTTCCCAGTGTGGGAGGGTGGTGTGCACACTGGTTCTGAAGCCATGAGCAGCCTGGGAGGTGGGCAAATCATTTTGCTGACTCAGAAGTAGGAATTAATACAAGAAGAAACTGCAGGTTCTGACAGGGACTTTGGGCAGAAGGAGAACTGTCTGGGATGGTGGGGAGGTGTGAGGCCAGCTCTCTGTAATGCTGCTGGACGGTGACAATGCCATGGCACCACAGCCAGCCACAGCTGGGCACTGCAGCCTCCCAGAGTGACACCTTGGGAACAGTGACAAGACCTGCATTCCTCAGCTGGGACTCAAAATCCAGCCCTACAGCTGAGGAAAGGGCTCAAAGCACAGCCCTGCCAGCTGAGGAAAGTCCTGAGAGGAGCAGAGAGGAGAGCAGAAAGAAGCTGAGGTGAAGGGCAGCCTCTAAGAGCCTCTTGCACTGAAATGCAGCCGAGCTCCACTGGCTGAGAGCACTGTGCCTCTTCGGCCAGGTCCCTTGGGCTTTTTGTCTGGTTAAAAAAGTGCAGCTTCAGTAGCCAAAAGTGGCAGTGAGTCCTACTCCTCTCCTCAGCTACATTGGCCAGTGCACACTTGCAACACCTCCACCTGGGTTCCAGCCCTGAGGCCTTGGAAAATCAAGAGAGCATCCCTGGAGCCCCCAGGCCTCAGCACTGGTGACAGTCCCCAGCCCCAGGGGTGCCACCAGCTCCCACAGCTGGCACCAGAGGCAGCAGCAGCAGCAGCTGGAGTCCCCACAGGAGCCATGCCAAGGAGCTGTACAGGATTAACGGGACAGGTGAAAGTGTCACTCCTGGAATTTCACCATCACTATCAGGAAACAGTGTTTCCCTTTCAAAAACAAACCTAAAGAAAAAAATCCCCTCCCTCCAGAACCAAAACCAAGAAAGGCAACGCTGCCAAACGAATCAGTCAGAGCCTTACCTTGCAGATGTGAACATGACTTCATGTGCTTTTAACAATGAGCCATTCACAGAGCCATTTTATGATTTTTTTTACTCCAGGATTAGGGACTGATAACTCATTCTGTATCACCTACTGGTCCAGTTTGGTGGTGAGGAAGTCACTGATGCCTTTCACGTCCCAAAACTTCTAAGGGCATCTGCAATCTGCAAGTGCCAGAGAGAGGTTACTGGGCAGCCACAGCTGGGCTGAAGGGCAGCAGATATTCTGCAGAGCTCAAGGTGAAATGAATTTCTATAAAAAAGAGAAGCAAAACGCCAGATTCTTAAGAAAAGTGCCAGCAGACCTTTAATGGTGCTGGGAACCAGCCAAGACTCTGAGTTACATTTCTTTTGAAAGAATCCTGTATAATGAAGCACACTGAAAAAATATGCAGAGAGACTGACAGCAGTGTTTATTTTATTCATGGCACTACATTTATTCAGGGAACAGAGGAGGGGGGGGGGGGGAAAGTCCTGGACTGAGAAAAAAGGTGGTGATCTTCCAATAACACCATAAAACCACACAGATCTAGAGCAGAAGGCCAGAAAACTCTTGTTCCCCCTGCATGGACATGGGGATGCTGCCCCTGCAACAAACATCCAGTAGTTTTATAGCAAGTGATGGAGCAGGCAGGGTACAGAAGCCTTTGGAGGAAAAGAGCTGGGGTTTATTTTTTGAGGAGGTGGGAAGCTGAAGGGGAGGGTGAAAAAATTGTATAAACCATGTTTTATAAGCAAAGTTTTAAAGGTCCCTTAGCAGGTTTAAAAAAAAGATGAAGTACACTCACTACATTCTTTCTTTCCACGGACGGAACGGGCCAGCGAAAACAACTGACCTCAACTGTTTGAATCCTGTGTGTGTTGTTATGCAACAGCCCAGCCAGTCCCCTGCACTTCTGTGGGAGCTGCACATGGGGGACAACTCCATTCTTTAATTACCCTCCTGAATTTGTTTTACTTATAGCTAACCTGCAGCTGATAGCTGACAGCAGCAACCATAACAGCACTTCAAAGAACATTCCCTTTTGCAACAGCACCTAATTTCTGCCTGTGATAGAACTCTGTATTCAGCTCATTTGGCTCGTTCCCTCACTGGGTGTTTCTTTGGTTACATGGGTCTCCTCCATGCACGGGGAAATTTTGGCTTTTTGGCTTTTTTTTTTTTTTTTGAACAGGAAAAAGAATTTCAAGTCTTCCATCACTGGCTATAAACCCAAGGCAGGCATATGGCCCCAGCTCTCCAAAGCCATACACAGAGGAACTAATAAATCCTGATTCCTTGCAGGCTTGTCTACTCTTCCCACCTTCCCCAGCTCACCCCTCCCAGCAAGCCCAGTGCCCCAGCCCCCTCCCCAGGGTCCCCCTGCACAGGCAGCAGCTCAGCTCCTATTTATGTCCTCCAACTACTGCTCGAGCAGGAGGAAGCCAGTGCTGCGCCAGGTTCCGTGTGTGCAGACCACAGATCTTTGTTTGGCCTGGCTCGCCTAGGAACCAGCCAAATTTCCTTGGCAATCCCCACCTAAAGCAGAGGAAATCTTTGGATTTATCGTCTCCACCAAGCCCTTAATTTTCATGCAACTGGGATTAAGTCAGCTGTCTGCGAGATCTTTCTTGTCACTGAAGCTGGCCAAAAGATTTAAGTTAGCTTTGAGGAGGGGGTAGAACAGGACAGAGCACAAAAGCAAAAGCAGTGGAAACCATGCTAAAAATATTTCAAATATGACAGCATTCTCTTAATAGTTGTGTTGTACTTCTGTTCAGCTGAAAGGTGACTTGGGAGAGATTTTGACAGGCTTTTGCTGTTTTAAGTATTTCACATCCTGCCAGTTTCTCTGGCAGCTTCTCAGCCTTGCAAGATACTGGTCAAAACATCCTAAACCAGCCAGTTAAGCACAGCTAATTACAGTCACCTGCTGACAATCCAGTGTTGTCCTGGGGCCTGTGTGCTCTTCCCAGGAAAACAAACTCATCAGTAACAATTCAGGTTCAGAGCATAAACAAATTCCAGCATTAATTCAGTAGCCCCCATCTCTTCCCAGATCAAAGGCTGATATTCCACTGCTTATTTCCAAACCAGCCACAGGAGCTCCCAACTCTTACCAAAGCTGGAGCCCAGCTGCAAAGAGGCTGCATCACTGAGCTCCACAGCTGAGCCAGAAAGAGCCACTTGTGGGTTTGGTTGGAAGTGCCCAGAGCTCTCCCTCCAGGACTTCTGCCCTTGTTTTGCATTCGAGAGATTTTCTGTGCAGTCAGTGACTGGTCTTTAATAAAATGGAATTCTCTCCTACTTCTCCCTCTGTCTGGAGGCACAGTGACTGAACTCTTTTAGAACATCAGAAAATTTTTAACACCTTCACTTTCTAATAATCTCCAGAGCATCATCAGTATACCAGGCTCTTTGTGGGCAATTATTTTCCTCCTCTGGAAATGTTTTAATTTGGTGCACAAAGGCCACAGCACTGTCCTCCAGTCCCTCTCACTGAGGCCATGGACAGCACACAGAGTAGATTTGATCTCAGCAGCCCTCTCCATCCATCCCATCCATCCATCCATCCATCCATCCATCCATCCATCCATCCATCATTTCTCAGTGGTCTCACTCCCTCTGTTCTGTCAATTAAGTCCATTCCACTCCCTCTCTACAAGGCAAGTCCTTGGTTTCTGGAATGCAGTCAGACTGGTCAGGTGAGTGCCAGAGATCTACAATGGCTTTTTCCTTTCCTCAACCACTTCAGTATTTCACTGCACATGCTTGCAGTAGTTGCAACTCCATTTCTGGCATGTTTTGAGGGACTGTTTTTGGTTTTAGGCATTTGGCAAGCCCAAGTTAAAGATGACATTTTATATCATAAAGCTACACCAAGTGTTACGTACAAAACATTTGTACTGAAAGCTCAGACACTTTTCAAAGGCAGCTAATTCAGCTTTCTTGTGGACAGATACAACTGCTGGTTTTCAGTAATGGGCACTGGAATTTCAGCTTTTGTTCTGAAAGAAACAAACCAGTCAAACCAGTGTCAATTTAGTCAACTCGAAATTAGAAAGGAGAACAGCTTAACTCATATTAACAAAATTCACAGAACTGAATGAAATCGCTTTTCTTTGGGAAAAAAATCAGCAGCTCACTCTTTGGAAGATACTTAGATGTCAAAAATAATCTGCCAAACAGGAATTACTGAGGGAAGCTGGCAAGCAGTGCTACAGCATCTCACAAAGGCACACCCAGCAGTGTTCCCTTCAGGCGCCGATCCCACGCCTGCCACCTCCTGGGCTTGGAATATTTCAGCTCCAGAAACGTTCAGCAAAACATAATTGTCATTAAGTGTCAGGGAAAGGGGAGTGAGGGATCTTTCCTTTCAGATAAAGTGTTACTACTCTCAGTGTTGGTTCTGCTGCACAAAGTGTGCAACCGAAGGCAACAGAGAGAATGAATTGCTTCCCTTGGTTCTGCCGTCATCTTCCAGACCTCCTGCATGCAATTACTGACTGCTTCCATAAAGCCCTCCAGGAACTCACAGCCTGGGGCTCCAAATCCTGGGACAAACCAGGGATCACACAGCTCTCCCAGAGGGTGACAGTGCTGCAGATCAGCTCACACTGCCAGGTCACACCGTGGGCATCAGCCACTGCTGACCAGGGCAGCACCGCGCTCCTGGGGCACGGCTGTGCTTGGCACAGGACACGGCTGCAACCTGCTGCTGATACTGCAACCTGCTGCTGAAACTGCAACCTGGCTGTGCAGCTGACACTGCAACCTGCTGCTGATACTGCAACCTGGCTATGGTGCTAATATTGCAAGCTGGCTGTGGTGCTGATACTGCAAGC
The DNA here is from genome assembly GCA_034509425.1 of Eopsaltria australis. Taxonomy (NCBI): domain Eukaryota; kingdom Metazoa; phylum Chordata; class Aves; order Passeriformes; family Petroicidae; genus Eopsaltria; species Eopsaltria australis. The sequence goes on from JAVTVJ010000531.1 coordinate 1,800,764, forward strand.
CTTTTTATTCCTGTTAAAACAGCTGCAGCAGAATTTGGTGCCCTGTCCTTCAGGATTTTGGAGCCATGCATGATTTGGAAGCATCGCACCAGCATATTTATACTGCCACTTGTCAAGAACTTCACTTGAGAAAATTCCTTGGGTTTTTTCCTAAACATTTGAATTTCACTGAGGTACACGGACAAGCAGAGATCTCCTCCTGTCACTCTTCCAGGGAGCAGGAATCCCACTCAATCCCAGCCTGCCCTCAGCTGCAGCCTGCAGTGCCCATGCCATGGACAGCTGCTGATAAAGCACTGCCAGGGAGTGCAGGAATCTCAGAGGAGCTGGAGGTGTCCCAGAGCAGCAGCTCAGACCTTTGGCTTTTGTGATTATTTGTGCCTGTTGTCTTCTCCACACAACCTGAGTGGCTCAGCGAAGAAGGGAAAGTGAATTCCAGGAAAAGAGTGCCTTTGGAATTAAACTGTGTCTATCCTATGAATATATTATTTATTTTTCAATTAACAAGACCATATATAACAGACAAGTTTGGGTTTGGTACCAAACACTCCATTCAGCTCTAAACACAGACCCAGACAAGCAGAGTCCCATTCAGGTCATTGTTAACAACCTCAGAGCCCCAAGCCTCTCCCATGCAGGTGTTTGAACTGCACTGACTCAAAAATTCACTTTACTTCTGTTCAAGTAAAGGCTCTTACCTGGGCAGTTCATTCCCTAACAAAACCCAGCCACACCTGAAAAGCCAGATGGGTTAACAACACCATTTGGAACAGCACAGGCAGTGAAAGACTCCTAAGAACAGCTTAACATTCAAAGAGATTTTTCTGCACCAAAGCCTTATTGTCCCTTTTTTTTTTCCTACCTTGGGGACATTTTGCTTTGAAAAAAAAATTACAGTTGAAGAGCAGCAAAGTAAACTTAGGTTATAAAGGGTGTTCTTCCACTTCCATCCACTGTCAACATCTTTTTAAAGTCACTTTCAACTTCACCACATCTGAAGATGAAGTCTTCCCTTGGTTTTCTCCCAAACTAATAAAACCAATAATTCTCTTCATATACTCAAAAAATATTTTCTAAAGACCATCTTAAAGGGCTAAAATTGATTCTTCACATTAATGAGCTAATGAAAACATTATGGCAATTCTAAAATGCTAATTGCTTCATGGCCTCATAGGGATTCCCTTCTGCAGAAATTGTATTCCAGAAAGCCAAAGCTTAGCTGATTCATATTTCAGAGGCAGGATGACTCAACAAACATTTACACCTAGAGCTTCAATCTGTGCAGGGGAACAGAGGCATCCAGCTGAAGAAGCAATGAAAACAACCAGCAGAATCCTAATTAAATGCCCATTATTACTAGCTTACTGGGAAACTCCTCTTACACCCACCCAAGGGAGAACACTTGGCTTTTGGCAGAGAAGAGGCATTTTCAACACTCCAGCAATTCACTCCTTAAACTTCCCACAGCCTGGATTTGGATCCTGCTCATCCAGGATCGGTGCTGTGCTTGGGAAGAGCATTCCTCAAAATACACCTGAAGCTGGTGAAGCACACAGCTGTCTCCCCAGCCCCATGAAATACATTATTTTGTACCAAAATGTGCTGTGAGGTGCCAGCAGCACAGCTCTGCTCCAGTGGCACAGCTCCCAGCTCCAGAGGACTGGCACTGGCAGAGGACGGCCTGGAGCTGTCACCAGCTCAGGGACAGCTCCCAGCCAGCCTGCTCCTCCTGCTCCCAGAGCTCACCCACACACACAGCTCCAGGAGGGAGCTCACAGACCACAGAGCACAGCAGAAAGCAGTCTGGATTCAGGTTTATTGAAGCCAGTAATTAAAGACGTCCTCGTTTTGCCAGCACTAGAAAGCAAGGTTCCACATGACTGCATACTGCACCTGGTTAAAGCCATACAACTGGACTAAGGTTTGTTTCATACATTTGCAGTCCTAATTGTAAGTTGGAAGAAAAACCAATAAACTTAGTATACAGGACAGTGAACTTTCATTTACAGCATGTATATTGTTAAGTTCACGATGTACAGAGCAGTCACTTTCAACGTAGTTAAATTAAATAAAATACGAAATTCTGTTCAGTTTAAACAGGTTTTTTTTTTCTTTTAAATGCCAATAAAAAAAAGTGCAAACTTAAAATCAAGCAGCATAACCACAGCATTTTTATGGAGGGCCAATCTTTAAAGTTTTCTATTTGCTTCAAGTTGAATGCTTTCATCTTTTGTTTTCTTAGTTTAAACATGAACAGTAGATGCAGTCACTATAATGCATATAAATATAGGCATATAATAGTTTAAACAGTCTACCATACAAGTGTATCTGCAAATAAAATGAAGTTTCACTTGAAAATGTAAAGGCTGTTTGCATTTGGCCTTTGGTTCCAATGCTTGAAGACACCAGAATAACAACTGTGCAGCTCACCAAAGCCAGCAGACTTTGGCACCCACAGGATGCTACATTACTTACACCTCTCTTCAGTAAACTAGGAGCATTCACTTGCAATTAGAAACTGGAAATCTGTCCCTGTTTTGTCTTTCTGCAAAGCTGGTAAGTTATCACACAGTAACAGTTTTGATCAATTTTAGTATTCTCAACATTTTTACACATCTGGAAAATACTTCAATTGTAAGTTTTAGCCATATTGCTAGAAAAGTGCTTCTCAGGTTAGATGACAAAAAAAGGCAGTTTCAGACTGAGGTTTTCAAACGATGCCATTACAATCACACACTTCAGTTTTCCTGTCCAATTTGTGATGGTTGAGTCTCCAGTCTCACTTCTCAGTGGCAGGAGGACAGTGTGTAATTACTTCTGGTGTGGTAACTGGCACCCCTTACACCAGGAAGTGCATCCACATCACCACCAGCCAGCCACAGTCTTAGTCTAACTGTTATCTAGACAACTGTATAACTTCAGGTCATACCATTTATTAAAAAAGTAAAAAAAAAAAGAAAAAAAAAAGAAAAATAGAGTATTTTCAACATAAAAACTGGCACAAGTAACATACTCATGTTAATGTTTGTCAAAGAGGCAAGTAAATACTCTTAGCTTTCTAGATGTCTAGACAGACTCACGTGAACAGCCTCTTGCTGTAACAGAGGAGTTGAGGTTAACACCCAGCACTGTGTTAGTGGTCAGTCTAATTCTGTATATTTAAGTAACAATATATATTAGGGAAGTTATATCCAGACATCAGATTTAGTACAACAAGTTCATATCAATAAAAAGTAAACTCTGTATAATTCAAATTGTGGTTTTTCCCTTCAGCATTAAGAGCACAGAATATGCTTGGTATTTTTAGTTTCTGGTAGTGTGTCCATGTAAAACAAGCATACCGTGTATAAAATCAAAGTGCCATTTCAGTAACCACTGCAGTTGTGTTTGTTTGTACAGAATGAGGGTTTATGTGACCATGGACAGGGCTCCCTTAGAGCAACGGGGACAACCACAACCCATCTTTCCAAATGAAATGCTACATGAAAGAAAACACAAACAGCTTCTTCAGGATGTCCATCATCTACACATTCATACTTTTTAGGTTACCTTCAGAATTGGAGTTGGCTGCACCTGCAGCAGGTGTGGTTGGAACTAGGGCCTTGAAAGTTTTTGTTTTTAAAAAACCTCCATAGGTGTAAGGCAGGAATCCATTTTAGCTTGGTAGCTAATATTGAGTTACAAAAAAGTAAGAAAAAAAAATACTGAGAGTGTTCTGTAGCACATTTCATTATGGGAAAATGATCCGTCACCCACCATTCTTCATAGGCCAGCCTCTTGGCATAAAAAAGGCAGAAGCTATCAGAAAACAGGATTTAAAATTAAATACAAATTGCCAAACTACTGTTTTTCAAATAAAACCAAACAGTGACTGTTTGTACTACAGTGCACAATAAGTTCAAGCACCTTCTAAAGACACATCACATACTGTGCCAGGCACTTGGAGCTAAACAAGTTTAGTTTCTCCCTTTGTCAGCTACACCAGAAAGGGCATCCACACTCTTAAGACTTCTTTAAAAACTAAAACAAGATTTATAACAAGAATAAATTCCCGTGGTTCTTAGTGTTTGGCCTGGAATTCTCCAATGTAAAGTAGTCTTTTAAAAACAGTGACTATTTACCCCTGTGAAACACAGGATTTGACAACATTGCTCCTCTCCAGTCACTCCAACATTCTGGTTCCTCGCTGTCCCAAATCCGTTTCCCCTTCCAGGGCTCCATTCCCCACCTCTTCTTTCCCCAATTAATGCTGTTCCTCCACCACCACCACCACTCCAAGAATATAATGCATTGCAAACATACAAGTAGCCAATTCCAGTAACTCTGAAAGAGAGTTTCAGTTCTCTTTCTTGCCTCATGTGCAGTCAGTAGTACTCTTAAAAGAATTCTCCGTTTTGCTTCTCTGTTCTTCACAACAGGAAATGCAGCTGCACCTGCTTTACCTCCAAACCAAAAGAATTGCCCTATATAAACTCTAAATGGTTATCTTATACAGAGGGATTTTATATGCAAACTTCCTGAATGTGCACTTTTTACTGGGACAAGGCAATGATGTAGTAAGCTCATTTCCCCTGCCCCCGAGAAAACTGATAGCATCTGCCATAGCAGAAAATTCCTGGTCTTATCAGATCACTATACATATTATTTGGTCATTTACACCTGCATTGTTCTGCCCTATCAAGCCTCGTTCTCTGTTGGAGGAGAGTTTGTTGTTACCATGGGGTCAGGCTTGCGTGTGATCCTGTCCAGCTCCTCCTGAGCGTTTGCCAAAACTGTCTTTTGTCCTGCAGAGAAAAAGACACAAGAAAATCGAGTTTCAATCAAATGTTTTAACCAAGAAGCACAAGTGTTCAAAAAATCACCTGTATATGACAAGACCTTACTTATTTGTCATCATTTTGCCACCTCCTCAAGGTCACAGAGCCTGGCACAATGCAGGGCATTTTTTTGTGCAAAAACTGATAAAGACTCAGATTTGAGACTCTAAAGAGATGAAATGCTGACTACACAGCAGCAAGAAGCACAACACCACCAGTGATATGTTTTATAGCAAAAAAAATATTTAAAAATAACCATATTTAGAGTTTTCCTTAAAAATCAACCATACTCAATTCTATTATTAGCATTGATAAGCAAGGACTTTATTTAAACCCAACTTTTAAGCACAAGGTTTGTAGGACACCTGCTAAAAAAAAAAAAAAATCCCATTTCTTTGGCTGCACTTGTATTCACTGCATTTGAATATGAAAGAACTAAGAGGAAGAACTCTCATATCTGCAGCCAGTGTTTCCCTTGAAAAGGGGACAGGAATTGCATATTCATGTAATATCTCCAAGCAGTCATTTCAAAGGACTTCTTCAATTGGAACCAGACACACTGAAGTATTTCATGGAAAGGCATATCTTACATTTCTGTATTATACTCAAAACTTTTTAGCAATTCCCTAACTGAACCATCAGCTTACTTCTATGATTCTGAAAATTATAAACCCACAGACAAATTCATCACCAAAATTGGAACAATATATCCTAATGCATGGAGCATACAAGCATTTAAGATTAAAAAGCTATATTTTTAGACAAAAAGTAGATTATATAACCATGTACGGCTTCCTTACATAGGCAAAGAATTTAACAAGCATCTGTTTTCCAGCTCACATGTGTGTGAAATATTAGGTGGATTTTTTCCAGGGTACATGCTGAAAACATTAAGAAGGCAAGATTTGACTGTTAGAGCTTCAAGTGTTTTTTTCCAAAGTACAAAGACATAACCAAGTTAAAAGGTAACCTTTCATCACTAGGAAGGTTTTAGACCTAAGCACCAGTCATAAGCCACAGCACTCTACACAGCATCTACTCAAAGTAGGAGTATTTAAGCAAAATTTAGGAATTAGTACATTAATTAATGTACTGTAACAGAACCAAAAATAAAAACACTTTGCATGTAGACTAATGGCACGTGGGAATTCAAAAAGCCTAAATCCTAAAACAATAAAGGCCACACAAAATCCTTGCTTACATAAGAGCAGATCTAAACAAAAACTGTGACTTTGTTTTTCCTGCTGGATGAACTGACTTCTTAGGCCTCTGAAATAACCACAAGCAGTGTCCTGCAAATACCTCATGTGAACAGGAAAAACACCCCCAGCACAGGGGAACAAACTCCCCTTTACCAGCACCATGGGGGAGCACCTTCCAAAGGAGATGAAGTACAAGGAGCTGTTTTTAAGAGCAGCTTCCCCTCACTATGAATGAGAGTGACACTTACTTTCAGTTTCCCTACAAATCAGTCAAGGAGGCATGGCCTCATTCAGTGAGATGTGTTCTGTAGAATTCCATGCCCCCAATTCTGTACAATTAATTCCCCTTGCTAGATCAGAGTGAGAGCAGGGAACCTGAGTTCTTTATCCTCTGTACAGGAATAGAGAGGGAAGGCAGCCTTAGAATTTGCAAGAATCTTCTTGTGAATATAAATGAAATAACTTTGTGACTATAGAAGTTCACATGAAGAAAAATAATCCACCACAGATACAACCAGCTGAAGTTCTTTGAAATATCATGGTCTAGACATCAAAGGGAGTCCAGAGACAAAGGCAAACAAGAGGAATTGCACAGCAGGAAAAATGGACACGACACTGCAGCATCTGCCCAGAGGACAGATTTCTCTCAGGTGAGAATTGTCACAGTAGGAACCAATCCATCAATGAGGCTGACCAGTATTGTGGAGATCCACAATGGCTCTCATCCTGGGACAGAATCTCAGTGTTTCAACCCCAGGCTATTCATAGCTATGAGAGAAACAGATGGGTTCTTTAAAGCTAAATATTTTTGTCATCAACCTTCTGAAAACGTCGGGCTCTTTAAACAGTTTAGACATTTGAAATGCCTACAAAGATAATTTTAGCACATTTACTCACACAGAGGCTGCTGCTGGAAATAAAGGCTTTCTCCAAGATGTTCTGCTCAACTCTTCCACAAAGGAACAGGGCATATCTCCTGTTCTCACCAGCACCAGGTACCTCACAAACCCAACAAGAGCTTTGCAGAGAGCAGCTTGAGGAGCCCTTACCTTCTCAGGACAGTTTAATCTGACACTGGTTCATGTAAGGTGTGAACACAGCAGGTGACAAGAACAGGCACCTTCTCCTGTGACTGAAAACTCTGTTCCCAAAGTCAGGAAATGGGAGGAATGGGAGCTGCCAACTCACTGCAGCCAAGGAAAGCCAACCTGGAGATCACTCAGGAGAAACACTTCCACCCAAGACACAGAACTGCTGCAGCAGGCACCACAATGAGGCAGAGCTGCAGAGCTCAGTGCAATATTCTGATCACTCATGCTCAGGACAAGAGTTAGCCAATGATGGGAACTAAAGAAGAAACTAGTGGGGAAAACAGAGCTCAGCCTCCAGCAGGAGACTAAAAGAGAACTCATCCAATTTAGCTTAACAAAGTCGAGGAAGTTAAGGAAGGATGTATCCACATGTTTCAGGAGAGCAATGATCCATTCCAATTAGAAGCTAATGCTGACACCAGGAGAAAAAAAGGCAAAACTTGTTATCTTTGAAAAGTCCTGTAAGGCACAGAGTGAAAGAGGAAAGAGTAAAGCCCATTACAGACTAGTTTTTCCAGAAATTGCAGTTATGTTTCAGGTTCTTAGAGCAGCCTACCAGCACAACAACCAACAGGGTCTGTCCCAACAAGATCTGCCAAGCCACCCACAGTTCGTTCTGTGAAAGCACAACAGGTCCTGTGGGGAAGGGAGAAGTGGCAGACATCACATCTCACATCACCTTCACATAAATAAACTTAAAAAAAAACCAGACCTCGATATTTCAAAGAAAATGAATGGATTTTAATTTATAAAATTACCCATCAGTTATCCATAGCACTGGTCAGTACTTTGATTCAGCAATCTAGCCTATCTAACTGTTGAAGAGAGCAGATATGTAGGTAAGTGTGCCTGAAGGGACAACAAAGGATTTGGAAAGATAGGATTGAAGGGAAAAAGTTACATAAATTACCAAAGTGGTGCATGATGACAGAAGGGAAAACAGTGATAAAGCAAACACACAACCTTTTGAGACACTGAGGTCCTTTGATACAGACTAAAAACCCTTCCACCAGGAGGCAGAAAATGTATTAAAGTGGCTGAATTGTTATAGAAAATCCTGATCAGTGTCACACAGATAAAAACCACTCCATGTCCCCCTGAGAGATGTGACCAGAGCACAGCTGTAGCACAGATCAGGTCACCCCTTCTCAGGGCAGCAAAGCCTTGTCTGCCACCCCAGGTGCTCCTGAGCACAAAGCAAACAGGTCCCTGGGGACAGGACTGTCACAGCCAAACACAGCCTGCACACAAATCTGCTCTTGCAGAGGGGAGCAGCTGCCAAATCCCAAACACTGCTGCAAACACCAAGAGGTTGCACTGACCTCCACTGCCACCCAAACAAGACCAAGAGTACAGGGATTCAGAAACACTGGATAAGAGAACAAAATAACAGAAATTAAGTACTGCAATAAGCTTCCTTACAGCTCTTATTTCTGAGATTGTTTGCTTTTTAATCACTAGCCACGTACTCCCTGACTGACTTTGCTTCAGACAAAAAGCATGGATGAAATAATACCTAAAAATATTTCTAGTTCTATTTCTATAAAAACTTATTTTGACCTTATGGTGAGTAAAACACGAGGGTGCATTTGATGAAGCAGGGGACACCTTTCAGTGTTTAACTGAAGAGGGCACTCTGCATTATGAAAGAATTAGTTCAGTATTTCTATGACACAAATACAATAAAATTATGTAAATAACATAAAATACAAACCCCCTGTGGTTATCTTCATAATGAATAAATGTAATAAAGACAAAATTACAGAATTCATCACGCTGAAACAAAACACACAAAAAACCACACCTGATTTGCTCTAAGTCCAATTCTAGACATTTCTGAGCTTTCAAAGCATGGAACATCATATATAAACCTTCCCAATTTAAAACAAAAATTAAAAATACCCAGACTCCAACTGCCTTGTTTCTCTGAGTGATAGAACCATCAGTGTGGCTGGCAGCAGATATTTCTCATTTCCAGTTCAGAATGCCTGGGCCTTACCCTCCCCTCTCAGCATAAGGAACTGTGAGTTTGGCATCACCATTAATGCCCACAACATTGCACAAACTTGGATCAGAAGTGGTGTATCTATCAATAATTCAGTGGTGAAAGAATCCTGGAAGGAAAGCTCCTGAACACTCAGTGTGATGGGAATGCCAGTATTGAACAGAAACAGTCAAAGAATCAAAGCAGTAAATTCAGTGCATCAGGTGGACAGTGCATTTTACACCACAAGGTCTGGGTAGGTACCAAGGGCTCTGACAGGTTTCTTTCATTTTCACCTGAACTGCTGCATTATTTATCACCAAAGATCTCCTACAGTGCAGCCACAGGCACACACAAACACCATTTGTCAGTGTTATCAGCTGTGCTGGATTGCAAGAAAACACTAAATAATTAACGAGTGAACAGCTTCAAGCTGTCACAAGAAGTAATTCATTTCAGCTTGAACTCTGGGGAGATTTCAGTAATTTCACTGTTAACTCCAGTCCAAACCCAAAAACCTGCATCTCCTTCACACAGTGAAGCATCGAGAAAGGAAGGAATTCTGAAGTTGAAAAAGAAATCAGCACTTTCTGAGTAGGATCAAGACTCAAATATCACTGGAATCCCAGCAGTGCAACCTCACTTGAAGAATTGAGTTATATCAGGCTTAACAGTTGTTAGCTTGTGAAGTTGCAGTAGTTTAGTTCTTTTTTTAAAGACATTTGGCACTGTCATCTGTCAAGGTCTGTCACTTTCCTGACCAGTGTCCCACGGACCAAGGAGCCAAATCAACTGTTAAAAACAAGCTGCAGTAACAAGCCCAGTACCTGATTTCTTGGCTGTACTTTGCACTCCTCCAGCACCAGGACTTCCAGGAGAGCCAGTCTTTTTGCTCAAGAGACTGTTAAAGAAACTAGCCAAGACACCTTCACTTGCAGCATTATCTAAAGAAAAAAACAAATACAGATCACACAGAACACTCAGAGATGGTAAATTATAACTTATTTTCAGATACATAAAAATCTCTTGCTAATCAGGGGAATAAACCTCAGCTCTAAGAAAGTCTGTCCTTGCTCAGTTTGAAGAATTCAGTCCTTTGCATACCCTGGCACAGGCAGAGATGGCTGAAGGCACATTCCTGCTTTTCTGGAATGATGGGGGGGTGTCACGAAATTTTAATCCAAATATTTGTATGCTTTTAAGTTTTTCATAAATGTAAAAGCCAAGAGCAAGATTATTAAGTATGGACATGAAATTCAAAATGGATAAGCCCATTAACAACCTGCATAGAAGTTCCAGTGCAGCCTTTCATGCCACACTGCTTTTAACAAACCAAAACTTGGCAATTCAGCAATGGGACAGGATCCCATTTTACCCCCTGGAAGTGAGGCATGGCCCCACAGTGCACAAAAAAAACCAGCTCTGTCCCTGCAGACCTTCTTAATGCCCAGAGGGGAAAGAAACCCCCCAATGCCATGGAGCTGCATCTCAGGGAAGGGTCTCATTTCCAAGTTACTCCATCTGCTACAGCAAGTGACATTCCAGAGAGGGTTTAGTAGAACAGGGTTCACTGGAGATTCCAGAATAAGTGATATGAAGTATAAAAGTGTTTGTAGTCTTCACCCTAATAATCCAACTGATGCATAATAAATGTATTGAGGCAACTTAAGGAAATTAGAATGTATTTGACCTCTGTCTGACTGCTTGGCAGTAACAGAAATCTATTTTAAGTCATATAAATGACCAGAAAAGAATCAATCCTAAGTTATGTCATAAATTCATTTCTGTTATTAAAGCAACTATACCATTAGTGAATAAATCCCCAAATCTTTCTACAGAAGAGGATTCACTTTAAGGGAAATGGTAACACAGTATAAAACAGTAAAATGCTCATTCATACTTTTAATATTTGGATCTGGTTTCTTAACTGATGTGATGGGTGAGGCACTGGGTACATTGGCGGGACCAGCTCTGCCTTGAGTTCTTGGGGATCCTGCAGGGCCTCTTGCAGGAGATTCCTTTAAAAAAGTCCAAATCACAGACATCAGAGAAGAACTTCAAAGGATTAGGTACATAAAGCTACTTTAACATCACATACAAATGACTTTTTCAGCCTTTCTATTGGCACTGTAGTGATGCACACTGGAGAAAGGAAACAAGCACCCAAAACATCAGTTATTGTGGGGATGTGCCTCTACTACAGAAAAGGCTGAATCACTGCAGGAAATTTTCAATTCAATAATCAGATGTTTCCACACTGAATTTATAAGCAACATCTTAAAATAGGGCTTCATTATTTATTTACTTTCTGCAGTTTGGGGAGATTATGTAGGTTACATTTAAATATAAAAAATGGACCTCTGCAGGTTAGAATCATCCCCTTTTCCCTTGAAGGAAACAAAACACCTCCTACTCTTTTCCTTGGATCTACTTACTGATGCTCTTGTAGGCGTTGCTGGCTGTTTGGCAAGGAATGACTGCAAAAACAACATATTGAGCATATTAAATATATTACAAAGAACTCAGAGAAATAAAATACAGCAAAGCTGAGTAACCATGAATTTATTTGATCTTTTTCCTGATATTTAGAGGATTTCTCTTTGATATTTCAATACTTCCCAACTCTGTCGCTCGAGGACTGAGCTGCAAGGAGTAAATAAGCTTTGGGCCTTTGTGACACACAGCCAGTCCAGAACTCAAAGCCAGAACCACAGACACCCCAGTCTGTAACCTCCAGGATATTTATAATCACCTGGATAGGGAAGGATTGTTATATTTTTTAAACTATAGAGTAATACAGAAAATAACAAGTTTCAGCATAGCCAAACTTGACACATTAAAGTCTTTCAAGCCTTTGGCTGTAAGAAAACTGCAATGCTCAGATGTTAGGTTTTAAAAGTATTTCTGTTTCACAGATCAATACCACTTTGTGGTGAAATCCAAACTCTCTTCTTCCTCTTCACCTTTGAAATGTAAATTCTTTCTGTTCTCAGCGCATCTTCCCTTGCCAAGATAAGTGACCATATTTCCTACTTGTATTTTTAGAATCAAGTCTTACTTCACAATTACATCTGAATTTGCAAAGCTGAAAAACAGCTACCTGGTGATTTAAATGAGGAATGAAAAACTAAAGGCAATAATAACGGGAAAATTAAAGTGAAATCTTATACAGTAAGGACTTATTTTCATTCTTCCATTCTTACCTGCTGCTTCATAAGAAATACTTGCTCATCTTCTGCTGCCAGCTCTTTATCGTGGACTAACTGTTGAACAAAACATTTTGTTATTATTAGTAAAAACTGAAATTACTGTAACTGGTTTTTATGTTTTGGTGACCAAAAGGGAAGAGAGAGAGAGGCAAATCTTTAAGACTACTGTTCACTTTTTTTAAAACTGTTCTTTCATATTTAAAATAACAGTAACATTAAAGAAGTTGTCATTAAAAAATGCTGTAAAATAAAAAATACTGGAGCAGACTCAGAGTGATGCCAGCCTGTGAGCACTGTCCTATACAGATGAGCACTTGGTAAGTAGCCACATTCCTCTTTTAAAGTTCAGATATTGATCTCATCAGCATCTCTTCAAAGACCTGAGATGATCTTGCTCTGCCTTTGCATGGCAACCTCAAAGCCATGTGAGCAAAATGTAAATGTGCCCCACAAGAGAATTCTCCATTTTCTGGATGTGTTTCTGCCCCACACATGCAAAAATGGTAAAATGTGAAATGGCTGTTCCTGGACTGCCTTTCATTCAATAAAGTGAATGGGTTCTGGGTTTGCTTGAAGTATTTTAAATGATTAAGAAAAGAAAGCTTGATGTTTCACACATTTCAATTAAAAAAGAGTTACATTTATATTTGGAGTTCTTCAATATTAATAGTCCTTAACAGCCATTCAAGCAAACTCCAGTTATTTGTTGGTGTACAGGAAGAAATAACCCCTTTTTACCTTTCTTACAGGAGGTTTTACAATGAAGTCCTCATACGCATCTTCTGGTTTTACTGTTGTGAAGTTTTCATGTAAAATGGCAATTTTCTTCTCATTGTCCCAACCAGCAGGTCTGCAAAAAGGAAGAAAGCTTTGCCTTTTCTGCAACTTCTATAGGGACCATTTATTTACTGCCCTCTACTTCAATAAGGCAATTTTCTTACAGGTCAGCCCTATTTCTCAGCTCAATTCCAAGGATACAAAAGCTGGGATAGTATGCTGTGAGTCAAGTATCCCAATTAATATGCACTAAGTTGCATTTTTAATTTGGGATTCCACAAGACTTCCACACTAAGCTTTTGAGCAACAAACCATTCAATTTATTTTTATTTACACATTACATGCAGTGTGGTGCTTAATGAAAGAATAATAACCACTGTGACACCGTGCTGCTTGTCCAGGTGACTCACATAAAAACTGCATCCTTCTCTACCACTAAGGCAGGTGTGGTAAACTGGAAACCGTAGGTTTTATGTACAATGTACTTATACAACAGGTCAAGGTTCTTCTCCTCCTTAACTGATGTATAAATCAAGGCAGCCCCATCTGAGGTTCTAGTTAAGGAAAATTATGTAAGATGTAGTTTCTATATTATAAGAAGAATTTCAAAGCAGGAGTTAATAGATCTATAGCTGCCAGACTTAGCTTTGAGAAGCAGTTCAAGGCAAAACTAGAGATATTTAGTATGCAGGGGGAGGAGGGGATAGAACAGGACAAGGCTCATGGCACTTTTCTTTGACATACACAAAAGTTATCCATCCTCCCGGGCTTACACAGAAATTGCATCCTGCTTAACTTGGAAAAAGTCAAAAGCTTAACACACAGACGAGATCTCAGGCTTACATGGGAACTGCAAATTCTGAGGGGAAAGCCAAGAAAGAACACTTCACAAAATGTAAGACCAATCCTTCGTAAAGGATGAAAAGGTCCAAATCCCATGCACAATTTAAAAACTATAAAAGGTTTTATACATGTGTCAATATTTTCAAAAAGACAAATGCCACACATACCTAACTAAGGGAACCAGTAACTATATACCAAGCAATCTTGGAGTGCAATTTCTTGGATTAATTTTACATGCAATTCAACATGAAAACATCTTTCCTTGCTTCCACATTAGAGGCAATTTCCTGAGGCCAGGAAAGGATACACTGTAAGCAGAATCTGCGGATGTGTGACTGAATGAAGTCAAAGTGTTCTTCCCTGTAGTCATGCTCCTTCTCCAGGACACTCACTGCATCACACTGGGAAAGGCAGGAAAACAAACCAGACAAACCCAGGCATTTAATCCCAGCACATCTTAAAACACCTTCTTTAATCTTACACACTCACACCACATTTACTTTGAGTCTCTAAAATGCTACTGATAAACCAAACACTGAAGTAATTAATAAATAGTTGATAAAGTTATTACTATTCCATCAAAGTAAAGATTGATGTTGATGGCAGAAGCTCACTTGTAAAACAAATCCCTTCACTGTTAATCCAGAATACATTGTGCATGTGGGTAGAAAGCTTCCCTTCTAACAGAGAAGCTCTGAAAGGCTGGCAGAGCAGCAAGCAGAAGCAGAGGCTCACTTTGGTGCACACCACGAGCACAGGAATGCCCAGGTTGTGGGTCAGCACGTTGTCTCCGAGGGGCAGGGAAACGTGGTCATCCTCCTGGCCAGACGAGGGGCCTCTCCTCTGGGGGGATCCTTGGTAGCCTTCTTCAGGTTCTACATACTCCTGAAACTCCTTCATGACTGTTAAAAGAGAGAGACTCTTAGGGTACAACAAAAGAACTAGTTCTTTTTAGACCATAATTAATCTACAACTAACTAGAAATCTCAAGGGGTTTTTTTTTAATGCAGGTTAAGCCTTGTTGCCCTTTCCAACACCACAACTCTCCTCCATCAAAACTTACAGGAGGCTAAATCAAGTGGAATCTGGAGCCATTATAATCACAATTATCTGCAAGAGCTGTAGTATGTACAAATGCATATTCCTGAACATTTTAGTATAGGACAGTTGGCAACAGAAAACATAAATGTTGTTTAGCAACACAGCCCATACCCTGCAATTTGTACCTATTGTGGAAGAAAGCATGGTGAAAATGTAAATGTACACAAAAACCACCAACCTGAAACAGCCACTTACAAACAATTACTTTAGTTACTATTGCTCCACATTTCTGTTGCAGTCATCCAGTGCTAGAAATATAAAACCTACCTGCATAAACACAGACCCAAGGGCATCTGCAGGTTACCTGGAGAGACTCAGTTATACTCTGGGAAACTACAGTGGGGTCCAGAGGAAACTTGATGCTTTCTGTGTTTTCAGTATTCTAATTTTATGGCAATAATGAGTGTTCCAATAATACTGAATACTATCCAATACTGAAGAACCTAAGGAATAGCATTAAGGCCATTTTAGAACTGCACTGTGAGCCCACATTATCAAATCTGGGCTGCAATCTACACTTTAATGTCTTTTATTCAAGACCAAATGCACAGAGCAGCTAAATCTGTGTCCTGGATGTGGCTGCTCCAGGCACACAGTGCCCTGAGGCCCAGGGCTCTCCTCCTCCTCCTCCTCACTCAGCCACGAGGAACCTCATGGAAAGAGCCAAGCAAGCTCCATCATCTGCTCCCACAAAGGCTCCTTTATTTTAGAAACAGTGGGAGCAGAGTGACTGTAGGGACAGTAAGGAAAACTCCTTGGAAAAGCCACCAGTCTCCAGGCCAGCCACACAGAGAGGCTGCTCAGAACATCCTCTGTGTGCCAGGGAAGGAACTGCAGTGCACTGCAGGCCTCCTGAGCTTTAGGAAGTGGTAAAACCTCAGGGAAGTTTCTTAATAAAACCTTGCAAAAAGAAGTCATGGTACCTTTTCAAAATAGGAACCTTTCCTGCAACAGAGTGGATGAATGGAAGGAAGAACAAATGAGAAAACTCTTCTGTGCAAAGCTGCACAATCTACAGTGTTTAGCTGAAATATAAAATTGTGTGATTCTTGTGAAAAAGACAAAAAAACTCCAAACTAAATATAGACCATAAGACTTCCAATCACCAATTCAGTATGTGCCAGGGTGCAAGGAAATACAAACATGACAGTGAAAGCAGGTGCTTTAAACGTGGGGAGGCAGTGCCTTCTGGTGGAGAGGAAACAGCAGCACTCCAAGGGATGCTTCCCCAGGATTGTCTCACAGTCAGCTACAGCAAAGCAGAATTCCATCACACATTCTGCACATTGCACATGTTTACTGTCTCACTGAAAGCACTGCACTAGAGAAGGGTTTTTCTGGAGTACCTCTTTACTTTTATTAGCTTTCCCATTACTGTTTACTGTTGAGGCCAAGTGTATTAGAGCAGTTTAAAGAACACCATCTGCATCTCCCACAATGGCTTAGATGAGCCTCCCTGACTTAATCACACAGAAAACAATATTTGACAATACAGCTCTCAATTTAGCACAGCATTATAATCAGATGGAATTCCTTTCCTGGGTTTTGCCCATATCAAAGCAAAAGAATGTTTTCTTTACTGAGGTACATGGGAGCATAAACCCCTTCAAATTTGGGGAATAAAGGCCTCTCCTGACAAGAGTAACACTCGACAACATGAGAAAACACAAGATGAATTTTAGTAATGTAAATAAGAGTAAGTGCAATGTGGAAATTTCAGAAGTCAGATGAGGTCATCCTCATGAGATGGTGTCATCCTCACGAATTTTATCCTCATGAATTTCTGCTGAATGGGAATGAAGAGCACAGTCCCAGAGAGCCACAACTCCCAACTCCCCCTCTCCCCAGCAGTCAGCAGGACCCAGCAGCAGCACCAAGGCCACACCTCCACATGGAGGGAGAAAACCCTTCCCTATGGAGCTGGGCTCCGTGTGGATTCCCAGGGATGCACCTGGCCTGGCACTAATCCCTGCCAGACACAGAGAAATGGGACACAACGCTGGGGCCAGCAGGGGCAGCTCTGAACTCACAAGTGCCCGAGTCACAGAAGGGACCAGCCAGGGCAGGAAGCTCTGCCTGCAGCACCCTGAGCACACAGACACCTCTGGGACTCAGGAATGAGTGCTAGTGCCTGGCAGCACTGGGCTCTCAAACACTGCTCAGGGCTTCCACACAACCCCCATTGCCATTCCCAACTCAGCCCTGTTAAATCCGAGCGAACCTGGAGCCAGGCACTCTCAGATGTCCCAAGGAATGAACTGCACTCTCACAGGTACTAAAGCAGCTCACTGCAGTTACAGCATTTCTTTGACACACAGCAATGTCATGCTTTTTCTTACCTCCCACAGAAACGCCTCATTTAAGCTCCACTCTCAGGCTTTTAATGGATATAAAGTATCCATATTTAATGGAGCTGAAGTTGTGTGCCCAAAATGCTCATGAAATATTTTCTTTTCCCTTTTTTTCTAGTGATTATTTTCTCCTCCACACGGTTCTAATTGAAGAATCATCTTCTATATGGTATGGAAAACAAATCTTT
Organism: Eopsaltria australis; assembly: GCA_034509425.1. Classification (NCBI taxonomy): domain Eukaryota; kingdom Metazoa; phylum Chordata; class Aves; order Passeriformes; family Petroicidae; genus Eopsaltria; species Eopsaltria australis. Next base: position 1,818,327 of record JAVTVJ010000531.1, read on the forward strand.
TCTTTGTTAAGAAGTAGTGAAAATTACTTTAAGGTTTTTCAACTGGAAACACACCTAGGATGATGCACATCAAATAGAAAGCCAGGGAAAACAACAGTTCCTCTGGCAAATCCGTAATATTCTGCCACCCAGTACTAAGGCTGAATACTCAGAATGGTTTATTATGTTTAAAACATTCTCACCAGGTGATGCTGTGCCATTAAAATCACACCTCCACTACAGAGTGCTGATTTATCTACCAAACTTGTGGCTCTTTACAGTTTTGCTTTGAGCACAGCAAATGAAAGCAAGGTTCCAGCAAACTCTTTTGTTCCTGTTGCTGCAAGGTAACTCCACCAGAAACTGCTGCATCACCCAGGACATGCACTGACTGGGAGCACCACTGAGACAGTAATCCACAATTATTCCTAGCTTTGATTGTTCCAGCAACAATAAAATGCTCAGGCTTGGAGTGCTCTTTAACTGCAATGTGGAAATGCAGGCAAACACTACAACTTAATGGATAAATCCCCAAGGCCCTGAATAGCAGAATGAGAAAAATTAAGAATATTTCTCTGAGGCAATCATTCCATATTTACTCTCTATAAAGTTTCACAATCACTTTTAGCTTTTTTGTGCCCTATCTTTACTGATCATTAAAAATTTTAGTCTTGTGAAAAGAATTCCTAGACAAAAGCTACCTGGATAAACAGATTTGTTTTAATCTCTTAGCTGAAGCAATCTTTCAGCTCTATGTCGGACCAAAACAACAAAAAACAACAGGTAGACAATCTGAAACTAAGTCAGCTTGAATAGGACAGCACACAGTTTGCAAAAAAATGTGATTGTGTTTCAGTTCTTTAGCTTCAAACACCCCAGAGGTCTTTGGTATAAGTGCCATTTTACCAACACACCTCCCTCCTGCAGTTCTTGATTCCTGACAGGCACCTTATCTGCTCTGCTGTCTTAAATAGGGAGGCAACATTCACATCTTCCCTGAAAGAATTATTCAAATATGCATTATTTAAATAATGATTTCTCACAATTGAGCCTGAATTAAATGAGCACAGTTGACATTATGTATCTGAGTTCACATTAGCCAAGCTCTCAGCAAGGAACCTCCAGAGCAGCTCAGCTCAGGGAGTGAGTGCAGGCAGACAATGCTCTGGGAACATTCTGAAGAAGGCAGCCTGCTGTGTGTCCTGCTGCCCATTCTGCAAGCTCTGTAACTCCAAAGGAAGTTTCTCACCCAGCCAGGCAAGCCAAGAGTCAGAATCAGCAAACACAGGAGCAAGGGCTGGGTGCAGCAAGGCCTCCCAAAGCCTGCCAGCAGAGACAGGCAGTCCAAAGTCCAACTGCACTGACAAGGGTGAGCTAACAAAGGCATCTCTGGAAGCTCCTAGGACCTTGGCAGTGGAGAAGGAACAACCTTGCAGCACTTCCAGTGGATGCCAGTTGGGCAGGAGTGGGCAGGGTTTCCCCAGGGCTCCTGGTGCTGAGTGTGACAGCCAGGGAAAGCACAGTGCACATCCAGCTCAGGAGGGAGGAGCAGGAGTAAGGGAACACTCCCAGGTGAAGTCAGGAAACACATCCATCCATGTGGTCTTATGCTGCAAGGGGCTTTAATTCAGCACATCCCATCACTGCACTCCATTTCTCTGTTTCAGCTGCCCTCATGTGCACATTATTATCCTGGTTTTTACACATTTGGGCTGCTGCAACCCAGTGACTTCATTTTCCAAGTGGCAACCTACCCCAGGAGGCAGAGGCAGCAGGATTTCAGTAAAGAGAGCTTTGCTGTGTGGCTTTAGGACAGGCAGCAGTCCCAGGGCATTCCCCAGGCACGTGTGCTCTGCCCTGCCCAGTCCTTACCCTGACACAGTCCCAAAGGCCTTTCCTCAGCACGGGCTGCTAGGAGAGTCACAGCCATGGTGGGCAAAGCTCTGGGCACAGAGCTGGCCCTAGGGACAGTCTGCAAGAAGCCAGAGGTGTATCCAGGTGACACAAGGCACCTGCACAGGGCCTGAGAAGAGGAGGTGGAAATTTGGAGACATCAGGGCCCTGTGTGTCACAGCTGAGCCTGGGGTGGCACTGAAGCTGTGCTGGGGGAACTCAGCCCCTCTCCCATCTCCTCTTCCCTTGACTCCAGGAGAGCACAGAACGAATCAGGAGTTTCTATGATACTTTAATTTAGAATTCTCTAAGATACCACTGTTGGAAAGTCTTCTGAGTTCCTCAGACAGGACACTAGAGCTTTGCCATAGTTTCTTCACAGAGTGCACTCTGTGAATCTCTGAAAATCTTCTCTTTGCAAAAGGAAAATTCAAGTACACAAACTCCCCCTTTATTTGGATTGCCATAACATTTGCTGTGTCTCAGAGAAGTGCAAAGTGGATTAGCTGTTGGATTTTGATACTGGAACTGCCTTTCCATTTCCCATTCCTGAAAAATCTGACACACACAAAACCCCCTAAAACATTTTCCCCTAAAAGCTTCCATATTTTACTTTTTGTTTAAATATAACCTGATGATCAAACCTGGGTGGCTTCAATCATTAAGTTTAAACCCCAGCTGGGATGCTGTAGGCACAAGGCTTCTGGGAACATAATATTTAACATTCAGAAAGGATTATCAGCTGTACAAATACACCTGAGTGCTCCCAGGCCAAACAGATCACATTGCTCCCTGAAGTGACCCTCAGGAAACTACCAGACCATATTTGCAAGGGTTCCACACTCCAGCACAGAGCCACCAGCCCGGAGCAAAAGCAGCAACCACAAAGGATCAGTCTGAATCTACTTCATCTGAAAGGACTGGAAGTTTCTAAGGTCTCTTCCACTAAAGGAATTTATTTTGGACTATTTCAATATAAAAACAGAAAAAAATCTCAAGAAACATTCAAAACTACTGTATGAAAGCAGCTGCAGGGTAGAATACTGCAACAATGACTGCTTGCCATTGCCAGATTATTTCCTGCTACAGATATGCCAGGAGAGAAGGTTAATTTATACAACATTCCTAAAGTCACAGGGTAGGAATGGCTGCAGTGAGACACAATTAACTGCACCAGGTTCACAGCCTGAGCCACCAGAAAAACAAGGGCAAAGGGACCTTCTGTGAGACAAGCACAGTATGGGAATGAGACCTGGCTGAGATATCACAGCAAAGCAGACAGCTCACTTCATCACTGAATGTTGTCACCATCTTTTAAAAAGTGAATCTGTCATTTTATCGATGGTTTTTAAATTGCCCCCTTTAAAAATCAAAGTATCTCATTATTGCCCAGGATCTAGAGCAATAATTCACCTGATGTTTTGTCAGCACAGCAAAACAGGAAGAGTTGTTTTAAAGCCTAACACATTCTATTTGAATTAGGGTTATAATCACAACTTAAGGGTAGTTCTTATCCAATGCATTCTCAAAACATTAACCCAAAGAAATCCATCAAAAGTTGTGGGAGCTAATTAGAAAGCAACAGGAATGTATAGATGCACAGACTTACACTTCTGCTCCATGTGCCTCATCTCTTCTGGAGGAATTTTCATCTTATCAATGTGTTCTTGCAAGACACTGGCCCATTTCTGTAAAGATTCCATAACAGTCCAAGGTCTAGACATATCTGCAACAAAGACCACGATGGTGTCTTGCAGGGATTCAGCAGAAACTGCAAACTTCAGCAGCCCTTTGTGGTACAAGTCTCCATCCAGGATCCAGACGTTGCATCGAGTGTGATCTGAAAGGAAAAGGCACAGTTGGAAGGCAGCAGATGCCAGGGTTTGCTTTGCCAGGCTGGGAGTGACCATCATGGGTGAGAGCATCAGTGTTCAGTGGAAGGAGCAGCCACAGCTACCAGCAGACTTTGCCTGCTTGTTTGTAAGAGAGGTTCCTGTGTAAATGCCTACATTAGTCAGAAATGCTTTCATTTCTGGCTTCAGAACGTTGTCCTTTAAAAATATAATTTCTGTTCTTGGGCTTTTACCCAGGACAGCTGTCAGGACAGTTTTGAATTGCTGCACACAGTCCTGCATCAGAAACACGCACAGTGATCCCAGAACACAGGGCAGGCCCAAAGGGGGGCCCAGCCCCAGCCCAGCAGGGGATGAGCACTGCCCTCCGTGTGTCCCAGACACAAAAGCTGCTTTCACACACCCAAGACACCTCCCAGCAGAAATAAGCTGCAAACAAGATACCAGCAATAAGCAGCTTAGGTTTCTAGCACAGGAGTGGGAGGAGCAATCACAGGATGGACTTCCCACCTTCCCAACAAGGTTGTGCCACCTGCTCTTAACTCACACTGACCTAACACCAGCTCGTTCTGCAGGCTCCTGACAGAATGAGCACTGCAGCAATGACCTGGGATTGCAGCTTTTGTGTTTCTCCCACAAGTGTTTTGATAGTGGCTGGATACTTTGTTGGAATGCAAGGCAGAGTACAGGGGGATCAGCTGGGACAGATAGCTGGCATTTTACCCCAAAACTGAACTCCTGGCAAGAATATAAAAACTGAATTTTCCTCTAGGAATTATGTATAAGGTACCATGAACAACCAAGTCTTACAAATTAAAAAAAAGAAGAAAACGAAAAGAAATAGAAAAACAAAAAGAAAAAGATTACATCATCTTCAGAAGTTCCTGCTGAAGAGGAACAAGTCCATTGTTTCTATATTCTAGACCCTTCCTAGTACCTCTTCCTAAGTATTCCCTATTTCACTACAGCTATCCAGAGGGAACAGTGAGTCTCTCTTGCACTACATACACGACATGTGACTTCTGAAACACACAGATCTGCAAAGCAGCCACTGCAGAACCCAGATTTTCAAAGCAACTACTGAGCCTCATAATTACCCTGCCACACTGCACGCCCGTGTCCTGAATCTTTCAGCTTCATGAAATAAATCCAGTTACTATGGCTATCATAACTTTATTCTAGGAAGGAATCCATCTCTCCTGACTCCAGAAAAAAGCAGAAGCTCGGCTAAAAAATCTGGAAGAAGAAAAGATGACAGATATATACATCCTACCTGTTTAATCAGGCCAAAATTACTGAGCACCCCAGTTGCAGACAGATCACATCCAAGCACTGTGCATGACAGTCTACATTCAGCATTTGTTATGCTCCTATCAAGTTCTGTTGGAGTGTCCCAAGACATCCCAACATCAGCCATCACACAAACAGGCCAACAGCCACGCTGTGAACTTCCAGCTCCTCTCAGTCCCAGCTGCACCCCTCAGATCCACTCTCCAGTGACCAGGCAGGGTAAGGCCTGAGAGCTCAGAAATGCACCTGTGCACACCCAGCACTGTTCCCCTCCCTCACCCCACTCCAAGACACCAACCACTGGCACCACAGGGATTCCCACAGCACTGGAGGTCTCACTCTAAAACCCCGAAGAACTCTGAGGACAGAGAGAAGGCCTAGGAAAAGTAGGGAAAAACAGAGCAAGGCAGGACACGATGTGAACACATTTACAGGCTTGCTGTGACACAACAGCAAATGAAACATCTGTGCAGGACTCTGCATTCTAGAAAAGTCCTGTGCACAGGCCCTAAAGCAGCAGCCTCCCAGTAAATAAAAACCTTTCTATGAGCTAAAGGTTATTAATAGACATGGACTGTGTGTATGTACAACTGTCTCCTTGGAGCATGAATGGAAGTTTAGAAAACCTAATGCAAATCTAGCCATAGTTTATGCAAGTTTACAGCTCTCCTCAGCACTGATGGATTCCCCTGTGGGGAGTACTCTGATTGCAGAAAAGACTTTCACAATCTGGAAAGTAACAAAAATTAATAACATCCAAAGTCACTGCTTCTAAGTCACCTTTTAAAGCCAATATCTAAGGTCAAAAATGTTTTGTTTGCTAAGCACCCTTGCTGCCCTTAAGGATTCAATTTTTGTTTAACATCTGGAACGCAGACTGGAACTAAAATACAGGTGGAACTAGAATGCAGCTGGAACTACCACTCAAAATCAATCTGCTAGGAAGCCTTGCTCTCACATTAAAATGCACTTCAGCAAAAAGAATGCAACACTGTATGAAAAGGAGAGGTTTTGCTCCTTTCTAACAGGACAGAGGGATGTCTTGTGATTTACATTTGCTAAAATATAAAGCACACTTAAAAATCCAGCACTGGGTGCTCACAATTTGGCAAGGATTTGATGGCAAATTCAGCTTTGTCAGCACCACACCAAGCTCCTACTTAGTCATGAATGTTAACTGGGCCTTACTGGCCATGACACAAGATACAAAAACAGAGCAAACAATTACCAGATCCTGTTGGAAAAGCAGGGGCTACTTATTACAGGCTATTACAAAAGCTGCTAAAACCACATCTCTAAATCCTGTCAATATTCCATTATCCCCTTAGTCCTGAAAAAGATTTTCCAGCTTTGATGAATTTTATTGCACATGGTTGATTCTGTGAACTGCAGCTACATCTGCATCTATTCAAAAGATATCAGTGGCAATTAGATATCCCTTGCTCAAGCCATGAAGAGAAGCAAAAGAGGAGAAAACTTTCAAGAGAACCACTTTAAAGATGTTGACAAAAAAAAGACAATTTTCCCATTAGGAAGCAGTGCAGCAGCAAGACTTGGCTCAATCTGGAACAACCAGTTCAGCTGGAATATGCATATGATATGGCTGAGGCCAGTCCAAACCTGAGGCAAAACCCAAGACTGCCTGATTTTGTTAGAAGCAAGAATGCAGCCCTAGAATGGCTCTTCCCTGCACACTGGGCACAGCTGAGGTGCATCTGCAGCCTGGGCAGTGCAGAAATGTCCCTGTGGTGTTTGTGGCTCCAGCTGACACACCCAGCACAGAGCAGCCCGTGCAGTCTGGCTCCTGTTCTGCTCTACATCCCCGCTGTAACTCTGCCCTAGCCCTGCAAGGGCCTCTGAAAGCTACTCTGGAGCACAGATCCTTTAGGAAAATTACGCACAGCTTCTCTTCTAATCCTATGAATTCAGATTCTCAGTCCTCAAAAGGTGACTAACCAGCAGAGACACAAAACATCATCATAAAGACAGGCAAAAAATTGAAACTTGCCCCACTCCCTGAGAAATTCCACTAATGGAGGACTCCGGGGCCTGAGCTCCAAGATCAGTTAATATTGCAAGGGAAGTTTCCAGCCACTGCTATAAATGCTTTCATCCAGATGAACTGTGGTGTCATGCATGCAGGAGCAGCCATATGCTCCAAGGATAATGCAGCTGGGGATTTAGGAGAATCCTCTCTCTCCCAGGATTGCTTCTCAGGCATCTCCAAACCCCTTCTTGAGCAAGTGCCTTGGCCTAGGCAGCATTTGGGATAGTGATAAAACATATCTTTAAAATATAAAACACATCTTTTCCCTAGGAAAGAGACTTTTCAGACAGAGATTCAGTAGCAGACTTGGAATCTGGGGACCAAAACCCACATGTCACACTGAGGAGTGGACATTGGCACAGCTGGACACTGCACAGTGCCCATGTGCACCTGAGCCTGGCACAGCTGGACACTGCACAGTGCCCATGTGCACCTGAGCCTGGCACAGCTGGACACTGCACAGTGCCCATGTGCACCTGAGCCTGGCACAGCTGGACACTGCACAGTGCCCATGTGCACCTGAGCCTGGCACAGCTGGCACAGCTGGACACAGCACAGTGCCCATGTGCACCTAAGCCTGGCACAGCTGGACACTGCACAGTGCCCATGTGCACCCAGCCCCTGGCACAGCTGGACACAGCACAGTGCCCATGTGCACCTGACCCTGGCACAGCTGGACACTGCACAGTGCCCATGTGCACCTGACCCTGGCACAGCTGGACACTGCACAGTGCCCATGTGCACCTGACCCTGGCACAGCTGGACACTGCACAGTGCCCATGTGCACCTGAGCCAGGCACAGCTGGACACTGCACAGTGCCCATGTGCACCCAGCCCCTGGCACAGCTGGCACAGCTGGATACTGCACAGTGCCCATGTGCACCTGAGCCTGGCACAGCTGGACACTGCACAGTGCCCATGTGCACCCAGCCCCTGGCACAGCTGGCACAGCTGGATACTGCACAGTGCCCATGTGCACCTGAGCCTGGCACAGCTGGATACTGCACAGTGCCCATGTGCACCCAGCCCCTGGCACAGCTGGACACTGCACAGTGCCCATGTGCACCTGACCCTGGCACAGCTGGACACTGCACAGTGCCCATGTGCACCTGAGCCTGGCACAGCTGGCACAGCTGGACACTGCACAGTGCCCATGTGCACCTGAGCCTGGCACAGCTGGCACAGCTGGACACTGCACAGTGCCCATGTGCACCTGACCCTGGCACAGCTGGCACAGCTGGACACAGCACAGTGCCCATGTGCACCCAGCTGCCAAGAAACCAGCAGGGGACAGGGAAAACAAGTCAGTGGGCAACCCTGTGAGCCACAGGGGGCCTGCTAGGCAGAGATGCTTTCTGTGCATCTGTTAAACTTTCCTGCACACTACAAAGAACAATTCAATTGCTGAGCTGATCTTTCAGAGGAAAGTAACTGGAAGCTATGATTGCATCCAGCAATCCAGAAAAATTCTACTTTAAATGTAAGAGCAGCCAGGTTCAACCAACCCTTGAAGAGGAAAGGGGAGGGGAGACCACACTGTAGGAAATAACACAGATTTTCCTTAAGGTTTCCAAGGGGAAGTGGGAGGTAGATAATGAATGACTCGGCACTATGAGGAAAGTATTTCTCCTGGACAGAATAAACTTGTCTGAAATGAAGAAGAATAAGACAAAGAGAGCAAATAAATCTCCTACCACCTGGGAAAGAAGCTGAGATCATCTCACTCCACTGCAGAGTTTCAGTTACCAGTATTGATCTGGCACCCCTGGAAATCCTTGTGATCTGGTCTTGGCTAGGTTGGAGTCTAATAAAAAGCAGAGACCCTCAGAACTACTCACCTGCTCCTGAGCTCCTGAATGCCTACCCTGAGCTTCTTTATGGCTTCAAGAATTGTGGGTCAATTATAAAGGCTTTGTTCCCAAATCTGTGTATGAGCATACACTCATCTGAAGCACACAGAGAGTTTAAAAACCAAATCCAAACCTGTCCTAGAGAAGAAAGAGTGTTATCTGTGCCTGCTGGGAGGTCCTGACCCACTTTGCTATTTATTTTGCTTGTGGATGACACTAATGAGACAGAAAGGAAAAAGGCACGTATTATTAGCTCCTAACACACCCATTAGAGGGATGCATGAAGACCTGAATTGGCCAGCTGAGCCTGTAGGCAGTCAAAAAGATCTCTTTTTTTCCCTGCTAGTGCTGCCTGAGCTCTTATGACAGGCCTCTCCTAATCACTTCAAATACTTATCACTTTCAGACATTCAGGAATAGCCCCAAAATATTTCCAGTGTAAGGATATACATGAGGTTTGAGAGATAACACCAGGAAAAATAGCACAGCCAACATTTTTCTGCTTGTAATAGCATCTCCTCTGAAGCTGCAAGGGGCCTGATGTCTCAGGGGGTCTCAGCTCTCCTGATCATAGGGGGTTTGTTCCCCCTGAAGTGCTGGTGCAGAACTAAAGCAGATGGGGCACGGTGGAAAAGCACTTTTACACCCAGAACCTGAAGAAGCCAAGAATGGCTCAGCACTTAAAATTACAGCCCAAAAGATTTTTAGGGACTGCAAGGAGGCCACTGGAAGACGCGGCCATGCACTCATCCTTGCATTGTGCCTAACTTAGTATCCAAAGGCAGCTTCCTGCCACGTGAGTGCAGGCCCCATCTCCATAACAACCAGTCCCATATGGCACTTAATCACTCCTGCAAGCCTCCAGTGCATCTCCACTTTCAAAATACCATTATAGGATCTTCCTAGGCTGCTTCTTCTCAGCAACAGGGATGAACCACCACTGCTTCCCTACTCTGAACTCAGAAGGAAGTCATGAATACTAAGACTGTCATTCCCCGTTTTTAAAGACAAAACAACCCAAGGAGGTTTAGGAGCTTGCCCAAAATGAGATCAGCAGAGGCAGATTTAGGAGCAAAGATAACAAACTCACTCCCCAACTCTTCCTGTCCCCAACCTTCTCAAAAATATGAGTGATCTGATCATGAGACCTGCTTTTAAATGGACTCTGGGCATAATCTCCCTCCATACAGTGAGACAAGTGATCAGCAGCAAAAAGACAAGGGGCAAAGAGACCAGCTCCCACTTGAGAAAAGGAAACATTAATTCTGACTTTAAGTTCTGTTCTTCACTCAGTCAACTATAGCAGAACATGTGGTAAAGCTAAGCAAAATTCCACACACAGCCCCCATAAGAAACACCAAACCCCAGCGCCCAGAAATCCACCCTGAGCATGAAATTCTCAGGGATGTATCCCTCCCTCTCTCTAGTCACAAAGTAGCCACAGAACGCCACTGCAGCTGCTACAAAGTCACCAGCAGCAAAGGGCTGTGCCCCAGCAGTGAAGGGATTCCCGGAGAGCCCTGCCCTGCACAGGTCGGGCTGTCAGAGGGCAGGAGGCAGAGCACACTCCCTGTGGAACCTCTCCCTCCTCAGAAATGGACACAGCTCCAGAACTCCCAGCACCACGCTGAGCCAGCTGCTCGGGCGTAGCCCAGAACTCACCCATCAAACCACAATTATTAAAATTGCATGGCAGCTACTTCGTTAAAGAGATTACATATAAACGAACTTACCATCTCTGTCTTCGTCGTGAATATTCAGATACAAGTATTCCAGTCCTCTTCCTTTCTTGCCATGCTCTGCTCCCTGTATTTTAGCCATAAGTGTGGTTTTGCCTGAACCATCATCACCTGCCAGTAGGTTTGTACAGGAAAAAAGACACCTTCAGAATTACATTTAACTTCATAGAAAATATTATTTTCACAACTTGCTTGACTAATGAGAAGCACCCTTGTACACTTGTGAATCAGTTATTCGCTGTTCTCTTTCAAGCTAAATCTGATGGCTTATTCCAGAACAAAAAGAATTAAGAACGATCTTATTCTCTATTATTATTTAAAATAGGTTATAAATCTAACAGTGGAAATCAAAGAGAAAGTAGATGTCTAAGCATGAAGAGCACAGATCAAATTACATAACCCAGCTGTAAGGAACGCATGTGTCAGTTCGCTCCAATCGTCGTTTGAAATACACTTTGTTTCTACGAATAAAAAAAAAGCAACAAACCAACACCCAACCGGCCGCGTGCGTTACTTACCAAAAACAAGAATATTCTTGCCCGATGGCAGCTTAGACCTGGAGCGTGTGGAGACTTCGCTGAGGATGGAGGACCTGGGGAGGCAGCGGAGCGGCCGCGTTAGCAGCGAGCTGTGACAGCACCATGAGCTCAGCACATCCGCCCGGCCAGCCCGGCACACGCGGGCACGGCCACGGCCACGGGCACCCACGGCCACGGGCACGGGCAGCTTCACCGCGAGCCCCCCGCACCGCCCCAGCTTCTCCACAAGAGCTGCACTGATTTCTGCACCACAGGCAGGGATAGTTAAAGTTCTCCCTTGTAAGAGGCCGCATTGCTGCAGGACGTTACTTTTCAACTAACTCTCATCACAACCGATTGCTGTATTCGATAAACGCCTTTCTGCCACTACGGGCGTTTTTAAAGCGTTGTTTAGTAATAAAAGCCGAGAACGCACGAGATCGCCTGTGCCGGAGCCGGCGCCGCGGATGTCCCGCGGCCGCGGGCCCCGCTCCCTGCTCAGCCTCGGCCCCGCTCTCCCGCCCGTGCGGCCGCGGGGCTCCCGTCACGCACCCCCGGCCCCAGCGCTGCCCCGGCCCCGCCGCTGCCGCCCGCGGGGCCCGAGCGCGGCCCCGGCCCGGCCGAGGGCCCCCGCTCCGCCGCAGCCCGGCCGAGCCCGGGCTCGCCCCGCCGTGCAGGCCCCGGGCGGCGGCGGGCGCTCACCAGAGGTTCTGCCCCTCGTCCTCCTCGCCGGGCAGCTCGGCCCCGCCGGGCCCGTCCGGCCCCAGCAGCTTCTTCTCCGCCAGCACCGGCGCCATCTTGGAGCCGCCGCCACAAAGAGTGACCTCACCGGGCCGCGAGGACCCCGCCCCGCCCCGCCCCGCCCGCGCGCGCCGCCGGCCCCGCCCGCCCCGCGATCAGGCACTGCCCGGGCAGCCCCGGCCGCGGCCCGCCCTGCGCCGCGCCACCGCCAGCGCCCCCTGCTGCCCGCACCCCGGCACCGCTCCGGCACCGCCACCCGCACCCCGGCACTGCTCCGGTACCGCCACCCGCACCCCGGCACCGCCACCCGCACCCCGGCACCACCACCCGCACCCCGGCACCGCTCCGGTACCGTCACCCGCACCCCGGCACCGCCACCCGCATCCCAGCACCGCCACCCGCACCCCGGCACCGCCACCCGCATCCCGGTACCGCCACCCGCACTCCGGCACCGCTCCGGTACCGGCACCTGCATCCCGGTACCGCCACCCGCACACCGGCACCGCTCCGGTACCGCCACCCGCACCCCGGCACCGCCACCCGCATCCCGGCACCGCTCCGGTACCGCCACCCGCACCCCGGCACTGCTCCGGTACCGCCACCCGCATCCCGGTACCGCCACCCGCACCCCGGCACCGCTCCGGTACCGCCACCCGCACCCCGGCACTGCTCCGGTACCGCCACCCGCACCCCGGCACCGCCACCTGCATCCCGGCACCGCTCCGGTACCGCCACCCGCATCCCGGTACTGCTCTGGTACCGCCACCTGCATCCCAGTACTGCTCTGGTAATGGCACCTGCATCCCGGCACCGCTCCGGTACCGGCACCTGCATCCCCGGTACTGCTCAGGTACCTTCTCTGACCTTCGGTACCTGTTCCAATACTTCTCTTGCACCTGGTACTTCCCTGCACCCCCTGGCCCCTGCCCTGGCCCCCGCCCCGGTCCTTCCCCGCAGCCCCGGTCCCTGCCCTGCTGTGTCCCTGCCGTGTCCCTGCCGTGTCCCTGCCGTGTCCCGCTGGTGCAGTCCCGGTGCCGGAGTCACTGCAGGATCTGGCTGAACACACGGTGTAAGTTGCTGCCGACTGATCAAGCTGTCATTCCCACCCCAGTCCTCTCACCCCTGACACCCTCTGTTTGTCCAACAGAACCACGAGGGCACGTCAGGGTTTTTGCACTTTCCTGGGTGGTTTGTCAGTCATTCCAGCCTTTCGAAGTGCTGAAATACTGCCCTGGCCCAACCAGCCTAAGAGTGACAGCAACTATTCTCATACCATTTTATTTTTGTGGTGCCCATTACATGTGGATTTCAAAGCACTTGTGCAAGACAATTAAACTGATCAAGACTGTACAGTCAATCCATAGGAGAGCAAAAGACTGACTTGCACAAATTCCCACCTCATGTTTCTGCCTGCTCCTGGTCCATGGTCCTGGTGCTGACTCCTTTTGGATCCCACCAGAGTGTTCCAGGGATGTCGTTCCAGCCCTTGCCTTCCTAGAGGAGGTGAAGCACCAGCAGAGGCTGCAGGAATTTCTTCCTTTTCAAGTCTCAGCACTCGACAAGGCACTAAGCAGCTTGACTAACTCTGAACTCAGCCCTGCTCCAAAGAGGAGAGGAGACCAAAGGCTCCACAGGGCCTTTCCAACCTAAACTATTCCTAAGGTGAGGTAATTGTCAGTATTGCAACATTCTCACCTAGTGGCACGTAAAGATTTACACCTTCCATCTTTTAGCCACTTGAGACACATTTCAGGCCTCAATAATTTGGATACTAAAACACATTCAGTCAAAGGATGAAGCAACTGCTTGTCTGGACTAGGGTGGAGTCCTGGAAAAACACTTGGGAGTGTGTGAGGGACCCCCATGTCCTCGCTGGGGACACTCCACCTCAGGAGCCCTTCTGGCTCCCACTCTGCCAACAGTTCCACTGACACTCGACCCTGCTGCTGGAAACAGCCCCACTCACAGACAGCTTTTATAGATGTTTGAATATTTTAATAATAAAAACCTCCAAACTGCAACAGCTGAAAATATTAGAAGACGTATTCATTGCATCATTGGCATCATCTTTATTGCAAGTCTCTATTCCCTATTTTCAAGCATTTAAGCCACATCATAGTGAAAATCTAGTGCTAATAGAATAACTAAACCTTTTCCATAATAAATTAACTATTGATTCATCATTCCCTTAACAGAACAAGTAAAAAATACTAAGGATATCACTGAAAAATCAAGTTACCAAGGCTTTCAGTAAAGCTTAAAATAAAAAATGTGTAATTAGCAGGAATTCTAATTTCTGCTCACTTACTTGAAAAATACACAAAAAACCTGTCCAACTACAAACAGAAGCCAAATTCTATCAGTACCTACTCAGTTCAACAGTGAGTACAGAATTTGTGTAGAAGTGAAAGATTTGCCTTCTCTGTGCAGCACACACTGTCACTGATAAATTTTTCTGCACATGCAGCATATTCAATGCATGACAAAATATTCCACCTGCTTTAAACATTTCACTTATTAAGAGGGAACAGATTCAGCCACAACAACATTAACACCAGTTTCAGACATAAAATATTCATTTTTACAATACAGCCTTTTCTTCCAAAGGGTATAAAGCAAGCTACAAAAAGTTAAATCAAAAGCTGCATAAATGAAATGCTCAAGAAGGTTAAATTAAGTTCCAAACTAATGTAATTTTTACTGATAGAGGTTTTGTTGCCTATGATAGCATCACTTAAAGACATTGTCAAAGTTATGGTAAATTAAATTTACAATGCACAGCAATTCTGTCAGTTGTGACTGAAAAACAGGAGTCCAAGCCAACCTCAGTTCTCCAGGGGCTGGTGTTGTTCTGGCAGTACCTCACTGCTACACAGGCTGCTCTTCAACATCCTGCAACGAAATCCAAAGCACTCTCAGATGATGTTATTGATGTCCTTCTTGTTTTCTTTTCATCTATAAAATGGAAATAAAAGAGAAAATATCAACATAGATGTTGCCCCAAACCACTGCACAATTACAGACCAGCTTTCAGCAGACGAAGGCTTGTCATTTAATCACTGCCATGGTGTCCAAAGCACAGGAGCAATGCTCCCTGTGTGAGGGATGCATGGATTCACCTCCCATGGTGTCCAAGCACAGGAGCAATGCTCCCTGTGTGAGGGATGCATGGATTCACCTCCCATGGTGTCCAAAGCACAGGGCAGTGCTCCCTGTGTGAGGGATGCATGGATTCACCTCCCATGGTGTCCAAGCACAGGAGCAATGCTCCCTGTGTGAGGGATGCATGGATTCACCTCCCATGGTGTCCAAGCACAGGACAATGCTCCCTGTGTGAGGGATGCATGGATTCACCTCCCATGGTGTCCAAGCACAGGGCAGTGCTCCCTGTGGGAGTTTGCATGGATTCACCTCCCATGGTGTCCAAGCACAGGGCAGTGCTCCCTGTGGGAGTTTGCATGGATTCACCACTGGGAAACTGCTGGAGAGGCTGCCACAGACCAGCATCACAACAGAGGCTGAGCAGAGAGGAGACCATCTTCTTAATTCAGAGTCCTCAATGACACTCTCTTTGTACCCTGTCAGGTGGCAGTGGCAGCGTCCAAGGCTCTCTGGTATTTCCCTACTTTAGTCCTCTCTCTGCAAGCACCAGCCCTGATGGAATTCCACCAGAGACCATTCTCATGGGCTCTGCACTGACACAAGGCACGATCCCACGGCTGCACATTCTGAAAGCCTATCTTTGTTTCTGCAACTCAGCCCAGGGGCTAACGATGACAACTGAGCTCACAGCATTTGCAATCACAGAAAACTCAGTGATGAGTACCTGTCTCTGTAACCTGTAGTACTTCTTGGAAAGGTCAACACTTGTCCGTCCTTTCTGGAAAGGGTAAGACCACAAAATCAAATTCCAGTGGTTGCCCATTCGTTTGACTCCTTTCAAAAGGCAGTTGATTTCTTCAGTTGTGAAATCTTTCCGGGCTCTTCTCTTGTTCAAAGGTCTCATGCTCATGGCCAGGGAACACATTTCATTGCCCTGCAAATAATTATTTTGGTGTCATTAAGAATTATGTAAATTTACATACAATTTTGCATGTGGAAGTCACATACTACTGCCAACACAACATTTAGTAGTTGTAAAGAAATGGTCACACTGTTGAGGTAACAATGCTTCTTTCAAGGTTTTTTCACTGTCATTATTTACTGAAAGACAGTATTTTTCTGTGATCTTTATCTTCATTTCTGCTGTGCCTACACAGTTTATTCTTTTATCAGGTTTATTCCTTTAGATTTTTGTTACTTCTATTCTGTGCAAATCTTTCTCAGTAAAGGAAAAATCAGACATCCAGATCCATCATTCTGAAGAGATGTCAGCTAAAAAATGCTGAACTCAATTCAGGGCTAAATCAGTATGACTGGAGTGGAATCAACACAGGAATATTTTTTTTAATAAGGCTCATTTTGCTACTGGGCTCCTGCTAAAGGTGACTAAAAAAGAAACTGTGCAATTCATAGTGCTTTTATTTGGACATCTATAAATATGTGAGTGCATGATTAGGCTTTGCATAACTAACCTCATCTTTGTCAAGTGAATGTGTGTACTTTTCTTTTAAGTGCTGATATTTCTGGCTGCACATCTCTGTGACTCTCTGTCTCTTCAGGTTAGCATCTTGGGTTTTTTGTAAAGCTAGGAAATCGTGAACAAGAAGGCCACTTAGTCACTTTAAACCAACTAAAATCTACCGGAAAACTGAATATAAAACTGTAAAGGAGCATTTATTCTGGTGAATCTGAATATGTAAATATTGCTTAATTAGTAATCTCTCATTCTCCTTAGATCTTTTTCTCATAATCCATGTTAACACATAAGGACAATTTATGAATCAGAAGCAAATAATAGCATTATTGATGTTCAAGTGGATTTCTATGAGTGAAAATGTAACAGTTTATTTAAATTTTTAGCCACTTGTCTCCAATAGCAAGGACAGGTGCTTCCCTCAACATCCTGACCTAAATGCAGTGATCTTTCAGTTGTGAATATCAGAGAATTCATTTTCTGGTAATACTCACACTTTTCATATGCAGGTGTCAGGTTATAGCTGCTAGTCCACCTAATATTTCTACTATGTTCATCTCTCTTGGAAGTATTCGGTTTGTCTTTTCTATTTGGAGTCAAAAGAATGCCTTAAAAATAAACAATAAAACCCTAAACAATAAAATATTACACATATTTCTTAGAAAAAAAAACAAATCACAAAACACAAGTTATGTTTTAGGAATTAAGATTTAAGAGAGAACCATCTTTTGAGCCACACCACTAATCTGGTCTTGGAAGAAAGACTGGAAAATTCAGTTCAGTTTATCTCAGCTTACAAAAAAGATGTACTTGCTAAAGATATTATATTGCTGTAATGGGCTTTCAAGATGAAATATAGTTACTCTGTTTTTTTATTTTGCATTTTAAAATACCTTCATAGCTTTCATACGACAACTTAATCAGTTTCTGAATCTGAAGGGGAAAAATATAAACAAATCTAAAAATCAATCTACTAGCTTTTACTGGGCACTAATTAAATAAAATAACCACGTGAACAAGGCTTTTGAAAATGAGAGTACTAAAAATAAATTTCTGGTGGGAATTTCAAAATTCAAACTTCAATTCTTGTTTCAAAGAAGAATTCATTCTAAAGGATTCCCCTTGTAGCTGTTTAGCACAAGCCCCAGGTCCTCAGCAGAGATTCCAGCAGGAGCAGGAACAGGTCTAATGGAATAACAGGGTTGGAACTGCAGAAGGAGTGGTGCTGAATCCAGGGCAGGCAGCTGAACTCTGCTCTGAGCCTGACTAAACCTCCCCATTTTAGAACTCAACACCACAAAACTGAGAAATAGCAAATGCCATGGAAGCAACCCTGACAGGATTCAAAACAGGATCAACACAGCAAGTGCCAGATAACTTTGCAGGGAAATAATGTGTATTACACAATTTCATTATTATAGAGTATGCATTTTCTGGCCTAGTAATATATAGATTATTCACAGAATCTAGAGGATAAAAAAAAGAAAAAGAAAAAAGCCCAGCATAACTTCCTGTCCACAGCCTCCCATGGTAAAGTTCTCCAAAAGAATTAACAGACACTAAGGCCTTTTCACATCAATTTCCAAACCAAGCCCTTACTTTGGAAACTATCCTTTTGGCTCCTAAAAGTTGGTATTTCTTTATGCAGCCTGTCTTTCTCCACTGGGGCCAGCAGCATTTCTGGAAAATATAAGATGAACACCAGTACAAATGCCAGTAAGTAATAACTGCTTAATTTTCAAGTTCTTCATTTAAACCAGAAAAATACAAGATGTGCTTCTATTTAATTCATTAAGAATTCTAAGTATCCTAGAGCTGTGTGTAATATTAGAATGAAATTACCTTGGTATGATGTCATATATCAACTCACACTTATTTCAACTTAATACATTCCCTTTCTCAGGACTTGACTATTTCTGGCAAACATGAGAGGTTCATCAAAGCCTATAATGAGCCATGTCACCATGGCAAGAAACACACAAGACCCTCAAACAGAAGTGGTCAGTTGTTATCTCACGTAGCACAGATCATCGTAAATCAAATTCCATGAGTGAATTTAAAACAGCAAGACAATCAGGAGCAAATTTTAAAAAGTTCAGAATTTTAAATGCAATTTAAAGCAGTGGTTCCAAGTACTGAAGACAAACTCCATACCCTGGTGAGTTGCAGCTCTGCTGCTGCTAGCAGCAGCCACTCTGCTGAGCTCCCTTCGGTACCTTTCTTCAGCTTCCAGGATGACTCTGTGGTGCTCACACCTGTGCAGGCACCTCTGCAACATCCTGGTGAAGGTTTTACTGTTCAAGGACAGTCCTCCTGCTGTGCAACCTGGAAAGAACAGGATATTGTAGAAACAGCAATCACAGCTTCTAAAGAAGCCACCACAAAGTTCAGTGTTTCATTTTGCTCACTAGGATCAATTTGACTTCAGGTTTTCCATATTCAGGTCATTTTTATGTGCCTTCTTGAAATACTTTGTATTTGCTCTCTTTAAAAAAAAATTGTTTTCAACATTTTATGGGAGTAAGTTACACTGTACTTCCACTCCACAAGTACTGAGGCATGGGAGGGGAGGGGAAGGGAAGGGAAGGGAAGGGAAGGGAAGGGAAGGGAAGGGAAGGGAAGGGAAGGGAAGGGAAGGGAAGGGAAGGGAAGAGCTCAGGTTTTATTATTATGTAAGAGGTAATAGAACACATGTGTTACATTCTGTCAAGTCAATCCACTTACTGCACTGCTGGCTCTTTAAGTCTGCTTCTATGTAGTCTGGAAAGAAAGATCTAAGATAATATTTACCTAAACACCTTAAATCTGCCATTTTATGGGATGAAGATGTAGCTGAAGTACTTTTGCCTATCTCAGTTTTCTCTGGGCAGAATGAATGTTGATCTAAATGAGAGAGGAAAACAGTCACTAAGAAATGTAACCTATCTTTTGCCATGGTGATCATGCATCAGCTCAACTACATTCAACTGCATTTTCTATTTGTAGATTATTAATTAATGTAACAGCAGAAAATCCAAATGAAATTCCTCAAGTTAAATGCATCACATTCACATTTCAGTAATACCAGAATAACCACATTCAATTCAGTGTTTTTTCATCACTCTCCCAAAGGATATTACTTGAACTACAACACAGCAAATTTACCCTGTAAACCCATATTGCTTAACTAAGCTTTATAAACTTTATTTCTGTTTAGAATCAGATGCTGGAAAAATGTCATGTATTGGAATAATATGTGCTCTCAGTTTAAATAGGCGTAACCTAGAGATCAGCTTGTCACCTGGAAAGCTCCCATTCTGGCAAATTCTAATCTAATGAATACTTAGCAATCTTATAAATTAACAGGAAATTAAATAATGAATAAAGATTTGATTGAACAGCTCCCAGTTCTGAAATAAATGTATCAGACTAGGATTAATGCAAATCTGAAAAGCTTTTCTCTTAAACACATGTTCACCATGTAGGAACAGCATCAGGCAAAAGTCACTCTCACAGGCAAGCCCTATCCCAGCCTTACAGGCACAGGACCAAACCTGCATTTTCTATAGTGCCTTCCACTGGTCAGTACAGATTAAACACTAAACTTAATCTCTGATACATTCATTTGAATAGTTAAAATCAATTAAAAAAAAAAAAGAAAGCTAAAATATGTATTAGAAGAAAAGTATAATAAATGTTCTCCTGGTAAAATTGTGTACAATATAAAATTCCAACACTATGTGAACCAATTAAAGGATATTACACAAAAGGCACTCGCTGTCATCTAATGATACATAACAAGTAGTAAAAAGTAGTGATAAATGTACACAAAACTAATTAAAATCTCATTAAGAACAAAATCAGCTCAGAAAGGAATATATGTAGCTATTTGTACCTGATGTGCATGTCTGTTCCATACTTCTAACAGACTCTGCTGGTTGTTTAAATAACTGCTCACTGGAAGATCAAAATGTGAACAAATTAAAAACAACAAAACAATAAAAACAACGTACATTTACCTGCAAATGAATACGCACATTCCAAGGGCACAACAAAAAACCATATTAAATATATAAAAGAGAAAACGATTTAAAAATTACTCTAATCATCCCAAGTTACTGGACTTGTGGCACCCAGCCTGTAATCAGTGCATGTTCAAACCTGTTTACCAGAGACCTGTGGCTGGCATTCCTTGCAGTCTGTCCAGCAGGGACTGCAGAGCTGTCAAGGGGTGCTGGTTTCCAGAGTAATTTGCAATTCTGATTCACATAAAGATCACCAAGTGCACATAAAGTTTTCACAAAGTCTTCAGAATACTGTAACCTTCACCATTTGCAGCAAATGCTCCAAAAGGTAATTGGTTTTCTTCTTTTCTTACACTGATTAACTTCTGTGCAACCAACACACTGCTATGATACCCTGATAGAGAATTCTTGTGTCCCTGGCTCCCTCTGGAAGCTGCAGGAGCAGAGCCTGATCCATGGTTACCTTCCAGTAACTCCTGTGTTCACACAAATACATATTCAAGAAGAGATTTTTTTGAATGATGTTTAAATAGTTTTGTGCTTCAGAGCCCAGAACAACAAATAAAGAAGCTGTGAAATTATGTTAACCAGTAGCAAAGCAAAATTTACCACGGAAAATACCCAGACTCTTGGTAATTTCTGTGGTAGTTGCAAAGTAACAATTTAATACCAGGAAACTGCACAGAGCAAGGTGCAGCCAGACACATAAAAAAAGCACAATAAAAATGTGGAACTCAAAAAGCCCAAAAGAAAACACAACCCCCCCCTCCCCAAAATGTAGTTGTGCTTATACTTTCCCATTGACTGTCTTGAGGGATATTCCAGATATGAACTCAAGAGAATGGAATCTGTATTTATCATTGCAAGCTGGCTATAAATAATTTGGGGTTTATCAAGAGGAAAGATAAACATAAGCAGCAAAAGAAAGAGGAAAATTAGCATTTGTGAGAGCAATGAGCAAGAGAACAGGGAATGACCAAACAGGGCTGCTCCTTTCTCTTCCCACGCAGGGCAGCGCTGGAACACAAGGGGAGAACAGCAGAGGTGCAGAAACTTTTCCCCCTACTTTGCAGAAACTCCAATTTCAGTATTTTTCCAAGCAGTTCTCTACCTGTTGTTTCTCTAGTAAGGGCACATTACAGAAACCACTGTGGTTTGTCCAGACCAATGGGTTGAATCTTCACCTGTTACATCAGTGAGAACCCTGGGGCTAAAGCCATGGATGGTTTTCACCACTATGCTGAAGGCACTCGAACACGCTCTGAAAAAGGCTCTCTGTGCAACACCAGCACTCAGATCAGGAGCTTTGTTACTACAATGATCATAATTTTTGATTTGTGACCTCAAAAATAATCTCTAGTGGGCCACCAAAGGGCTACATCTTTCCACTAGGAAAAAAACCCCATTGTTAGTAACAGATAGTTTAAAAGCTTGTCAATTTGGAATGACTAAAGAAAAGCAACTTAGTATTTCTGCTCAGGTGTAAGATTCTTACCCTGCTTGAAGAGCAGACTGATTTTTTCCACAAGCAGTTTTTCCATTTACACTGTGGCTTTGAGGTGCACTGTCTGTCTGCAGCTCAGTGACTGACCATGGAATATTCCTCTGTTCAGTTTGTCTGGCAGCAGCTGCATCCATCGTGTTCACTGTTTCATCTTTTTGTGGAGCAGAAGAGGGAACAAGAACCTGATTATTCAACTTTGAGGTCAACTGTGGACAACTGACTTCTTTATGTGTTCTTTCTGTGTACATCTTTGGATCAGGATTCACTTCATAGGATTTTAATGCTTCAGAATTGGCTACTGAAGATTCATCCACAAACATTTCTCCTTGCACTCTCTCCTGTATTGAAAACTACTGGTTAGTGATCATGTGAGCTCTGTAAAAATGTCAAATACATCCAGTAACAGGATTAACTAGCTAGTCTAACTCTGAGAGTAAAGAAAATTCCAGAGAAGCTTCAGAAAACCCCATGACTGAGCTGAGAGGCAAAAGACAGCAATGCCACTGAAGGTGCTGAAGGGGCACTCACTAAGTGCTAATTTCAGGCTGAAGCAAGGAATTTGCTACTAATGCAAGGCATTGCTAGAACTTAAGATCCATCCAAAGAACTCATAAATTTGCTGTTCCATCCCACAGACTCAGCAGCTTTAAAGCACAAGGAAAATATGAAACAACTCTATCTCAGCTTATGTTCACATTCTCCTTTATCATCTATCCCACCACAGCTGTACAACCCCAAGCATTTCATGCATGCAAGTATTAAAATTATATTATAGGTTTGAATGTCCAGCATTTAAAAATAAATTCAACTTCTTCTTCTTCTATCTCACAGAAAATTTGGTTTTACAATGAACTAGAATACTTCATAAAATACAGATGCCTCCACTCTCTGTACACCTGTAACTTGGTCTAATCTACAATAATGACAAAAGCTGCAGGTTGTAGTTTCACACAAATACAGTGTTTTTCCTGAGTTTTTTGCTCACATTGAAATTATCCTAAGGGTTTACTTTCTCTTTCTCCCTAACCTCTGGAAAGATGTGATTAGTTTTATGCTATTTTGGTAAATAGGCCAACCTCATCATGCTCTTTTTCAATTGAGTTTATTCTGTGTAAAATTTCTTTTGCTTTCTTCCAGTAGTCTTGTAGACATCTCTTTCTGACTTGCACATCCAATTCTTCTGCATTGTTCACTTTTAATGAGTTATCATACAACTTCAGAGACAACTGTTCAGCTTTATAAAACATACAACAACATTAGTATTTAAAATTTTACCAATTAACATTTTTGAAGTATTTATTATATTTAAGTATGCTGAGGGATAGCCCCAATAATTTAATGCAAAAGAAAAATTTTTATAAAACTTGTATTTATACATAAATGTTAACACACATCAAATATAAACTCAGTTACAAGAGATGAGTTTGCAATTATAGTCACTCTTTGCTGTGAAAAAAAAGACTTTTTCATTGACTTAATCCTAACTCTATGAGTTCTTCACCAGGACGAGTCTCTGCTTTTTTGAAACACAATTCCATATTAATGGGCACTACAAATCCCCACAGCCCCTCAATCTCACACAAACCTCTCACTTGTGCTTGCAGCACAAAAATGTAGATATAGGTTTGTTTTTTCCTAATTAGCAATTGCATACACTCCATGCTCTTGAGATTAGAGGACAAGGTCTCTCTGTTTCACTGGTGGTATTGTACAGATAAACAATAAAAAACCAAAACAGGGGACCTAAAATACACCCCACTTCTGAAAAAAAGGTCAAGATTTCTGAATATTGGAAATTAATGTAGTCACAGTGATTTCAGGCTTGATTATCTCCTGGTTGATTCTCTCTCTCCAGTGGTACATCCCCAGCAAGAGAGTATCCACTGGGTGTTAAATGACAACATTCATATTTTCCACAGCATTTAGAGATGGGAAAGCTTTGAAGAACTGGCCCTACATGGACAGGTTTCACAAGTGCATTACTGCAACATTGTTGGGATTTTTACTTCTCTTTTCTCTGCCTAAGTCAGTTCTTGATGGCAAATAGGCAGCTTCCTCTGCAGAAAGCAAACATCTCTTGGAGTACGCTGAATTACAAAGCTGCCACAGTTAAAATCACTCAGGGAGTCAGCAGAACACAGAGATGGAAATACTCACTGTCATTTTAAAAGCAATAACAGCAAGCTTACTCATTTGTTTGCAGTTCTGCAGCACAAAAGTAGCAGCTTTGATGAGTTCCTCGTCCTGGGATTCTGTCAATACCTGAATCATAAGAGGCAGCCCATTGTTCTGAAGCAGCTCACACTGGTTTTCCTCTAGAATAGGATATAGTAAAGGAAAAGAGCTTGATTTCTGTTCCAGACACCTTAACCTTACAGTAATTTCAGCAGGTCATACTGGCAACTTGCTGCAGGTTTCTGTAGAAAAAGATTTTCATTACAGACCCAAGCCTGCTGCAATGACCCAGCAGGAGAGCTGCCCAGCACATACAATGGTTTGACCAGAACTCCAATTTCTGAAAGAAAATCGAAGGATGACTGAGACAAATTATAGGATGGAGTTCCAAGCTCCTTTAATTGTGGCCTAAAACATTTGAATTGTAACTTCTGTGTTTCTTTTCCTCTGTTACACACTCTTGAAGTAGATATGCTACATTTTTGTAAGGCCTGAGGTGCAGAAATATCAAAATCTTAAAGTTTATAATTAGCAAAAGAAAATTAGTAGTTTAATCCTGCTCTAGTCAATCTGTTCTTCATTTACTATGTAATTAGCTAAATTTTTATTATGATCTCATTTGCATATGTATTCATAAAACTCATAACTTGATAAAAGTAGTTTTCTTGTTTAAACTTAATAAAAAAAGGAATAAAAAACTGAAATATTTTTATGTTGATAGTGTTGACATTTTAAGAGAAACCTTTTTTCTGTTGGTTTAATAATTTTTCTATTCAAAAGACATTTTCCATTAAGCCTTGTTTCAATTAATTCTTCACAAAAAATGTCTCTTAAAATTAATTTATGACCTACTGAGCTAATTATTGAACATGTTATTGGCACTCAGAGGATGAAAATCAATCAGAATTTTTTAACATAAGCCCTTTTTCTTGTTAATCTATACATACATTAGAAAAAACAGGAGTACAAATGCACTTCCCTTTCTATTTGCTTGTACTACCATAAAATACCAACTGAAGTGCTGTATTTTTACCAGATATGCTTGGGCAAGCCCTGAGGAACATGACAAAAACATTTCAGGGCTACCTACTGCTTATGTGACTTGGCTTTTACAAATATTACTGGCCCTGTAAGCAGTGGACAGAAGCTGTGTGTACCAAGCACCACGAAAAGAGTGCTCAAAACACCTCATTTGCTGTGTCTGGATTGTAGTAGTTTTCAGGTCTGGATTAATTATTCCCTGTGATACCTAAGTTCAGCTTTCAATTCTGGCATATTAGTCTACTTTTTCAAAGCTATTAAACACACTTCCTGTTAATGAGCTTTAAAATTTAAAGATGGAACACTACAGAAAACCTTTTTTCTGAATATTAACATTCTATTATTTAGTAGAACTCTCCTTCACATTCCAGTCCTGATGAAGTGACATCCCTGGAGGAGTCAGTGTAGGAGAATTTAGTAGAAGCTGACAGGAAGAAAAAAGAAAAAGCCAATCTTACCACAGACTTCAGTACAGTGTCCAATTGTTAGAATGATACTGACTTTTTCTCCAGGGCTCAGTGTCTCCTTGGACAGCAGCTTCAGCAGCCCTGCCACAGTGTGATACTTTGCCAAGACAACGCCCATGGCAGCTGTTTGTTAAAATAATTGGAAGGAAAATAAGCTAGGTAATGAGTGTATAGCAATCATCCAAGTATCAAATGCTGGGTTTTGAGGGAACTCTACAGGGCCCTCAAAGCCTTGGGCCTGCTCAGCCCTGCCCTGCTCTGCCTTTAACACTTCAGGTCACCCCATCCCTCCTGTGCTGCTCCCAAATCCAGCCCTGCCCTTCCTCCCAGCCTGTGCTCCACAGAGATGAGGCAGAGGATCTGGCGAACAAGAGCTTTGCTCTGTGCAAGCTTTGGAGATCTGTGCTGAGTCTCTCCACATCCTTCATCAACTCCAGCATGGAGCCAGAAACAGTTGAAGAAGCTCTGACACACTGAGTATCTGCCACAAAAAGAATGGCAAGCTCTTCCTGAACTTGGGAACACCATTGCTGGTCCATCCATGCTGAGGCCTCGTCCTGTCCCACACCAGCTGATCTGAAACTACACTCACAACTAGTGCAGGTTTATGCTTTCCAACTCCTGTGAACTCCCACTTGAAGCTCTTATGGCAGAAGTGTCAGATGCACCACCCATGGCCAGAGCACAGGTTCATCAGGACCACAGGCTTCTCCAAACCCTCTGATGGAATACACAAGAGCTCATTAGGAGAGCACCGCCCAAGCAGCAAATCAGAGCAGAGGTGTGCTGTGCAGAAATACCACATTTGTTCAGCTCCACCTCAGTTACTGAAGCTTCCTAAAGCTACCCAATTTATCATTCAGGCACAGGCCTAACTCCAGGATCCAGACTAACTGCCAGACCCAGCGCTCAGCTTTACTTATCCAGGACTAGCTCTAGCATCTTATTTTTAATTTTCAGTAGGGTTTCAATTTCGCCGTGTTTATTTTAGCAACAATGGGACACTAATCCACCTTAGATGAACTGAATCAGTCCCCATTTACACCTGTGAATTTCAAAAAACTCTGTAATATCCACTGGGATGTACATAACTTAACTGCCTTTTCGCATCCATTTATATAACTTTTGCACCAACACAAGACTTTAAAAATTGCATTTTAAAATTATCACAGATAAAAAATGTCTTTTCACTCACAGTTATTAGCAATGCAGGCATCCAGAGTCTTTGTTACTACCACTGCAAGTTTCATGCTGGAGTGACTCAAACAGGAATCCTGCGTAAGCTCAAGGAGAACTTTAGCTAATGTATCCAATCCTCCAATAGAAACAAAATATTTCTGCACATATGCTTAGTGAAAAAAAGAAAAAAATGTGATTTAAGCAATACAGTTTGCAAATTTTTTTATCATTTTACCAAGTAAGTCCATCACAGTTTTTCTGTGCACGTGTTAATCATTACATTTCTCACACAACAGAAGCTGGATACCTATTAATCTCAAGAAATACAGTACCTGCATATAAAATATTTACAGGAAACATAACCCTGTATGTGCACACAAATGGCAAACATCATGCCTGAGTTCTACCTAAGTCATTGTTTTCAGTCATGTAATAATGACTTTTAGTCAGAAATACCTTTAATCAAAACAGCTTCCATACAGTTCTTACTGAGCTTATGGAATGTAACCAGTTTGTGGCTATTTGTGGACTTAAGCACAGCGTAGTCTAAGTAAAGATGGTGGAATACAGTTGTTCAAAGTTGGAAGAATAGCAAATGACTTTGTAGAGATTAACAAGAAAGAAAAAACATCTAACTCTCTAATGAAACTTACTTTTAACAAATGCAAAACTGTGTAAAGCTTGAGCTGCACTTACAGTTATTTGCAACTGTGAGACCAAGAAACGAACAAATGGGACGAACTATCTCAGGCTCTGTGCAGCTCTCGAGCCACTCTCTGGCATAGGGAAAAACTGAACAGCAAATGTTTTGATTATCTTCTGGAAAAATAAAAACAAATTACCCCAAATCAAAATGTAATGAAATGAAATTTCAGCTGAACAGTAAAAATGAAACCGAAGTGTTACCAATTTGGAGGATAACTTTAAACTTCTTTCACCATTTTCAGAGCAGCACGTACCATTCTGGGGGTTGTTCACACAGGCACAGAGAGTGCTGCACACTGAGGACCAGAGCTGGTAGCAGGGATCGGTATTTTCACCTGACAGATTCTTCTCAGAGGTGGAGAGAGTTGTTCTGGTAAGGACAAGGCAAACAAGTCCCAAAGAGTCAAGGAACCATAACTGCTGAGCAGTCTGTGATTTGTCTGTTTGAATTGCAGCTCTGGTTACCTGAATAGCTGCAGCAGCAGGCTGATGCAGCCTGTATCTCTGACATAGGTCTGCCCGTTTTCTACAAGAGAACACACACAAGACCCCGGAGACAAAAGCAAGCGCAGACAAAATCCTAACATCAAGTTTAATTTGCACACATACATTCTCTTTCCTAAGCACATATCCTCCCCAGAAGTAAATACAAAATCATATCAACATATTGGTAAAAAAAAACTGTGTCTTTTTCTATACACTCTCAGAAACTATGGGTTTGCAAACTATATTTTTAGAACTAAACCACGTTCTGCCGTTTAAGGAAATCCCAGTGAGCAGTGACCTACTTAGACAATTCAGGTTCAGTTACACACAAACATTCATCTTTATAAATTAACTTTACCAAAACATTACTTATTGAATATTCCAAATTTTGTACTGCAGATTGGCAAAGAGCAAGAGTGTTTTTTTAACACAGAAAAAAACCCAACTTACTATTATTTGAAACCAGTACTAAGATGACATAAACAGACATTCTTTTCAAGTTCACACCAGAATCCTTTTTAAGCAAAAATAAAATGAGGTCTTCAAAAAATGCAGAGGTACACAAAGCCTGTTGACAATACACTGAAAACAGAAAGTGAAAACCATTAAGTCCCAAGGTAAGCCACTCATAATCCTAACTCACTAAGTCTCAGTTGTGGCCAGTATGTGGGGAGTGGAGACAAGGCAGGACTATGAAGTGCCTGAGGGCTTCCCCTGCAGTGAGTTCTACACCAAGCAGGACCCTGGCAAGCCTTGGAACAATCCAGGAGTCATTTAGCACTTGCTAATGAGGGAGAGGGGGAGTACAGGTGTCTGGTGCCTTAAAGACATCCTGTGTGTACAAGTCAACAAGGCATTGATCAAATCTGGGGGTGGACAGCGCAATTGGGGCACCTTCATTGTCCCTTGCTCCAACTGACAATCTTGTTGTCTCATCTCGTGAGACCAAAAAAAATGGAGACAAAGCACAGGCACAAGTGATGACAGGGGGCCATAACACACTCAGAGATAAAAAAAATACTATTTTTATTACCATTGCTCTCTATAATAATCCCCAATGTAAACAAAGCTGCTTCCTTTACTATGCAATGAACACTCGACTTGGCAAGGTCATTTATAAACATCAAACCACCAATTTCTCGAAAGTATTCGCTTGCTTCACCTACAAGAGGAAAAAAGAACAAAAACTTTTGCTTTTGTTTCTCCACAAAATGAAAGGCTTCTAAGATTTTACAACATCTCAGACCTTAAATCCTTTAGACAACATTTTTACAGTCCCCACCAGCTTCTTAACATACGTGGTGAACATAAATGACTGCATTGTTTCTAAGGAAAAACATTTCTTACTGTTTTGTTGGCAAATGGAATAGATGGTGATCAAAGCCTCTTTCTGAGACAGAGGGCAGTCCATCTGATATTTAAGGCATTCAAGCAGTAAGTTCAGATCTGTTTTCATATCTAGGAGCAAACACAAAAACCTTCATTAAAACTGGTATATTTTCTATATATTAATCTATTCAGTATTGGAATAAACCTGTCCAAAATGTGGTATGTATATATATTTTTTAAAAGGGGAAAAAAAGTGAGCCAAAATGGAGCTACATCACTTCTACTCACCCACAAACAACAAACACATCCAGCCTAGAAATATTTCTGTCCAGAGTTTGCTATTGGAGCATGATTTCCTTTGTTAGAGTAACAGCCTCTTTTTAATATTTCTGGCTTTTAATTACTAGTAACTGCTAGTAAGTGTGATGTGAACTACTAAACACTAAATTCACAATTGCAAGGTGCATTAAGTGTAAATAATACACAACCATTAAAATATTTAGAGTGCAAACACAGTTGAAAATCTATAGGGTAGTAAGGAAAGAGTCCAACAGCACAAGGCTGCTCCATGGTGCTGAGTTACAGGAGATTTAAATCACACAGCACAGTAGCAGAGCCCTCAATCAGGTGGCTAGAGAGGTAACACAAAGTATTCTCTGGGTACCTACATACACCCCCAGGTGAGTAAGCAATCTTGGAAAATGTGTTTCTTAGCCTTTGGGGTATAATAAAAAGACTTATTTGATAATTATTTCTAACAGTGACAACAGGTATTATTTAATGTAAATCCTTACAAGGTTTGGGGTTTCTTAAAGACAATAAAAATGTGGATAAATATTAGCAAACTAAAAAAAAACAAACGGTGACTTTGTGGTGGTGTGCTTTACTACATGTAAGTTTGTCATTGGATTACCCTCTACATATCCAATACAGTACCCAACATTTGGCAAATGGGAAAAGGCACATTTTCCCAACTGCTCACCACCCCATGGCAGGCCCATCACAGCCTACTAAAACTTAGTAAAACTGATGCAGATTATAATGACAAATTACATTCAATGTCTTACCACACTGATTTTTCTGCACCTTTTGAGTGTTCATTTTTGTTCTATGTCTGTTCTTGCTCTAAAACAGCAAGGAAAAAGGGTTTTCAGTTCTGTTCAGATCAGCAGTGTTTATAATATATTACCAGTATAAATTACCTCCTTTTTCTAAAATGCACTCTTTCCAGTTTTCTGCTTTTACTCTGTCATCTCACATATACACACACACATTTTAATGTCTTCTTGCATGGCAAAGTTTTCCTTTGGAAATAAAGTGTTTTATAATAACCTTGCATTTGTAACTAGTGGGTTATCACCTTCTGAAAGAGGACATTCTGCAGAAATCAGGTAATTCCATGTTACCACTGAGGGGCACTGTCAATGTCTCTGGCTCTGTGCCACTGATCACAATGAAGCTGAACCAATTTTCCTTACTAGAGTGGCCAACTTTGCCATCAGCCAACAACTGGCACTAAGACCAATGTTAGGGGATGAACACTATAGAACACAGAGTCTCCTGCTGCTCAAGGAGCCACTAAACCATCAGGGTTGTTCTAGTGGTACTGATCAAACCAAAGACAATGAGCCCAGAGGTCATTCCTTACTCTAAGATTTTATTTAAATTCACTGAATCATTGTCACATCACATGAACCATGTAACCCACAAAACCCCACAGCATTGATTCTTCACAAATCCAACGTGGCAGCCTCTGAGAGCTGAGCAGCAGTGCCATTCAGGTTTGGAGGCAGAGATGGTCCCTCAAATGTGACCCAGGTCCCAAACACTGTTGGGATGCAAGAAACACAGCAACCTATTACAATTTCTCAAAAAATTACTTAGCTCCAGGTAGAAATTTTAAATCAGTGGTGAATCCAGATTAATAATGGATTCGTTTTCCTTCTCAAAGTGGAGCAAAGGCTCGAAGCAGTATCAGTGTCATCTTAATGAAGACAGCCAGCCCTGCTTTCCGTTTAGAGTTACTGATTGTCCCCATTCCTTTGCTGCTTCCATTACAGAGGGAGAATGTAGAGAGTTCATCTTCCTGTAGCCTTTCAAAAGTGATAATAAACATGCATTTCATTTTCCTCCAAATCCAACCCTGCCACAACAGGAAAAAACTTGCAAGCCTTCCTCACCCTCTTTTTGTGCTACTGCTGCCACCCTGCCAGCCTAGGAGAAAAGTAAAACCACCCTAACAAAAGGAAGGCTGCAAAAATGAGTCCACTCTGGAGCTAATTGCATTTCAGAAGATTAATTTAATACACGTTTATACAATTATACAATATAGGAAGCACAAGGGGTTTAAAACTGTATGTATATAAGGATATGTCTTGACCTTACCTGGATCTTTTACTCTTGCAACCTACAGAAGTACACAAAATAGTATTTATAAGCCAGTCTACATTAAATAGATGCAAATAGCTCAGCTCACAGTTGTTGCATCACAGGGCAAGATGGAAAGACAAGCATCTAGATTTGCTTCAACAAACACCTGGCAAATGTTGCATATAAAACAGATTACCTCCTCTCCATCAGTATGGAAAACAACCCAGTAACAACCCTTCAAACCTCAAAAACCACTCCTGCAGAAGCGCAGGTCTGTCAATGTGTGTGTTCAGCAGCACTAGAGCACACGGTCAGTGGACCGGCCAGCCTCGGTGGGATTTATGCTTTGAAAGCCCGGGACCAAAGCCCAGAGAGGGGAGCAGTCCGGATTGTTGGTGTGGTGTGGGAACCAAAGGCCACAGCAGCAGCCGAGGCCGTGAGCTCGCTGTGCCGGGGAACGGGGACTGGCACTGGCCCATTTCAGCTCCCTCGCACCCTCCTCCCTCAGACGAGCCCAGTGATTCACTGCTCATTGTCAGAGCTCCACTTTGAAGTCTTAGCAAGCACTCCGGATCAGCCCAAATATAAAAAGAAAACAACATATAAAAAATTTAAAAAAAAAAAAAAAGGGGGGGGGGGGGGGGAGGGACTGGGGGGTGGGAGGAAAGCAACCAGCCTGAAGATGAAACAGCAGCTGTATGTTTCTGTGGGAGTCCCGAGGGGGGAAATGGGGCACGGCGCAGGTACCTGTGATCCGGGTGGCTCCGGGCAGACCGAGAGGCGAGGCGAGCCCCGGCTGCCGAGCGCTGCCCGCGGGGCTGAGGGCTGGGATCTCGGGGCTGAGGGAGAGCGGCGGCCCCGCCGGGCTGAGGGCCGGGATGGCCGGGCTGAGGGCCGGGATGGCCGGGCTGAGGGCTGGGATCTCGGGGCTGAGGGTAACGCCCGGCCCGGCCTCTGAGGAGCCGCCGCAGCCGCAGCACCGCCCGAGCGCCCCAGGGCGCGGCCGGCCTCGGGCTCGGGCTTCCCCTCAGCCAGGCGGGAAGCACTTGGAACTGTAGAACCGTCAGGATCGGAGAGGTCTCTAAGACCACCCAGTTCAACGTCAGCCCAGCATTGCCACTGCAAGCCCTAAAGCACTAAACCATTCCCAGTGTCAGATCCACAGGCCTCTTTAACACCACCGGGCATGGTGGCTCCACCACCTCCCTGGCCAACCCATTCCCAGGCCTGAACACCTGAACAGTGAATATTTTTCTAAAATCTCATCTGGATTTCCTTTCTCAACATGAGGTCAGTTCCTCTGGTTCTCACTTCAGAGGAAGTGAACTCCTGGCAGAGGAGACTGCACGCTCCTGTCAGGGTGTTGGAGAGAGCAATGAAATCTCCAGGCTGAACAAACCCAGCTCCCTCAGCTGCTCCTCATGGGACATTTTCTCAGCCCTTCATGAGCCTTGTTGCCCTTCTCTGGCCACGCCAGCCCCTCAATGTCCTTTTTCAATTGAGGGGCCTGTAGCTGGACGCAGCACTCGAGGCGTGGCCTCAGCAGTGCCCAGCACAGAGGGGCAGGCACTGCCCTGGTGCTGACACAGCCCAGGGGCCATTGGCCTCTTGCCCACCTGGGCACACCTGGGCTCATGCTGAGGCAGCTGGTGACCTGCAGGATGTGGCACTGGGCCTTGTGGAACCTCATGCCCTTGTCCTTGGCCCACTGATTGAGTCCGTCCCAGTCTCACTGCAAAGCCTTCCCCACAGTCCCACCCAAAACTGGGTGTCTGCAAATTCACGGAGGCTGCTCTCAATCCCCACACACAAATCATCAATAACGACGTTAAACAGGACCAGCCTCAGAACTGAGCCCTGAAGAACACATTTCAATGCAGCTCAGTTTGCACACTCTGCACTAGGAGGCTGCAATGCCCCCACAACAGAAAGAGCTGCCACCCCTTGGCATTGGCCGCACATTGAGTGCAGGAAAAAACCCTTTCACTAGGTGAATACAGCTGACAGATGCAAGCTTTCAGGCACACACTCCCTAATGACCCTGAGCTCAATAAAAGGCATTTCACCTTCCAGCTCTTTGCACCACTGGGTCCTTGGACTAGCAGAGCTCCATCAGCCTCTCTTCACCCTTTTGCACCTTCTCCCAACTCAAGCTGATGAGCAGCTTTCACAAGAAAAAATTCAGTTCTGCTGCAAACGAGGTAAGCCAGTTTGTAAATGCCATAAACAGCCACTGCCTTTTTCTCTCAGAGGTGAATCAGAAAATTCTAGATTTAAAAAGATTGTCACAATACGGTATGATTTTATTCGTCCTCAGGAAACAACAACAACGAAAAGAAGATAATTACAAATAAAGGAACTTTAATTAGCAGGTAATACAGAACAGAACAGTCCAGTCAGTGGCAGAACACCACAGTACTTACAGAACTGTAAATACTGTAAAATCTGTAAATACAGCAGCAGCAGTGCCTGGAGGTATCCAATGCAAGAGCTTATCCTAAAGCTGGAAAGTTGCTGAAGTCTGTGACATTCCACTGTAAATAAAGGTGTTATTAAAAATTACAAACTGCCCTGTGATGACTTTGATAACTTCCTGTGCAGCAGCTCCTGTGAAAGAGAAGAAAAAACAGAAGGCAGGTAGCAGGTCACATTTAAACAACAGTAAAATAATATTATTTATTTAGAAGTCCCTACATTGGAATTATTTCAGAAGTGCCTGATAAATCTCCTAGAAGGCAAAAATGCCTTTCAGTACTTCCCAGTATAAAAGAAGATCAGAAAGCTGCTACTTCAAAAGTTAGCTTTGCATATACTTTCTCTCCATGTACCTACACACAGAGTAAAAATGTGTGAGCAGACAGGCCCATGCAAGTTGTGACCTGTCTCAACTGAGAAGCTGAAATAAAAAAAATAATGTAAAACTTAACTGCAAAATGAACTGAAGGGTCACTTCACTGTGATCCCTCTATGTTTTCCTGTAGTAGGAAACATTCTGTAATTTCTTCAGAAGTTACCTTTATGTATTTTTCTAAAGAATGATACATACCAAATTTTGCTTAATCAGAAAAAAATTGCTACATACATGGCGTGTTTAATATGTAATTATCTTCAGCACTACATGAAGCCACATAAAGAAGGTAAGTTAACTGATATATCAATTTTGAGCATCCATTAAAACTCATCTGCAGGTTGAAAGGTAAGAAACCAAGGCCACTTATATTTCATAGACCTTTACCAAAAGTGTAGTGTGTTAAAAGATGTGTACTGCACTGATTTTAAAATTACTATAATTATCACTTTAAAACAAATTAAGCCTCTTTCAAGCATTTCATTTTTAACACATTTTTAAGCTTGAAGAGCTGATGTAGTGAGATTGTTTTTGAAGGTTATTTATTTTCCTGATGATAGCCCTGGCTGTGCCCATTCACTCTGTATGTACTACAGGAGGTCCCATCTGGAGCACGAAGGGGACTGTGCCCTAATGCCATCTGTGGGTGCAGCCCGTGATTGCAGCCTGTAATTGCAGCCTTTGCTCTGCCAGTGCAGGGTAATTCAGGCAGCAGAGCTGTGGCTCAGCAGAGTTCTGCTGCTTGTGTGGCCCAGGGCAGTGTCACCCTTACCTCCCATGAAGGCAGCCACAGCGTGGGGCTCGGCAGCTCCATAGCGACAACTGCACAGGAAAGGAGAGAACAGTCACAAACTGCCGGGCAGTTTTACCAACAGAGCCACACCTCAAATGTAACACTTACAACTCCTGCACATAGTCATCTTTCACCACTACAGACAGCCCTTGCTCTTGGAGGAAACCAGCAAGGCATGATTTTAGCTTTCCAATATCATCTTCTACCTGGTAGTTGGAGACACCTGCAAAATAAATCAACTGTTTCATGACACAACTGGAACACCACAGTCAAAGCTAATCGGTTTAAAGAGCAGCCTAAATATTTTGTTTTCCTAGAAAGTTTCTAAGCCAATTAATGTGTTATTCATACTAGACTAATAATAATTTAATTCCTGTTGATGCTAATCATGATAGACAAATTACTGCATAGCTGAACTGATTCATAATCCACACAATTAGTACCATTTCAGTGGTACTAATTCACATAAATTCTTTAAGTTCCCAAAGGGAAAAAATTCTCATTCCTAAAGTTGTATTACTGTGGAAACAAAACCACAAGTTATCTTGTATTTGTAGTTTATAACTTGAACGACAGTAACTATTGGATCTTTATATTTCTTTTGCTGATGTGAAGTAACTGGTATTAACATACCTGGGTATCTGCCATGCTGCTTGTAAAACCTATTGACAGCCCTCAGCATCAGGTACAGCACTATTTCACTGTCTGGGTTATCCATATGGGAAACTGAAAACAGCAAGAGAACTGGTTAACTGGTGCACATGGACTGGAAAAAGAAAAGTTTTGAATTCCCTGAAAACAAACTGTAACATCTGCAGCAGAAAGAAACCTTAATGAATACAACCTGTGACAGAATCTTAATCAAACAACTGTCAGATACACAATTTTGCCTCCAAAGTTTATGACAAAACCATATTATATGTATTTAGTATAAACTATCCATTGAAGAAACTCACATTTCAATTCTGGCAGCTGCTTTAATTTAAATGCAGTTATAATTTTAGTATTTGAAACACATGCTTTAAGTATTTAACTGTAATTACTGTAATTATAAAACAGGTCTTAAATCCCTAACCATGCAGCTCAGCAGTCTTTGTAAATACCATTACTTATATCCCACTGCACATTACTAACTAATTCAAGGAGCTTTCACTGAAATTATAGCTATTACAAGATGTATGTATACACAAAATATATACGTATTTTGTCCAAAACATTCAGAGGATTTGTATAAGCTTAATTTTAACAAACTTCAGTAAAAAAGTATTTCCAGATTTTTTTTTTAAATTTATGCAGGCTCAAAGTAAAGAAAAAGCAATATAAAAAATCAAAAGCAGTATTAAGTAACTAGTTTGCTAGTTCACATCCTAAAGAGATGATCTGAAAGGGGTCAAGATAATTATTTTCCTTTGGTCAGGTTAAAGCACCTTTTCAGCTCTGTTAGAAATAACTGAGGTACAGAAAAGAAAAGTTTGAAGAAAACTGTTTTTTAATGGAGTACTACAAGTAAAATCCACAAGAAAAAAAAGCTGAAACGTGCCCCCAATCTCTAAGGTCATTTTTGAAATTCTAAAATCAAACCGAATTCAACACTCTAGAGTTAAAAACTCCATGTATGCAGTTGATGCTGAATGATAGAAGTGCATAATGCAGCAGAACACGTAGCTTCCATTTGCTTTTCCTCCCAAAGGCACTCCAAGGGGGAATGCAGTGGGGTTTGTGGCACTCACCGATGGCATCCTTGCTGCAGGAGTTGGGGCTGTGCTCCTCAGCCAGGGAGCGGCAGCGCACCACGCGCAGGAAGGCGGCGTTGCTGCCTGGCAGGGCACAAGGACAGAGAGAGACATGGCCAGTCAGTGCCACCACCCACCACAGCTCTGTGTCACTCACTGGGTGTGACATGGGAAACACTGCTACTTAACAGCATTTGATTGAACATCTACCTGTTTCCTCCCAGCCTGCAGTAATACAAACCTGTTTAACTGCGCTTGGGTCTATGGGCGCAGGAGTTTTAGGGAAGTGCTCAGGTGGAATCTCCATGTATCTGCCATGGTCATGTAACAGCCACACCACTGCAATTCAGCAGTCACAGCCACCACCTTTCCCTCTTCCAGGCTGCAAATCAACATGGTTCTTCCCATCTTCCACTACATCTAACACTGCCTCACATGTTCTCAATTAATATTTTAACAGCACAGCCATGGGCTGGAAAAAGTTCTCCAATATCATTGCTATGACCCAACCCAGGGAGCAGCTACAACCCAGCACTGAAAAAGAAGCAACTGGGAGGTTCCCAAATGCTTTACCAGTGCAGGGCAGCAAGCTCCTGGCTCTGTGCTTAAGGGAAATTTTCCAGCTGTGAGGAGCCTCCGCCAGGCTGCTGCTGGACTCGTGTACACACCCAGAACAGACACAGCCTGAAGTGCCATCAGCTGGGTTACAGCTTGTCAGACTACCTCAGGCCTGCAGAGCCCACACTCTGGAACCAGTACCCCAGCAAGGGCAAGAGTGCTCAGGTACTCATCACAGAAAGCAGAGGGCAGCTGCTCCCTGTTGTTTGGATTGAAAAAATACATCATTTAAAGCTAACCTTTATAGACTCACTCCTGAGAGATGTTGAACATCTCTACTTCCACTAAAAACAGGGATGCAAATCACTTGGAGCTTACTTGAAAAATTCAAATATTGACTTACTGCTTAATAACTACATGATCATTCAAAAGTTTTTGATTGTTTGATCATTTGCATAAAGCCAGAACAGAATCCGAGCATACTCACAGAACAATTTCAATTCTCTCTCTGAAATAGACTCAGGTGCCTAAAAGAGAGAATACACTCATTCCAGTACACACAATGGCCAGAGAATTCCTGCTTTCAGACATATTAATAAGTTTACTGTGAAGTAACAAGTAACTAAGGTACAAAAAAAAGTGTCTTAAATTGCAAATCGTATATCCCTGCATGCATTTTACTTTTATATGATCAAACCAGAAGTGATAAATAAAGCAGATACTTCACAGATACTTCATTCCATTAGAAGAATGGCCACAGGTTTGCACTCACCTTGCCCAGGGACTGTAACAACTTAGCAGCATGGTTCCCCACAGCAGCAATATCCTTCTTTGCTTTTTCACGGTACCTGGTAACAATGAAGTAAATAATTACAGCAGAAAGCCATCAACTCCCCATTGAAGGCTATCTTTTTTTTGTTTTGTTTTGCATTTAAAGACAAAACAGAAGCCACATGAATGGAAGTGAACTCCCTCAAGGAGTTGTCTACTTACACATTTTGCAATTTGATGAATTTACTGGAGTCTGCTATCATATCAGGAATGGTGCCCCGGACAGGCAAGCTTCCTTGCCCTTCATTTGCCACAAATTCCTTTAAAGCTCGAACCAAAATCCAGAAGGAGGATGACTACAAATGCACGAGACAGTCATGGACACAGATGTTACTAACGATGCTTTCTCTACATTTAAGCCTTACCCTTAACTACTCATACCTGCTCTGTGAGTTTAAGGCAGCAGTCATCATTAAAAAGCTCTTCAATGCCTCTTGGAATCTATGAAAATAAATAAATTGGGTTTGTAATTCCTTGACTTTTGACTTCTTGAATTACCTCAACACTCACATAGGTGAGCCAATCCCAAGTGACCTCAGAGTTTCATAGCAAATCTCCTCTGAATCCTGCCCAGTCAGTGCTGATCAGACATGTTTCAAACAACAGCCCTGCCCAAGAGCAAGGCAAAACATCAGTGTCACAAACACAACCTCATCTGATTTCCATCTTTGACAGAGAAGATCTAAAAAACTATAGCAGCAACTGTCCCAATTTCCCACCCTGGTGGGGCAGAGCAGCAGAAAGGCCAGGGAAGGGGAATGGGACTACGAAAGTCAGTGCTTTGACCTCCTGCTGCATGTCAGTCTGGCACATAAACTCAAATAAATATTAATATCCTGGGCTGTGTCTTGTAGTGCCTTGGATGACAGCACTAAGTTTTACCTGCTGATTTCTTGAGAGACTTAACATGACCATCCAAGCATGGATCAGCACAATTCAAAATAACAGAACATAATCTAGGAAGAATCACAGAATGTGCTTTTGCCCCATGTAACCTTTGCAGTTTACCCCAGAGGAGAAACTAAGGAAATCAGAGCTCAATTTAAAACCTTGAGTTTACTAGGTCAGAATTACTTAAAAAACAATTAAAACATTAACAATTAAACTTCTAACGCTTTTAAGCTTGACCAGTTTATGAAGGGAACTTTGTAGTAAGTTTCTCCAAAAGGAAAGAAGTGAATTTATTGTATTAGGAGTCCTTTGCAGCCCTTCATTTCTACAGAGAATAACTACTACAGCTCCAGCTTCAATACAGCCCCATTTCAGTAAGTGCTCTCAGTCTCTCTCCCAGCAGTGTATTTAAATCAGCATCAGCCTCTCCTCTCACTGCTAAATCCTTACAATTGTCCCCAGCACTTCACAGAGTTTCTTACAGACTGAACTGTAGAAGGCAGACAAGAACTCACTGCTGATACACTCTGGTTGCTGACTCATTCTAGACTTGAATTCAAGTCTGCAGGAGGGAAATGCAGCTTTTTTGCAAGAGTAAGGGAGTAAGAGAATTTCCCTAAGCTACACTACCAGCTAGTATAGGTCTATTTAACCACACAATTTCAGTTCTAAACATTGTACTAAACCTGTTTTAGCTAAATACAAATGTTACAAATAGGATTTCTAAAATTGAATAGTATGTTATGAGAAAATGAGGCAGTTGAAATTGCTTCAATTTTATCACAGAAATGTTTATTTTACCTCTGTTCGATTTAATGCTGTGTTCACATTTTTTATAGCTTCTTCAAAGTTTTCCTCATCTTCTGGGGTCCCATTTTCATTCTTTAAGATACCTTATTGAAAAAGAAAATTAAAATGCACAACTGTTTGAATTACATCTCATCATTTAGGTCTTACCAACAGAGCAGACTGGCTTTGGATGTATTTGTGGCATAACAGCTACCAGCAAAAAAATGAGAAATAAATCACAAGAAAAAAGACCAGATGTCATTATAAAGCTAACTCCATTTAAATTCTGCATCTGACTCATTTTCCTGTGATGTTACAGAGAAGTTACTTAGTACAAAAATATCAGTTTATTTGTGTGAGAAAGAGATAATGAAGCTTCATAAGTACTCAATTAACAATTCAACTCTCCTTCCCATGCCAGTCATGTTTTGCTGGGGTTTTTTGATCAAATTTGGCAAACATTTGTTCACACACAGAGCAAGCCAGCCCAAGAAAGGCCCTCCACTAAAAATCTGACATAACCAAAGGTAATTACTACAGATCAGTTCCTTATCACAACCTGGGGATAAGGGTGACAGAAGCACTCCAAAATTGCACACAGGCCACCTTTAAGTGAGGAAATACCAAAAATTCAGTTAATGGTGTTTTTCTACAATCATTTAAGACGTGTTCATAGATCTTGAAAATGCCACATGAATTGTAGCACCCTCAAAAGGTACTGGACTGAAACACCTGCACAAATGAAGTTGTTCACACACTGGTTACAGTGCACTCAGTGCTACAGAACCTGGCCATGCAGAGGTGAGTGACTGCCAAGTGTCTGATGGGTCAGGAGACACACCAAACACTTGCAGAACAACAATTCCAGTGTCAAAAGCCACTTGCTTTCCTCTTTATCACATTTTTAATGGGATTGTCACTTAAGGCCTTTCCTCCCACCCAAATCAAAACACACTCTGGATCTTAGGATGAAACATTGACAACAAACATTTACTGCAAGTCTGACATCTTAAGATCCACCTGTACAAAACAGTCATTTAGTAGAAGAATCATAGAGTCTATACCAGCAGAACTTTCATAAATGAAACCTGAGAGAACTTGGGATTGCTTTTCAGATACCACTTTGCATCTGTTTCTAGGAATAAGGGACCCCTGGGACATGGATTACCTTGCCGAATCAGGTCTTTGAAGGCTTCTTTCTCTTTGTAATTCTTAGGCAACTGTTCACTTTTCTAAATTTAAAAAACACAAAGAGATTTTTGTCTTTAAATACCTACTACTAAGCTCATTGTGTCCAAACTGCTGAACTCCAGGAGTCTGTCATTGCTCACATACTCACTTGTATTTCAATTAGTAATCTTTTTTTAATGATTCCACCTCATTCTCTTTATGTTACACATTGCCAAACAATTAACTAGTTCAGAAAAGACAGACCAGTAATAATAAAAATACAGTTTTGCAACATACCTCATTGAACCATTTGATGAGATACTTGGCTACAATCACAATCCATGGAGTGTGGCTGTGGTCCTGTAATTCAACAGTGGAGAAATTTTTGTCAGATTGAGAAAAGATTAAAAAAAAGGAAACAAATTAAAAACCTATTTTCAATGTAAACTCCAAATATCCCTTCCACTATTCTAAAGACACAGGACATGTTCCAGATTTTGATTCAGCCATAATGTTCTTTACTATGAAAGAAATTATCAAATTATTATTACTTTTTTTAAAAAAGGGCAAGTCAAGTTCTCCATTATTTTTCTGGAGTGGAACTTATGCTATGCACAAACATCCACAGTGCCAAGCTCTGCAGCAGTGGGTAACCATAAAAATTAAACAAATTCCAAAAGAGGGTATGAGGGGGTACTCAATCTAACAAAAAATCAAGTTGTCCAAGAATATTCCTTGCTTCCCAAGACCCCCACCTGGTTAAAACTGAAATAGACTGGAACATTTGGGGCAGAGGCAAAAATAGTTCCTCGTGACTGATTCTAGAGTTGTCTCAGTTCAAATGAGATTTGGCACCAGAGTCATCTGCCAAGAGCCATTTTTACAGAACCCCTGTGCTGTGTCTGCACCTGTCCTGGGAAACACAGTGCAAACCACACACCAACCTTTTTGTCCATATGCTCCAAGTCATAATCCTGAACGTGTTCTGTCAGTTCTGGAAATGGTTTGTCCAGTCTCAGATCTTCTAACATATTGTCAGGGTGAGATTCAACAACTGTGAAAAATGACACAATGCATTCTGCAGCTTTATGTCTGGCCTTCAAAACAAAGCCACACAAATACAGCATCACCTGCTCCTTTCACTGCTTGGTTCTCAAAGTAAGTGTTCTGTGTAAGCCACCCACAATATCAGGATAATCCCCAATTTCACTATTTGCTGCAGTCCA
Organism: Eopsaltria australis; assembly: GCA_034509425.1. Lineage (NCBI taxonomy): Eukaryota > Metazoa > Chordata > Aves > Passeriformes > Petroicidae > Eopsaltria > Eopsaltria australis. The sequence continues at coordinate 1,860,912 of JAVTVJ010000531.1, forward strand.
TAACCCCTATGCATTCCTCAAAGAATGCAAACTACCTAAGACTTAACAAATACTAAATATATCACAGGACGAAAAAAGACAAACAAAAACCCCAAAGTGATGTAAGTTACTGAAGCTTTAAACCTTCCAGAGAAGTGTTTATCTCAGCAAACCTCTAACCTGTATGTTCTCTAATAACAACTCTCATGTAGCCAACCAGTCCATAAGTCCTGCACACCAGCAGAGGAATGTTGGAATTCCACAGAACTTCAGCCAGGCGCAGCAACGTACTGCAAGGAAAAACTAGCTTTATACACATCTACAGAAGACAACAGTTAACTATAAAGTTGACTCCTACACCAGTTACTTCTGAAAGAGTTCTCTCAGAAAACTTCTCTAATATCATCATGATCCTATGCACATAAGGTGATTAATTTCAGGGAGGAGTTTACAGTGAGTTGGAAAAATGTTCATCCATTATCTTACTTATGTCTCATTCCATCCTCCCAAATGCTCTAAGTATCAAACAAAAAGCTTCAATGAGTTATGAAAGAGAGAAAAAAAAAGAATTAGATCCATGCACAATCCTAACTTCCAGCAGAGGCAGTTCCAATCAGAGTACAAAAGTCTCTAGAAAATGCCTTAACTGGTTGTAGCTTTCCTTCACAAGGACAGAATTCTGTTCTGCTTTTCAGCCAGAAATGCCTGTGTATATATATACCTATATTTATATAAACCTGCTTTTACAACTGAATGAAAACAAACAACCTTAGGAAATCCTTACCTTTCTGGTAGTTGTGTTGCAACCACTATATTAAACCGATTAAAAAAGGAAGGGTCACTGTCTAAAAGCTTTTCTGGACTCTAAATAGGAGAAAAAATATATATGTCAGGGAACACTGAAATTTTCAGAGTACAGAGCAAGTCTGTTGAATATAAAGAGTTAAATGAAAGTTATAAAATTAAGATGAAGTTACAAAATAATGTTTGAAATACATAAAATTATTTTTTGTTTGAAATACATACAAATGATTTAACTTAAGATCATCTTGCTCAAATGCTGTTTTATCCTGAATAAACACAGAGCTGTTATTGAACATTTTTATCACACTGTATAACACACACAGAGTTGTAATTTAGGAAGACAAACCTCTTCAACAAAGTTTCCAGAAACATCACTATTCAATTCCTGCAAGAGCTCCATGGCACTCTGGGCACGATTCTGTTTCAGAGCAATCAAAATGAAATGTAGTTTATACAGTGTATCAGTGCTACATAATGCCACGTGCTAACAATGCCAAACCAAACAACAACAACAACCCCAGAAAACACCCCACAAAAAAGCTCATCAGAAACTAAGGCTCCTTACTCCAGGCCTTGTTCATGTGAAGCAAAAATGCATCCCATAATAGCAGGCACTTAGTTTGAGAGCATTTTTAGTCATATGATTTTAAAAAGACAAATTGTGAGACAGCTATTTCCTGATTTCCAGTTTTACTGCAGAATTTCCAGGAGTTATCTATGCCTCTCTGGTTTTGTGAATTTTTTCCCCAGTCACCTCTCTACTCTTAGCTTTACTCCTTCAACCACAATGGTCTTCTACCTTATCCTTACAAAGATTTTAACCATAAACTTCTCATTTTTTTCTATTCAATCTTGCCACAATTGAGTTCATCTTCTCACTTGTGAGCAACTAAAATGTAACCATGGGGAATTCTGTTAAAGAATAAAGACTTTAAGCTATACATGTATGCTTTTAGCATGGTTCATAACAGCACATTTAAATACTCAACACTTCCATGCTTTCAGTACACGTAAACTGACATTTAGTATCTCCTTACCTGACCAATATGGCTTTTTTGTAGAAAGAAACTGAAAAGGAGACAAGAATTACATGTGAAATTTGATTTTGAACAAAAAACAGCATTGAAGTTACATTTTGCTCTGCAGAATGTGTAGCTGACTCTCATACACAACAAGCCACATTCCCCTTAAATGTGCTTTTTCCCACCACTGTTGTATTTTCCTCAGAAACAGTTTCTTAAGAAAGCTTTCCAATGTGAATAATAAGTGTGAAATCTAAGATATGTCAAAATCCTCCAGAAGACAGGATCATGCTGCAGGTTTCTTCTCACCAGGTTAATCAAAGACTCACCTAGCACTGATTTCCTCATGTAATGGAATATCCTTCCCCCTCCCATAACCACTGTGGGTATCTTTGTGCACCATAACACAACTTGATCAATAATTAGTAAGCAAATCATTTTTACAGGATTTGCAAACAGTTTCTTACCCTTTCCCCTGCTGCACAGAGCCTTTCAAAGCTCCGAAAGCTAATAAACGCCTAGCAGTAACAGCTGCACAATGACTAATGAAAATTAAGTAATCTGCATCACCAAAATTAGGGAAAATGTACTGAACTACACAGAAACATGAGCAAGGCTTGCACTGTCATAGCTCAAGAACTACATCAAATGAGTTAATTTTTAGTATTTTTATACTGAGTCAAGCATTGTCCTTATAAATTTGATGTGTGAAACAAACAGACCTGTAAGGTCCAAACCCAGCAAGTAAAATCATTTAGCAGCTGGTATCAAAGTGACCATGCACGCTGTTTGTCACCAACAAACCCACAGAAGGCTTGGAGAAACACAGAGAGGCTTTTAAAAGAATTTTACAGAACTTCTTAGCAAATATAGAGATGGAACTACCTATGAAACTCTGTCACTTGTCAATCTGTAACTGAAATTAGTAAAAGACCTACTTATTTCCAACATCTTCTCCAGATACTCGATTCCCATCGACAATTGTAAACGAACCAATACCTTTGGGGGAAAAAAACCTCCTATGAATAACTTGGCATCATCAAGGTATCAAATACAGTACAAAGAACAGAGAGAAGAAACATCAACTGACCTGGCAGCACCAGGTTTTTGAGTATTTCAGTTCCTGTTGCTGTTGCATTTATCACACAAACATGGGCAGATTCCAATGCTTCTTGGCCATGGTCACCCCACAGTCTGGATTGGGAGGGAAACCAAAACACAATGGAGTTATTTAACTTCAGACTGCAAAGCCAATATAAACAAACAACAAAAAAAAAAGTCAAATGGAGGGCTTGCATGCTACTGTCCCTTCACTGCTGAGGGCCTGAATACACTAACCAAAATAAGCATCCATAAGGAAAAATTGACTGTGCAAACTCTGAGACTTTCCAAAGAGCAACCCCATTTCCCTGACATTTCATTTTCTCCATCTTTACACCATATGCATGCACACACCTCCTTCTCTTGCAACACACTTTAGCTTTTTAAAAAACAGTATGGGTTAAAGCAATCCTTGCCCAAAATTCATCCTAATGCCAAACACTCTGGTTTTCCTAACTTACAATTTTACAGATATATTTTAAAATTTCTCATACAAGACACTGAAATGTACAGGAGACAGAAATCAGTCATGCTGAGTCTGGTATTTCAGACCCCTAGAAAACAGCACTGAGGCTGAAATCAGGCTGAGACAGTCCTGGGTCACATGTCCTGCTGATTTCACTGGGGTGGTAGCTCCCAGAATTGTTAGGGTTGGAAGGGACCTCTGGAGGTCACTCAGTCCAACCCCCCTGCCCAGGCAGGGTCACCTGGAGCAGGTGACACAGGAGCGTGTCCAGGTAGGTTTGGAATGTCCCAGAGAGGCAGACTCCATGCCCTCCCTGAGCTCTGCCCCCTCCAGGGAAAGAAGTTCTTCCTTGTGTTGAGATGACACTTTTTGTGTTTTAGTTTATGGCCAGTGCTCCTTGTCCTGCTGCTGGGCACCACCCAGAAGAGTCTGACACCACCCTCTGGCACCCACTTTTGAGATATTTCCATGCATTGATGAGATCACCTCTCAGTCTTCTCTCCTCTGGGCTAACCAGGTCCAGCTCCCAGTCTCTCCTCACCAGAGATGCTCCAGACCCCAAATCTTCTCTGTGCCCTCCACAGGACCCTGTACAGCAGCTCCTTGTCTTTCCTGTACTGAGCAGCCCAGGACTCTGCACTCCTGAGCTGCACAAAGCTATGGAGGGGACAGCACAGGAGGGGACAGCACAATGGTGTCACCACTGCTGAGCCCTTTACTCACACGTATCCACGTGGAAACTAAACAGCCACACTGCAGACAGACACCCCTGACTCCGATGCCTTTACCCTTCCCTGGTAATTTGGATCTTTTCTGCCCTTTCAGAATCTCAGGTTGGGTCAGCCCGGAGGGGCCCCAGGGGCTCCTGTGGTGGCAGCTCCCTGCTCCAGCAGGGCCATCCCAGAGCACAGGGCACAGCAGGGAGTGCACAGGGCTCTGCAATGTCCCCAGGGAGGAGCCTGCACAGCCTCTGGGCACAATCTGCTCAGGGCTGCCACTGCCCAGGGCAGAATTTGTGCCTCCTGTGCAGGGGGAGCTCCCTGGGCTCAATCCCTGCCCGGGGCTCTGGGGCCATTGCTGGGCCCTGAGCAGAGCCTGGCTCCATCTTTATGGCACACCCCACTTTAAAAACTCATATATATATACACCGAGAGATACAGATAGATATGCATAATATCAATATATAGAATATACATATGTATATATTTATACATTATATACTTATACAACAAAAATTGTATAAGTAACTTATTTATGTTATATAAAAACATATATAAGTACCTATGTAGATATAGATATCTATGTATCTCTATCCCCCTTTATATATATACATAAAATTATGTATGAATACATATATTTATATATATTCCCCTTAATAAACACTGTGTATTTATTGCATATCTATTTTCCGTGTGCCGGTACAGCCCTCACGGCGCCGCCGGTCGGACACAGCTCCTGTCCCCGCGGCTCTGCGGGCCCGGCGCGGCCCCGGGGGCCTGTCCCGGGCGCGGGGCCGTGTTCGCGGCGGGCAGCCGGAGCCGCGGCCCCGCTCCCCGCTCCGGGCAGTGCCGGGCAGTGCCGGTCCGTGTCCCCGCCGTACCTGAGCTGGCGGTCGTAGCGCTGCTCCTTGAGGCCGGCCCGGCCCGGCCGCGCCATCGCCGCTGCTCCCGCCGCGCACGCGCGGCCCGGCCCGGGGCGGGGCCGGCCCTGAGGGGCCGAGCCCGGGCTGAGGGGCCGTGCCCGGGCTGAGGGGCCGAGCCCGGGCTGTGTGCGCTGGGACTGGGCTATGGGGCCGTGCCCGGGCTGTGCGCTGGGACTGGGCTGAGGGCTGAGGAGCCGTGCTCGGGGTGTGTGCTGGGACTGGGCTATGGGGCCGTGCCGGGGCTGTAGGGCCGTGCCCGGGGTGTGTGCTGGGACCGGACTGTGGGGCCGTGCCCGGGCTGAGGGGCCGAGCCCGGGGTATGTGCTGGGACCGGGCTGTAGGGCCGTGCCCGGAGTGTGCGCTGTTTTTCCCTTAGAAAACTCCCAACTTTCCCTCTGTAGCTGTGGGAGAAGGATGACCGCTTTCAGCTCTTGAAGTTACACTGGGTGCATGAGAGTCCCAATATATCAATATACATACATATATATATATACATAAATATATAAAAAATCTCAATATATCAATATTTATACAAAAGCCGTCACATTGCAAGGGAAAACTTGAGAATATAAAAGTTGAAACTTCTGTGGACAATCAAGAACTGTAAGCAGTCTGTTTTTAAAAAAAAAAAAAATAAAATTGAGGAAGTATCTGGAATGATTGTGCTTTTTAGTGTTCAGTGTTGGCAGCACACTGTTGTGCTTATATTTGCTGTGTGGAGTATTTCTGTGCAGTTCCTGGGTTGGTTGTAAATGCCTTTAACACACATGTACAGAACAGATGCCAGCTCAGTGTAACCCCCTTGGGAACTGCCAGCATCCCTGGTGGCAACGTAAGAGGAGAGAGGAGCTGCCTGGATAAACAGATCCTCTGTCAAGAACCCGAGGCACAGACAGGCTCTGGAGTGCTGAATGTTTTATTTAACATTTCCTCTGCTCCTGCCCACGGCGCGTGAAGGGCTCGGAGTGTGCAGCCTGCACCCAAACTGCTGGGATTCCTGCCCTGGTTTTGTCAGCACGCAGTGACACACCAGGCACACCGGGCTGCATTAAAGAAGGCACGTGGCACCTCGTTCAGATGTGTCACCATTGTAAATGATGGCAGCAGATGTAATTGCCAAATCACTTAATACACTTAGAGTGCCATTGAGGCATTCACCTTGGAACCAAATCACTCTCATTTCATCTTACGTGCCTTAAACTGCAGCTCTGCCTCTCCACAGTGATGCAGTAATATTTATCAGAAGCATTATCCTCAAGTGACATCTCCTTGTGCAAGAACCTCCCAACGATGTAGTATTATAGAGACATTTTACCTTAGAGATTAAAAACACCAGTTTCCTCAAACCTGCAAAGCTTAAATATGTCCAACTTCAATTCAGCATTCCAATCTTTCCTGGAGTTTTCTAAGCATAATGGTTAGTCCTTATATAGCAATTTTAATAAAGGGAGATCCAATTAAATCATAAAGAAGTCAATATCTAGAGGTGGCAAACCTGAAGCTTTTGTGTTAGTTCTCTATCACAACGTGGTGACACAGAAGAACCCCCGAATTTGCCCTGGGCTGCTGCTCTGCTCACACATCACTACTGGCAAAGGGGAATGAAACCCTAAGTGAGGAGGCTGGGAAAGACAGATTTCTGCTTTGAGTCAGCTTGAAACACCTCACTGTGGTGGATGGAATTACGTCCTCCTGTCATTCACTGTGAAGCAGACACTTCTGACAGGGGAGCCAAGAGCCCAGGAGAAATCTGGGGAAATCACGAATACTTCACTTTTAGCTCAGCATTGGAGAAATCCACCCCTTAAGCACCTACCACTCTGTTGTTCTCACTTCCCTGAGTTCACGAGTGTGATGTAATCGTCCTGGATTCAAACTAGTAAAACTGAGAGCAGAGTTACGTGATGGCTGCAGCTTTTGAAGTGATAAATGATAATTTGAAGATAGAGTCAGTGAAAATCCATTCTTAGAGTCAGCCAATATCCAGAGGTATCACGGTTACACAATAATGGGATATTTGTATAGGCAGCACTGTTTCCTTATATTTAAGAAAAATTTAATATTTTCCTCATAAAGAAAGAAGGCTGGTTGGATTGGAAGCACATTCAATTGTCATATACACGCTGGCTATCATTTATAGCATTTTATTCAGGGTATCGTTCCTTTCCTCTCAGGTATTGTCATTCCCCCTTTCCACTTTGCTAAATCCATCCGTTTAAATCTCCATTTTGTGGAGTCTGCTTCCTGCCATGTATTTTCACTTGTCTCAGAGCTGTTCCTGTGCCATGTGTTTGTAGTCCATGTATGCAGACCCCTGTGGGGGTTTGAGTGAGAAGGCAAAAGCTGCAGGGGTCAGTGGTGTCCAGTGAAGGTTGGGCACTGCAGTGACATCCTGAGGGCTCACCTGAGCCCAGTGTTGATGTTTCTCTTGAAAACAGGTGCTCAGCAGTCTCTGCCTTGCATGTGGGTTTCCCCAGTTTATGGTCTGCTCTTTTAACACACAGAATCCCTCTTCCATTTCTTTTCACTGCTGCATTGGTATTTTTTGTACTTTTGCCTAGAACAGCCTTCCTGACTCTGCATCTGAGTATTTCAAGGTTCTGATTCCAGTGCTGGGTCCCCAGGAGGGCCTTTGTGCCCGGGCTGTTGGGACACGGCCGTACCCAGTTCTGTGCCAGGCGTGTGTCAGGGACCTGAGCGGGTCACAGCAGCTTGACAGGAATAAATTGAGGAGCTGACCTGAGAAAGTCATTGTAGAACCCTCCTGTGGAGACCTTTGCAGCAGTTTGCATCCCTCTGTGAGTGATTTAGCTGGCATCAGCAACTCTCCAAGGTTTTATAGCTGACTCTTATGGAAACCTCCTGAAAAAGGAAATTAATACTTACAAGGCAGTACCACAACATAAAAGTTGCATAAAATGCTCTTATTGATTTTTTCCTTCCATATTCTTGACTGCATAATAGAAGAATCCCTATTTTTGTGTGCTATTGTCTTAGTGAAAATCAATGTGTTTGTAAAATGTAGCCTTGACAGAGAGCATTTCCTCAGATCTAACAAAATTACATCGAAGGAGCCGTTCTCCCTGCCCCAGAGATGTCTTAAGATATTTTACAGCTGCAGATTGGGTGTCTCATTGTAGCCTCTCCATGGCTTTACAGAGTGCAGGCAACTACAGGATCATTCCAGACAACTGAAGCTTCAAGATCAACTCCTTTCTCTGGAGTCTGCTGTGTTCTCTCCCTAATATAACCACACTTTTAATTTTGTCTCTTTAAAAAGTTTCTTTAAAGTTGCAAAATTAAAATCAGATCGTCAAGTCATCCTTACTTTGTGTGATTTTTACCTTGTTTAAAAGCAGCACAAGAAGCTTTTTCCCCAAGATGAGAGTGTTCTCCATCTCATCTAAGCACCAATAGTGATCAGTTACAGACCTGGTGAAAACACCATTCCTTTTTTGCAGCTGGCAGGAGGGTTTCAGAATAGAGGCTGTGATGTTTCCCCCTGCAGAACCCAGATGTGAGAAGGGCAGGTCCCACCTGTCCTGATGCTCAGAGCACCTCATGGCTTTTGCTTCCTTGGGGCGGAGAATGGGAAAACATTAATATATTTTCCTATATTTGATCCATAGTTTGACTTTCTCTCTAAGTCCTGAGATTTCAGGTATCTGAGTTTTGCATTTTCCTTCACCTGTGCTACCTCAGCAAATAGGGGGAGCAGGAGCAGGAGCAGAAGCAGAAGCAGGAGCAGCAAGGCAGGAACAGGAACACCAAGGCAGGAGAAGGAGCAGGAACACCAAGGCAGGAACAGGAGCAGCAAGGCAGGAGAATGAGCAGGAACACCAAGGCAGGAGAAGGAGCAGGAGCAGAGCAGGAGCAGCAAAGCAGGAGCAGAAGCAGCAAGACAGGAGCAGAAGCAGCAAGACAGGAGCACACGGGCGCTCTGCTCTCCCTGTCCTGCAGGAATTCTCTGGCTGCTCTGTATCTTTAAGGGGCTGACCCTATCCCACGGGGAGCCGCTATAAAGGCAGGTAGGCAGCAGTGCCCTGCTCAGGGAGCTGGAACCGAGCAGGGGCAGCTCCCAAAATGACTGGCCACCACAGTTGGGGATATGGGCAGGCTGACGGTAGGTTATGGTATTTCTGTGCTGCATCTCTCTGTCTTCCCCCACTCTTTTTCTTTCTAGAGCTGTTGCCTGAGCCCTGCAGAGCTGCCTGCATTTTGATGTCTGCAAGAATCAAGTATATACAGCAGGTAATTAATTACTTTATTGATAATCAATAGCACCAAGAAAGTAGCACCAAAGATGCACAAGTTTATATCTGCTGCCTTTCTGTGTTGCAATCAACATTCCTGAACTGAGGGAAGCAGTTTGAGTGTTTTGGGTTTTTTTCAGACTGCAGATCTTATAGATGGGTCCCTTTCCAAAATGCCGTTATTAAAAAGATTACCTGTGTCTCTCTCCAAAAGCACTTCTGTTAAGCAAAGATTTAGTAGAGCAGTGATAGATTTCCTGATTCTGTGCAGCTGCTGAAATGTGGTATCTAAGCTTTTATGAAAGTGAATAAAATAAGCTATATGTTATGTATGTCTAGTAGATCAATAAATTGTACAGATCAGTATCAGATCTCTTACAGAACAACTCATGCTTTCTGATTTGACAGTTTTTAATGTAGTCCTCCTCCTTTGCTTCCCACCTCCAAGGATGCGTGTCACAGCGTGAGGGGGGATGTGGAGCTCCTGAAGGATTGCCTCAGCAGTGTTGTGTTTTACAGAGCCCGTGTCCTTTACACACAGGCTGGACGAGAGGCTGATGCTGGCCAATGAGACAATTGCATAACTTCCAGGAGGCTCTCTCTTTGCAGCAATTATTTGAGCTGCTGAGTGTCCAACAAGAGTCTTTTGCATAACCTTCAGGGGCCAGTCTCTTTCTTAACAGCAATTCCTTTAGTTTCTGTGAGTGTGAAAGCAAGTTTGAATTCCAAGTGAACCTGGTTAGTGCTAGTAGGTAATGCTATGGGTTTGTGCTTGTAGGTAGGAGTAATAGAGCCATGTGTACTCTTGTGAAGCTTGTCAGAGGCAAATGATATTGCCTTAGCTTTTGTAACAGTATTTAATTCCTAAATCTGCTTTACAGGCAGGCTGAGAAAAGGTATTATTTTATAAGCTTAGCTTTGCAGAAAGTGTCAAAGCCAAGTAGGAGTGGAATGGATCGCTGTTGTGTTATGTAAACTCAAGGACGCTAAATACCTGTGTTTGATTTTAAAAAAAGCTTCTCCTTGTGAAAGTATGTGAGAATGCTACAATTTAAAAATGTGCTTCTGGAGAATCCTGAAGAACAGTTGTTACTGTAATATTTCATCCACAGAAGCAGCAGAGGAATTTAATTGCTGCTTTCACTACCATAGCAAAGTAGAAAATGAGCCATAAGAAAAAGGAATTCTTTGATATGGATATGCTTTTGTTATCTCAAATGGATTAAGAATGTTCCAGCTCTGCCAGCAGAGTTGTGCTATTAAATTGGTCTTTCTCCCCACTCTATTGAGGTCAGGAAGTCCCAAAGTGTTAATTATCATCCTGTACCCTTCACTCAGGTTAGAGAGATACCATAATGGGTATGAGTGAAGAATGGAGCTGTCTCAAAGATTTACTGCAGTCATAAAATGATTTTAAAAATAACTGCATAGTCAGTAGCTAAGAGATTGAGTCATCTGCATCTAATTTGAATCGCTGGAGCTTTTACACTCTCTCTCCCAGGGAGAATTAAATGCTGTTTCTTTGGGGAGTGTGTTTGTGTGTGCAAGTTTTTACACCTGTGCCCACCTTGGAACACCTTAGCAAGGTAACTGCAGCCCCTGCAGAGAGAGAGTGACACAGGTAGCTGGGGGTGCAGCAGTCTGTTGATGTGCCATGGTCTCCTCGGTGTGTTCTGGACAAGATTTTTGAGTCCTCATCTTGTTGCAGCCTGCTTGTGCTAATAAAAACACACCAGCCAAGAATTCCAATGACTTTCTCACATTCCAAACATTCGAGTCACTCTTGCTGAGCAGGCTTTATTTCAAGCCTCGTGCAAACCCACAATGACCATTCTGTGTACGGTAGGAAGGAAATAATGCTGCTTTCCCTTGTTTGCTGTTGAAGGCCCTTCCGAGTGGCACAAGGCTTACCCCATAGCCCAAGGGAACCGCCAGTCCCCCATCGACATCGACTCTGCACGGGCAGTCTATGACCCCAACCTGCAGCCACTCGTCATCTCCTACGAGTCCTGCACCTCCCTCAGCATCTCCAACACCGGCCACTCCGTCATGGTGGAGTTTGAGGACACTGATGACAGGACAGGTGAGACTGTCACAGCCAGCTAACTCAGAACACCAGTTTGGGACTTAGTGGGGGAAATAATTAAGTACATTCTGTGCAGTGTACCTTCTGTGATGGATAATTTCAGCTTAGAACAAGGCATGTGACCAGAGCCGTTTATATTTTGTCTTTCTGAGCCTTGTGTTCCTTGTCTCCGCTTTGAGCCTCTCTAGCAATGCAATATCATAGATCAATAAGTGCTTCTTCATTAGGGAAAGCTCTTGAGTCAGGAAAATCAGAAGTTTGTGTGGAGTGCTTTTCTTTTAGATGAGAATTGAAGTTTGCTGGGCATCTCTCCAGCACTGCCAGACCCCATGCAGCACCCAGAGCAGGGATGTAAGCTCCTCAGTGCCCTGGCTCGTGATCACCCCAATCAAAGATGCCAACTCACGTGCCAACTCTGGCTCAGAGCCCAGCTCCCACCCACAGGGAAAGGAAGAGGATCAGCAGAGATGGGTCGTGCAGCACAGTCATCATAATCATCATCACTGCACCAAGCTCTACCTCCACTGGTCACTGTTACCTTGCATTTTCTTCTTTCCTCCCTGACTTGTAGTACTTTGGTTTCTTCAAAATGATGAAGTCTTCAGCTAATTCTGGGTTCTGATAGCAGAATTCTGTTCTGGTAGCAGCCAGCAGTGGATGTTGGACTGTCTGCAGTTGTACATTATTCCTGTCTCAGCCCTTGGCAGAGAATGTAAATTGTGTAAGTGATTGATCATTTCTTCTGTTAGGTCTGTCTCCATGGTAGACTGTGCTTTTACATCTGGGGGTAGGGGAAGAGCATTCAAATGGAGATAATAAAGCAGCTGATAAATGGAAAGAGTGTATTAAAAAGAACCTGAACAATTTTTAATGCTATCAGCTGATTTCAGCCTCCTCTTGGGTGTGCTGATTGATGCAAGCTGAATAGGATACCTTAATATTGAAAACAAGTTACTCTTTCTGTGACGTGGCTTGTCTGTGCTGGTAACCCTTTGAAATAAGGGCTGGAGGTTAAAATTCCAGCCATTTTGTTTTAAAATTTCTCTTCTGGAATGAATTTAAGAACCTGGCCAATGGAATGGTCAGGTTTTCAAGCACCTTATCTTAACTGAATTTGCGAGGAAGACTGGGTGAGCACTTTCCATTTTTACTGCACAGTTCTGTTCAGAATGTCACCCTATACATAGAATTTGTAAAACCTCTCTGGAAGTATTATCTTAGCTTGCTAACTACTTTAATGCAATTTTCAGCTGAACTGTATTTGTGTAACAGTGAACTTTATTCAGCTTTAGAAGTTTAAGAACATCTATTACTCTGCATTTAGAGATACAGACTCAGAGCATCTGCCAGGAATGAGACCCTTTCTACACTAAGCACATGTCTTGTTTCAATAACACTTTTTCAAGGACCATGACTGCTAGGAGTGAAAAACATGGTTTAAACTGCTTTTAGTTGTGTTGAAATAGATCTAGTGACTCAAAGCTCTGCATAAATGACACAACAGAATTTTGACAGTAATCCATAATATCTAAATTTCTTAAAATATTTGGGACAGGTGATGCATTCTTTTGCTATCTTTAGAAAAACATACTAGGAGATATAAATAGCCTTAATTTATACTAAAACCTTTGCTTTGGCAAGGCCAGTTTTCTGCATAAAGGCCAGCTGGAACCTTACACGTGGTAGCACTATACAAGCCCCAGCTTTCACTCTTTATTTAAAGTGTTATGATCTGCACTGAGGATACAAGCTTTATAGATATTAAATGAAATTTTAATTTTCTTAATGTGAGACTCTGACCAGGTTTTGATGTCTGTTGGGCAAAGTGTATTAGATTGGTGGCATATAAAACTTCAGGGATTACTGATGCTGTTGATAAAATATCTTCTATAGGTGGCATCTTAAACATTTGTCTGTTCTTAAGTCTTATTTCTAAATGATGTATGAAGTGTCTCTGTGGCATTTCCTTACCTTTAGAAGGTGGTTTGAGGTTGAGTGGTGTCATGTGCAGTACCAGCTATTATATTTCCTCTTTTATGGGATCAGGTACTTAAAGGAAATGGAATATAGATAACCTCCACTGGAAGTAAAGATACTGTAAGAAGGAAATACTTAGCTGAATTGTCTACCTGATGTTCAGAGTATAAGGTTTCCTTCAAGCCTTCTCTTCTCCAGGCTGAACAATCCCAGCTGTGCCAGCCTTTCCTCCCAGCAGAGCTGCTCCATCCCTCTGCTCATCCTGGAGCCTCCTCTGGGCTCTCTGCAGCAGCTCCAGCTCCTTGCTGTGCTGGGGCAGGGCTGGGGCAGCTCTGCAGGTGGGCTCTCACCTGAGGGGCAGAGGGGCAGGATCCCCCTCCCCTGCTGCCCACGCTGGGGCTCAGCCCAGGGCAGGGGGGTCAGGGCTGGGGCAGGGCCAGCTCTGCCCCCCAGCTCCCCCAGTCCTTCTCCAAAGGCTGCTCCATCTGTTCCACTTGTATTTATTGTGTTTAACAGGAAAGGCATAACCATGAGGGTGGTTACTGCATCTTCATGTGTCAAAAACACTCTTTCAAGAAAGCTACAAATTCTTTACAGGTAGCCACACAATGTTTTTAATTTACATTTTCAAATGAATTTAGGTGCTTTCCATTAATAAATCCACCCCTCTTAAATGCCTGGATGATGCATCTTTTTCATGCTGGCAGCTGGGAGAGGCTGCTGGCTTTTTTTCACTATTGTGCCAACAGTGCTTAGTTTTACTAGCAGGAAGCTAAAAAGCTGGAATGCCTAAGCTTTTTTCTCATTTTGTTGGTTTGTGGTTTTTTTTTGGTTTTGTTTTTTTTTTTTTTGGTTTGTTTCTTTTTTTGTGCATGTATGTTTTTTTGTTGTTGGTTTTGGTTTTTTTTGGGGGGGTTGGTTTTTTTTGTTGTTGTTCTGCCCAGCAATCAGTGGAGGGCCCTTTCAGAATCCATTCCGGCTAAAGCAGTTCCACTTCCACTGGGGGACCACGCACAGCCAGGGATCAGAGCACACCATTGATGGGAAACCTTTCCCCTGTGAGGTAAGGATGTGTTTTCACAGATGGGATTATTTCATGCAAATGCCGTTGTCACATGGCTTTGTCTGCAGCTGCAGTGGAGACAGGATTAGGATTCTGATTCCTTGCTCACCATGGGTAGGTCAGCAATCCCTGCCCTCCTCAGCTGGATGGGAGAGGAAATGTAAGGAAAGGCTTGTGAGTTGGGATAAGGGCAGGGAGAGATCCCTCACCAGTCACTGACACAGCAAACAAAACAAGCTATCAACAACCAAATCAGAGCAGGATAATGAGAAATAAAAACTGAATCTAAAGCACCTTCTCCTCACCCCTCCTTTATTCCTGAGCTTAACTTTACTCCCAGGTTTTCCACCTCTCCCCCGAGTGGTGCAGGGGGATGGGGAATGGGGGCTGTGCTCAGCCCATCCTGGGTTGTCTCTGCTGCTCCTTCCTCCTCAGGGAAAGGGCTCCTCACACTCTTCCCATGTTCCAGTGTGGGTCTCTCCCACAGGAGACACTGAACTCCATGAGCTGCTCCAGCCTGAGAGCTTCCCATGGGCTGCAGTCCTTCAGGAGCTGCTCCAGCCTGAGAGCTTCCCATGGGCTGCAGTCCTTCAGGAGCTGCTCCAGCCTGAGAGCTTCCCATGGCTGCACTCAGTCCTTCAGGAGCTGCTCCAGCCTGCTCCCTTTCCATGGCTGCACTCAGTCCTTCAGGAGCTGCTCCAGCCTGCTCCCTTTCCATGGCTGCACTCAGTCCTTCAGGAGCTGCTCCAGCCTGCTCCCTTTCCATGGCTGCACTCAGTCCTTCAGGAGCTGCTCCAGCCTGAGAGCTTCCCATGGCTGCACTCAGTCCTTCAGGAGCTGCTCCAGCCTGCTCCCTTTCCATGCTGCACTCAGTCCTTCAGGAGCTGCTCCAGCCTGCTCCCTTTCCTCGTGATCACAAGCTGGGGAAGCTTCTGGCAGTTTCTGACAGAAGCCACCCCTGTACCCTCCCACTCCCAAAGCCTGGCCACGCCACTCCAGTGTGGGCTGTTACAGAAAACTTGCCTGGTGCCTGCCCACACTCATTGACGTGTCCAGAAGATTGAACTTGTTCATGTTTTCAGCAATGCCTCTGACACAAAACCGCTCTGTTCTGAACAACTGTTAGTGCTGTCAATGAGAAACCATGTTCACAGCTTCTATCGCTAATTTAATTATTATTGGTTATTTTTCCTTAAAGCTCCACTTAGTACATTGGAATGCCAGAAAATATGCAACATTTGGAGAGGCAGCAGCAGCTCCAGATGGCTTGGCAGTAGTTGGTGTTTTCTTGGAGGTAAGAATTGCAAAAATAGCATGTTTACATGATGAAAAGCATTATGCTGTAAAGTGTTTGAGGACTGTGCCACAGATTTAAGTGCTTAAGGAAAACAGATTACTTACTGGAAGCATTAATGCATTGCAAATTGCTGGTAAACTTTGGTAGGAATGTTAGGATTTGGGTAAGACAACAACACCTAATTCAAGCATAGTTGTCATCCTTCTTATTTAACCTGTCTCTTCTGTTCTTTTAGATTGGAAAAGAACATGCCAGTATGAACAGACTCACTGATGCTTTGTACATGGTAAAATTTAAAGTAAGTTCACAGCTCTTTAAATTTGCTTCTGGGATATCCTTTAAAAATCATGCTCATGTACATGTTTGAGACAAAAATGAAAAATCACCCACCCACAGATCCTCCCATAACTAGAACATAACTGTAGTTGGAGTTTCTTCTTCCCCTCCAAAGTTCATATTACTTTCCTAATCTCATTAAGATGTGCTGACCCCACTGGTTATCCAGAGGTTCTGCCTTTCCCAAAAAGTCCAAAATCAACAGCTACATAACCCTTGAGGTTCAGCTCTTAGACTCAACAAAATAATCCTTTTCCATTGAGCTTTGGCTGGAACAAGTGGAAGCTGCCTGTTTGTCTTTGCTGCAGAGCTCTGTCAGGGATGATCTCACTGAGGTCCAGAGTTTGCTCCTGAAGTGTTTTCTGAGTGACTGAGACCCTTTTGGACGCTCCTACAGGTTGAAGAGTATTGCTTTAGGCTGTGGTACTTAAGGCAATCACTACTTTAGGCAGCACCTCTTTCTATTTCTACCAATCTTTTGGTTGATGTATCTTCCTCTATCAATCCATTTTCCTCTAATTTTAGACTTGAAGTCTTGATATATTTTTTTAAGCCAATATTTACCATAGCAGACAACGACTATAGGATTTAAATTTTCCTACTGAAACAGGTAAGAATAGCAAACCAGCAAGAACTGAGACAAGGAATTCTGCCATGATATTATCTATAGCTCACACTGAACACTATATACAGAACACACCTCCTGCATTATTTTGGGCCTGTTGTGACAAGAGGTGAATTTTGGTGGAGCCAATTGTACAAGACCCTAAAGTCCAGTAAGCCAGCATTAGGTATCACACTTGCCATCTAGTTTTAGCTAACAGTTGTTATAAGGCAGCCAAACCTTTACAGACTTCTCCTTTCCCCTATTTTAATTGTAACTTTAATGTTTTCTTCTCTTTCAAAAAAGTTATTTAACCTGCACTTAAAAGTAAAAAGGTCAATTTCAACTCTGTTTTCTTTTCCCAGGGAACAAAAGCTCAGTTTAGAGGCTTCAACCCTAAATGTCTCCTGCCCTTGAGTCTAGATTATTGGACATACCTCGGTTCTCTGACAACCCCACCCCTTAATGAGAGTGTGACATGGATAGTGCTGAAAGAACCCATCAGAATCTCTGTGAAACAGGTACATTTCTGATATTCTCTCAGTTCTTGTAGCACTCAATGCTGGATAAGCAGGCAAAGACTGTTTTGATTTGAAATGAGGCTAAGTTAAAAGTCTGTGAATATTCAGCCTCAGAGCTTCTGTTATTTTCTGTTAATATTCTCTAGGAGCTTTGCTTGAACCTGCTCCATTAACTGATTAAAATATACTGAATACTTCCTTCTAGTCTGATTTATAAAACATTACTGCTGATTGTCCCCTTAAGCAGTGCGTTGTTCCCCTGAATTTCAGCTGGAGAAATTCCGCATGCTGCTCTTCACCGCTGAGGAGGACCAGAGGATCCAAATGGCCAATAATTTTCGCCCCCCTCAGCCTCTGAAGGGCAGAATTGTTCGAGCTTCCTTCAAGGCCTGAAGAAAACTGATAATGGTCCTGAGATATCCAAGAGCTTCCATGTGTGAGATACTATAAACAGAAACTCTGGTCTTCAGACCACTCATGGAACACATGAGACAGGCGTTTCCATGAACCCTCTGCTTGGAGGGGAATGAGCTTTTGGTTTTTTATTTTATTTGAAGTGCTCATTCTTTGGAGAAATGGGATCTTTTGAACCAGCACTATTTAATATAATGGATAGCTGAGTGAACTAGGTTGTTATCCAAGACCTGAAGCTACGTAAAATTAAAATGAAATTAAAATCCAACTTGGTAGAAAGTGGAAAATTATGTAGTGATCTACTAGTGCTGATGGCCACAACTTCTACTTGTCTCATTTAATACATGAGGAAACAGTAA
Organism: Eopsaltria australis; assembly: GCA_034509425.1. NCBI lineage: Eukaryota > Metazoa > Chordata > Aves > Passeriformes > Petroicidae > Eopsaltria > Eopsaltria australis. The sequence continues at coordinate 1,878,836 of JAVTVJ010000531.1, forward strand.
TCAAGAATTTTGGATAAACTGGACTTAAAATTTCCGTGCTCATCTGTTGTTACCATTTGCTGAGCTCTGATTTAAAGATTGCTTTCACTGTATTCTTGCTGCCTTATGACACACAGTGTATGAGTGGCACTAGAAAAAAGTTCTTTACTTGCCTCAAGTAGGCCCTGGTATGAAAATCGAATCTATGTTTTAAATCTACTGTTCTAAGATGCTATCTTCTAATGAAAATAACAGTGTGATGCTGTGTTGAAAAGCAGAGCAGTTTGCTGCAGTGTTATTTAGGTATTTGTCCTTTCAGCCCATGAGAACACGGGACCACAGTGCCCTGGTCAGGGTCAGGTTGGTTGAAGAGCTCCTCTGTAGTGATCCAGGTGTGTTTGGTGGTCCTCAGTTGCTCAGATTCTACCTCAGTTCAGTGCTGTGCTCTGCAATATGACCTCCTTCAGTGTCTGCCCTACAGAAAGCAGGTGTTTTGTTTCCTTTGGGGACCCAGCAGGGTAGATCGTGTCTGCCCTGAGTGAGCATTGCTGCCCAGCCCCTCCCTGCCCCAGGGCTGCCGGGCAGGGATGCTCCCTGCACGCGCGAGGCTTCAGCGCTCCTCAGTCCTTTTACCTCTGCAAAAGTTGCTTTAGAAAAGCCACAAAGTGTTGGTTCTGTGGCTCAGTGACAGAATTCTGGCTCTGGTACTTAATACTGTGATGTTCTCTGACTACCCACGGTCAGTTCCCAGCCACTTTAGCTCTGGGCCCCAAATGGCTCTGGGTCCCTGTTCTGTCTGTGTAGTTCAGGTGGAAATCGCTGATGTTGATCACTTTCCAACAGCTGAGATGGAGAAATCAACGCCAAGCGAAGTGGGGAGAAGGGAGAACAGCAGCTGCTGGGGCTGCTCCCCTTCCTCCAGGGAAGGAAGACACGAGATGTGGAGCACAGTACAAGGAATGAAAGACTGGAACTCTGCTCCTCAAATCTCCATGGTTTTTCTGGTACACTGACCTAAAACTTTGTTCCTCAGTTTCCTCTTGTATAAAGAGAGGGTAACACTGACCTCTACCTCACAGGGCTGTTGTGAGGGCTCATTCAGCATTGTTTTAGATGTGAGATTCTTATCCAGCAGATGCTAAAGGCAATGGGAAATCCTTACAAAATGCAATGGTTTTAGCTATTATGAATGTAACTTTGCTAGTAATGCAAACTGGTATTGCAGAAACTCTATTTAATGTATCTTAATTTCTTTAATAAATGAAATAAATGAGACTTTAAAATCATGTGTGCGTCTCTTCATCCTCTCCCTACTTACAGCATTGTTTTTCTTGCATTCTCATTAACAGAAATGATGTTTGATGTTTTCAACTGATGCATCTCTTTTGGATCAAGGAATGCTTTGATTGTTTGCCTTCAGTTCCACAGCAGCCTTGACTAAGCTGTAGTGGAATGATCTAAGTACAGATAAGAGTTATCCCTCCCAAGTTTGTGGGCATGTTTTGAAATTCTAGGAATTATTTCTGACACCTCTTTTTAGTCTGTATCACAGTTCTTACCATCTTCTGGGATTAACAGTTTCTGTTTCTGCTTATTCCTTTCACTTAAATTCTGACATACTGTATACCCTGAATGACCTTTTTGCCCAGAGTTAAATTATTGTCATTAATCTTATGTACTTGTTAAAATTTACATGAAGAGATGCATTCTAAAATATAAGTCTTTCAAAAAACCTTACATTTTGATAGCAAAAAAAAAATATTGGGGCAAATTTAAAATACTTTCCTGATTGGTTAAATTTTAATCTTATTTACTGTATCCACCATAATCAAGCTCTCCCCATACTGCTGCATTAATATTAGCACAGGTGTCCACAGAGCAGGTCAAGACCAGCATTTTCAGTGTTTTCCTCTCATTTTAGGTATAGCTGTAGGTTTCTGCTTCGTCTCTCACAGTAGGTAAAGAGGGCTTTGCACTGGAAGTTTGTCCAGTTTTCCCCAGCTCCAACCCCCCAGTCTAATAAAAAGTTTATTTATGCCCCAAACGTGTCAGTGCTGTGACCTTGCACACAGTGCTTAAGCTGCTTTGAGGGTGGTTTAGTCATGAACAACAGGAGGATAATATTTAGCTTACACAGTTATTGTAAAAGCTCAGCCATTGCTAAGAGCTTTAAATGCTGCATCGCCCCGGGGTGTTCAGTTCCAGGGAGAAACTGAACTGTACCTTGCTGCAGAAATAAATTTGATTTTGTTTACAGGGTTTTTGGTTGGTTGTAGGGGTGTTTTTGGTTGTTTTGTTTTGGTGTTTTGTTTTGTTGTTTGGTTTGGTTTTTTTTCAGCTGTTGAATGGAAGAACATGATCTATTTTTTACCACAGTGAACTAAAATATAAAAGGAAGACTTTTATATTATTTGCTGATTCTTGAGACCCGATCATCCAATAAAAACCACAACTCTTGTATTGGATAAACACCTACTTAATGCACTTCATTTATTTTGAGAATGAATGATTCTAAAACATGAGCTATCCTTCTCTTTTACCAAATGTGTTGAAGGAAAAATGGGAGTTGACTGTAATTATTCCAGCAAGAATTCACTTACCTTCTGGGATTGCAGCTGTCCTGACAGAGAACAGAGGCCTCACATTTAGAACAGCGACTGCACTTGCACAGCTGTAAAAACTGGATTCAAAATGCCATCTAGTGGCCCTTCTTCCCTTTCTTGCCACTATGCTTAAAACAATTGTTAAGGCCCATTCAGTCAAAATACAAAAGATGAGAGAATTTAACTCTGACAATAATAATTTGTAAAGCGATTAGTGATTGTAATTGAAAACCCCTTGTATGTACTCTGTGCATGTAGTCACTGAAACTCCTTCCTCAGATAAAAATCAGTCTGATAAAAGAAACTTGATAAACCAGTTACAGTTTTTTGTTCCTCATTTCACTGCTGAGCAGAGATATCCTCTGCTTGGTGCACTGTACACTCTCTTAACTTTAGCTTTTAAACTTTAATAGCTGTAATTACAGTTCAGCTTTGGGGTTTTTCCCCAGTCTCCTGCAAGCAGAAAGATTTTTAGACAGTTTCCATCATACAGTTGCTATGATGTAGCAGAGATTCATAATGATACATTTCATGATGAGTGCATCACATATAAGCATCAGGGGACAAGTTTTGCAAGGTACCTCGACACCAGATGGTGCTTTTGGCAGAGTTCAAAGGTCAGAAAGATAAAAAAGGGAGCATTTCAGGAATAAAACAGAGATAAGCCTGAAAAAAATGGGGTGTTACGTTATACCTCAGTGTAGCTGTTTTCCTCTCTGCATGCAGAAGCGACCATTTAGTAACAGAAAAGTACTTTAAATGCATTTAATAACAGCACCAAGCATCAAAGCACAATCTCTGTTCTGCCTGGGAGAGTGGGGGTCTCACACTTTTTCTCACTGACCCTGAGGAAAGCCCAGCAGAGGATGGAACCTGACTGACTTGCACAGAACTATTCCCAACCTGCCCAGCTGTAAGGCAGGGAACTTCCACTCCTCTGGTGTTCCAGTTATGCTGCTACTTGCACTGCGTTTGAAATTTAGTAAAATTTCAGCACTTTCCTCCAGGTTGTGAACAGCGACATAGTAATGCAAATCATTTAATTCCGTATCGATACAGTGGAATATTAAATACAGCAATTTAGGAGCCAGCTCACCCTGTTTGTCTGTTGGAAGGAGCAGAGAGAGGAAAGGAATACAATCACTTTTTTACACATGAGCACTTCCTCCCAAGCCACAAGACCTTCCTGTAGTTGAAAACTGATCCCAAAAAATGTAAATTTACTTTTACGGTGGCACAGAACCTTAATGAACATTTATTTCAGTTTAACTTAAACCAATTTGCAAGCAACATCCAATAAAAATGATCCATGTGGAATTCAGATCCCATGACAGCAGCTGGAAAGACCTTTGCACCAGTGCAATTACACTGACTTAAACTGGGTCTTCAGATTAACCCCTGCAACCCCAGGTACTGCTCAGCCTCTGCTGCAACAGGAGAGGCTAAATGAAGCTGGAGAGCTGGAATGGCACCTTTCCCACAGTTGTTCACGGTGTTTACCTCTGTTCATCAATGTTTCTTGCAGCTTGCCTTCTCTCCTAGAATTTGAGTGTTTGGTTCAGATTACTCAGGAAGATCAGAACGGAAACAGCTGTAACCAAAGCAGAAAATGCAATTGCTCCAACAGGTCTCGAGCTTCCTTCATTTCTTCATTTGTTTGTGGGTTTTGTTTGTTTATACTAAGAGATTTCTGCATCTGCGGTGCCAGTTTGCCTTTTGTGAAAATCCAGAATGCTGCATACAGCAGATGAAATGTCTGTCACAGTTCACAGAGCAAGACACATCCAGCAAACAGGGGACACTCTTCAAGGCACTCAGCAGGAAGGGGTTTTGTGGGCTGGTGCTGTGCTTCCTTTCCAAAAGCTGGTAATTGGGGTGCAGAGCTTTTTGTGCAAAAAGCTCAAACCTCAGTCTGTGTTCACTGAGATGGGCCAGAGAGGCAGTGCATTCAAAGGACCCACCTTCCTCTGCCTGCTGGCCATTCCCAAATTTCCAAAGGCTTTGGATCTGTTTTCTAATCTGTATCACTAGGCTGAGTCTGTTTCAGAAAAACTAACAGGAAACTACTTTTAGTAATACTTTACTGGTTTTCTTTGGATTCAAACTTTTTGCTACTGGTCAGCTTTTTGACAGGAAGATTAGCTATTGATTAGAAATGATGAAATTAGTCTGATATCTGGCTTGTTTGGTGGTTCTGATCTTTGTGTGTCCCCATAACAAGAAATGTTTACAAAGCACCAGGAGTCCCAGACTTCTCATGAATATCATGAGGTCATGGAAAGCACCTGCTGTGACGGCAGTGGGGATGAGGGGCAGCTGTTTGCAACCTCTGGAAGTAGAAAATGCTTAAATTGCACCAAAGTAGCCACGGCCAGTTGTCCAAATGAACAAGCAGGGGGAAAAATAAGGTTCCATGGAAAAGAAGGAAACCCCAAATAGTGCAGTCTGGCCTAAACAAGAACATAGAAATGAGTTCAAGAATGTATTTCCAAAGAAAACCAGAGTTGCTGACTGTACAATTCAGCAGATAAAACTGTTCCTTGAAATAATCTCAGTATAGGATTTGCTACATTTTAACCCATTGCTGCACTTTAATACAATTCCTGGAATTAGATTAATTTTCTTATAAATACAGGTAAGGATTTTCTTCTGGCACAGGACTAAACTTTGCTCACCTATAATCAGCAAAGTCAAACCCAAATCTCAGTTTTATTTAAAGAAACTTGAGTTCTAATTTTTTCAATGCAAATTCAGAACACAGAGCACTATGGCAACCAAGCACCGTTGCTACAGAAATTTGCCATTTTCCTAAAGGCAAAAACACTGCAAGCCTGGGCAATAATATTTCTTTCCTCAGATCATACCAGAGAGTAGCATATCTACTGGTTTTTTACTTTAATTATATATCACTTTAGTTCGTCAGCATAATCCAACAGTCCAAAGCAGAATCTAAATCTCAATCCAATTTAATATCCAGCCCTGTCAAGTACCTTCAATATGGTATTCCTTCTTGTGTTTAAAACACGTGGAGTGAAAGGGACATCTCCTGCAGGACTGCTGATTGTTTCACTTCCATTTACATGGTTCCTATAACTGTTTTTTGAATGCTCTTCCATGCAACATGAAGCTGTGCTACTTTGTTTTAATAAAAACAAGAAACAAATCATTGAAGATGCTCAGCATCTTTCCACATGAGATAACCTGGGAACACACTCATTTCATCCAGGATACTTGCACTACATTATTTAACTAAAAAATCATTCAGTACAAGAGGCCGGGGGAATTTAGAAAATGCACTGATAATATCAAAACTTCTTGAGACTTGCGAGCCTCTATTTTTCGCAGAAATGATTGTCAGAGGTTTTAAAGCAGGGACTACTCAGTAACCAGTGCGTTAACAGCAGTAACTACTGATTAACCGGCCTGCACTTTGGGCCCGTTCCTTCCCCTCGCCGCTGGGCTCGGCACCGCTCAGTGCAAATGTTAACCGAGACACGCAGTCATACGAGACCCAAAAACCGGGCAGGCAGCAAAACGAGCCCTTTTGTTCTCCATAATTTATATGGCGAATTAATTACCAAAGAGCTTTGCGATTTTGAGCCTCATCAGCCGCTGTCCTCAGCGCTGAAGGGTGCGGAATCGAACTGAAAAAAGCCCGATAAAGCCAGGGGCCCTCCCTCAGGGGAACAGCGTGGTTCTGGACCTTATGAATGAGGAGGAAACGCCTGCTGGTGCTTTTTCTTCCTAACACGTGTCAGTCGCTCCTTTTCGCTCACGTTGTTGCGCTGGCCAGCACCGCGCAGGGCCGGGCGCGGCGCTCCCTCAGCGCTCAGGGCCGGGAACGAGTGGGGCCGGGAAAGGCGCTCCCTCAGGGCCGGGCCTGGAACGAGCGGGGCCGGGAGGGAGCGGGACCGGGAACGAGCGGGGCCTGGAAAGGCGCTCCCTCAGCGCTCAGGGCAGGGCAGGGCAGGGCCGGGCCGGGAGCGAGCGGGGCCGGGAGAGAGCGGGGCCGGGAGCGAGCGGGGCCGGGAGCGAGCGGGGCCGGCTCCCTCAGGCCGGGCGGCCCCGCCACGGCCGCGCCCGCCGCGCACAACATGGCGGAGGGGCCGGGCCGTGGCGCTGCCGTGTCCTGACGGGAACCCGCGGCGGCCGGGCCGGGCCGGGGCGGGGCGCAGGGGGCGGGTTGGGCGGCGGGGCTGTCGGTCAGCGCCGTCCTCAGGCCCGCCGGGGGCAGCACGGGGCCGGCGGGCGCGAGTGGCGGCTGCTCGGCCGGTGGGTGCGCCCGGGGCGGGGGACGGGGCGGGCAGAGAGCGGCCGCTGCCGGGGCACAGGGAGCGGAGCCGGGCCTGGCGCGGCGAGTGTGCGGAAACGGGGAGGTGGGAGCCGTGCGGAGCACGGGGTGCGGCTGCTGTAGGGTCGGGGTTGGGGTGGGGTGGATGTGTGCAGGGTGCGGTGTGAGTGTATGGGGCACAGGGGTGTGTGCAGGGTGCGGTGTGGGGACACAGAGGTGTGTGCAGGGTGCGGTGTGGCTGTGTACGGGCACAGGGGTGTGTGTGTGCGGGCACAGGGGTGTGTGTGTGTGCGGGCACAGGGGTGTGTGTGCGGGAACAGGGGTGTGTGTGTGTGCGGGAACAGGGGTGTGTGTGTGTGCGGGCACAGGGGTGTGTGTGTGCGGGAACAGGGGTGTGTGTGTGTGCGGGCACAGGGGTGTGTGTGCGGGAACAGGGGTGTGTGTGTGTGCGGGCACAGGGGTGTGTGTGCGGGAACAGGGGTGTGTGTGTACGGGCACACGGTGCCGGGGAGCGGCGGTCGGGTCGGTGTGTCGGTGTGTGGGGCTGGGGCAGCGGGGACGCGGCGGGGCAGGGGTCGGTGTGTGCCGGGTGTGTGTGGGGTGAGGGGTGGGTGCGGGCAGTGTCAGGAGGGTGAGTGAGGGGGAATGTGGGGGTGTCAGAGGGGCTGTGAATCCCAGTGTAACGGGGATCTGTTATTTCATTGGGAAAAGCGGGCGCTGCTGCGCTGTGCGCTCCGGCAGCTGCGGGCCGTGCCGGGGCCGTGCCCGGCTCAGCCCGGGCCCCGCTGGGTCACCGCGTCCCCGGGCAGGCAGTGCCGGCGCTGGAGCGGGACCGAATTTATGTAATAATTGGCTCTTACATAATGGTCTTTAGCACACCGCTTTAATTAGCACCGCTACCGGGGGCGTCCTGGGCAGCAGCGTCTGCAAAGTGCGGCTGGGGAGGACCCCGAGGATGGGAGCGCAGTGAGCAGCGCTGGCTCACAGGAGCTCCAGGGCTCGTCGGTGCCACCTGACCTTAGGCAAGCGCAGGGCTAACTGGTGTTAATGACTCTGCTGCTGGGGAAAACCACACCGCCTCGCTCTGTCAGCCAGCCGCTGCGAACGAGGGAGGTTTCCTTAAAACACTGCTTCAATCGGCTTTTTGATCAAGTGTGTGAAAGTCATCATTGTTTCAATCTCATGTGGCTGAGTGGGGCAGGAAGAGAAAGAAGGAAAAACAGGACGGGAATGGACTGAAAAAGGTTGGCAAACCTTGTCTGTCTTGTGCTGTAGGTGCATTTTGGGTTGAGCTGGAGTTGGCAGTGTCAGCTGTCTTCCTCTTAATTTGGTTGCGTTCTTTCTGCAGGACAACAAAAGGCATTGTGTGTGTTGGGAGATGCAGTGTCCCAGGAGACTGCAGGCGAGCCTTGGACAGTGAACTGGCACTGCCTTTTCCATCTGCTCTCCTGACACCAGCAGTAAAATTATGCAGTGTCTTTGCCTGTTCTCACCGGGTTCTCTCTCCAGAATCATTGTGGTGGGGTCTGTTGGAAGGCTTGTCCGCTCCTTTCTGCGTTGAGTATGGGTAGCACACTTCAGAAATGTTTTGTGACACATTGCTTTGGGTTTCCAAATGGGATTTCAGCAGTCCTTGGGTTGTATCAGTAGGCCTTCTGTTTAGAATAGCTCAAGGTGACTTTCACTTCCTGCTGGTTTCTTGGAAACATTTTCACTCATCTGATCTGGCTGGTTTCTCCTTATTTCTTGTGAAGTGCCCTGCTAAAAAAAACAGTGTTGTTGCAGCATATAGTGTCTTTGGCCTGAGGAAGTGGTGTCACAGGCTACCTCAAAGTGTTTGAAAACTCACAGAGAACTCTCTTCTTAGTGGCTGCTGGTGGGACCTTTTAGGAGAATTGTACCTGCAGTGCTGCCATACAGTGAGTTTTTGAAATCCATGGGGCACAATTCTGTTGTGATGAACATCTGATTGTACTCAGCAATATGCCACAGCTGGAATACCTTATTGAAAGCAGGAGACAATGTGAGGACCTCCCCCATGGCAACTGAAGAGCTTCAGCTGCTGAAGTGCCCGAGGTTTCAGTGCTGTTGGCAGCAGAGAACTTCCCTGCTGCTTGTTCTAATTGCCCGCCAAATGAACAAGCCAAATTGGGAACCTGTAAAAGTTGTCAATGTAACTGTGTTTTGGCTTTCACTGCACCAAAGTGCACAGTGCTGTGAAAAAAGCATTAATTAACCAGCACTAGAGTCTGCCTCCAGCTGTGTAAAAGATCCTGCCTGCCTGAAGGTTGGTTGAGACCTTGAAGGTAAAAAAAGGAAGAGCTGAGCTTATAAGCTGTAACAGAATTGGAAAGGTACACTGGCTTGTTCTAGTTGGGAGGATCATGGTAGTTCACATAAATCATTAACTGGCCACATCTCAGTCTTTCCGTAGGGTTTAAGTACTTATCTTCTCTTGGCTTTGAAGTTTCCAGACTATTAATAGAGTTGCACTCTAGCAGGCTTTTTTGAGAGTTGTGCATTAATTGTCACTTAAGTCCCTATTTTCAAGCTCGTTGGATCTGTTTGTTCTGTGTCATGTTAGATGAGGCTCTTCATTGTACAGTTTCCAGTAACATTTCTTGTAATGTTGCCATGTCTTCTTAATATTGCCACAATGAGGAAAAAAAACCTGACTGGAAAGTGGAAACTAACTTTTCTGATGAGTTAAAAGAAGCAGTCATATCCTGGGTTATAATTAAGTGTTGGAAGTTGTATCACTTTTAACTTTATCTATAGCAATCTCTTTTGGAAAGAAGCTCTCAATATTTCTGAGAGCTCTAGACATGCTTTTGTATTTCTGTATGGAAAGCTTCTTGTGAATTTTCTAATTATTTTCCCTTTCCTACATTTCTATTCCAGGCTGCACAGACATTCCGTGTTACTGAAGGAAGGTGCTCCGTCTTTGGAGTGACTTATGATGTCAAGAACTGTATCATCATGGATTTTAAGCTCAGCCAGAAGCAGCATTGTTTTACAAGGGAAAGGACGTTGGTACTCCATCTGTATCCCAAATAGAAACAAGAGCAAATGGAAGCTTGTTTTCTCCAAAACACGTCCCTACCCTGCTGGGGGCTGCAGCTTAGACAGAACTCTCTCCCTACCCAGAGCATTCCGACACACTTCCACCGAAGAAGAACATTTTTCTTTCCAGTTGTCTCCGGCACAAATCAACGACATCCTCAGAGCGGGCGAACTGTCCCACAGAACCCTGGATTTGAATGGCAAGAGTGCAAATTCCGTGCTGAGGTTTGAAAGCAACCAGCTGGCCTCCAACAGCCCCATGGAGGACCGGCGCAGCGCGGCCACGTGCCTGCAGACGGCGGGGATGATGTTCGGGGTGTTCGACGGCCACGCGGGCGCCGCCTGCGCCCAGGCCGTCAGCGAGAGGCTGCTGCACTACATCGCCGTGTCCCTCATGTCCCGCCAGAGCCTGGAGGAGATCGAGCTGGCCGTGGAGGCCATGAAGCCAGTGAGGCCCATCCTGCAGAGGCACAGGCATCCCAACGACGTGGAGTACCAGGAAATCACCTCGCAGTACTTTGAGAACCTCCGGGTTTACTGGCAGCACTTGCTGGACCTGGACGCTGAGCTGGGGTTTAGTTTGGAAGAAGCCATGATTTGTGCGTTCAAAAGGTTAGACTCAGACATATCACTGGAAGTTCAGGCTCCTCAGGAAAACGAGGTGATGAGAAATATAGCCCTGCAGGTAGCTTTTTCTGGTGCGACAGCCTGTGTAGCTCACGTCGACGGTGTTCACCTACACGTGGCAAACACCGGTGACTGCAGAGCGGTTTTAGGGGTCCGTGAAGAAGATGGAACATGGTCTACCCTCCCTCTAACCCGAGACCACAATGCCTATGATGAATTTGAAATTAGAAGATTGAAGAGAGAACATCCCAGATCTGAGGAGAAAACCCTATTTGTGAATGACAGATTACTGGGGATTCTCATGCCCTCCAGAGCTTTTGGAGATGTGCAATTAAAATGGAGTAAAGAATTGCAACACAGCATTCTCGAGAACAGCTGTGATGTTGAGGCTCTAAACATTTACCAGTATGTTCCTCCAAACTACCACACCCCCCCTTATTTAACTGCAGAGCCTGAAGTCACATACCACAAGTTAAGAAGCAAGGATAAGTTTCTCGTTATTGCATCAGACGGGCTATGGGAGATGCTGAGTAACGAGAAGGTTGTAAAACTTGTTGCTGGACACCTTGCAGAGCTCAACGTGCAGAAACCACCTCTGACTTTTAAGAAACCAGTCAATTTGGGTTACATGCACAACCTGTTGCTGCAGAGGAAGAGCAAGGGGCTGGCCTCCCTGGACCAGAACATCGCCACGCATCTGATCCGGCACGCGATCGGCAGCAACGAGTACGGCGAGGTGGACCCCGAGAAGCTCGCTGCCATGCTGACCCTGCCCGAGGACCTGGCCAGGATGTACAGGGACGACATCACGGTCACCGTGGTGTTCTTCAACTCAGAATCTATTGAAGATTACTACAGGAACCATGAGTAGAGCCTGGCACTGCTGCAGCTCAATGCCACTGATGACCTTCGATACTGAGCCGTCCCTCTTGTTCTCTGGTGGTCCAGCTGCTGCCAGTGTCTGCAACTTCCTCAATCTTTTTGTTACTTACTGGCTTTGAAAATAACTTTCTAAAAGGTGAAATTTCCCTGGGTTTCCAGGTTTGTATACGCTGAAGAAAAGTGTTTTCATAAAACCTCATTGAAATGTAACTGAACTAAAGATTGTGGACCAGTTCTGATTCCATGAGAACCTCGGGTAGAACTTTCCAAATGAACAAACAAGACAAATTTCACTGAGACTGGTATAATTTAATAGAGATGGATAATTGGTGTAGCTGCATGGAGTGTCAGGATTTGCTCTTGTGGAGAATGAGTAGCATCCTGTTGAAGCACTGTAACTGAATTAAATAAATTAACTACCAAACCTTTCTTGGATGTGTCAGATGTTTTAATGAATTGCCCCATATTTATAAAACAACATGAAAGAAGACTGTTCAAAGAGCCCTGGGATTATCAGATGTCTTTCCTGATTATCTTCCTTAAGCAAGGGAAAAATTATATTTTGTCATGCAATTGTTTTTAAGTGGGAATTGATATTCTCTTAACTGTGTGGACTTGTGTGACAGCTTAGAGTTCAAACAATTCCCTGTTCAGGATTTAACAGTACTAGACTTAAGCATTTGAGTGTTTTGCTTGAACAGTGTACCCTTTAATAAGTATTGAGCTATGAAGTGCTGTGCATCAAATCCACCAAGTGTAATTTAAATTAAATTTGTCTGATCTAGAGTTCAGAAATTCACCTGAAAGTAAATACAGCAAAAGAGATCACCTTTCTCTGCAGATTTAACTTGGAAGAAATAACAGTACTGATACTTCTCCAAAATATGTTTGGTATTTCATTCTTGCTTTTCCTTATAGGACAGCTATTTTCCCTGATGGGTGTATGCTTTAGTCTCTGACCATACACAAAAGTGTATTTTTTGTTGGTTTTCTTTCATACTGAGGTTTCCAGAGTGCCATCCAAGCTTGGAAATCAGCTTTTACATATGGTGTTTTCCAATGCCTCTTCCTTGTTTACACACACCAGGAACTGTTTCCCACAAGGATATGCACACTGGGAACACAGGACACTTTACTGCTCTTGCTGCTGAGCAAGAACTCGTGTGGGTGCAGCAGAGCAAATAAAAATACTACTTTTTTTCTTAAATTCACGTAAAAGCATTATCTTGCTACAGTTTAGCAGATGAAAAAGATACTTTTTCTCAGGATCTTAAGTAGGCAAAGTCTTGGGGCCTGAACTGGTAGCACTTGTAGATTGGGAGCTCTTTGCATACTTTCCCTTACACATAAAATTTCTTACTGCTTTTTTAATGCATTTAAAAATCTGTTTTAAAGATGGGATTAGAAGGAGAAAGAAGCTAAAACTGTTGAAAAAATATTCATGCTTTTGACTATTCAGGATTGACTGTGATTCAGTGCTACAATTGCAATCACTGAATGCATCCTAAAAAAAACTTTTGAATTTACTGTTAATTTTTTTTTCCATCTAGTACCCATTGGAACACACCCAGCCATTCAGCCTGGAGGCAGATGCAGTGAGTAGCTCTGTTCCCCTTGACACCAACCAGGGTTACCTCAGGCAATCTGCCCTGAGCTCGGGGTGATAAGGGCTGCTGGCAGGCTTTGGGTTTGTGCCAGAGGCTGCAGAGGTTGCTGCAGTTCTTGGTGCTGGGCTCCAGCTTGCTTTGAAGGGTGCCCTGCTCTCATCCTCGAGGCTGCGATTTCCTGTGCCAGGAGAGGCAGACAGAGAAGGTCAGGCCTGTGTTCCCCTGGGGAGGGGGCTGCTCTGCCTGCAGGGCAGGGGGTGAGGAGGGGAGAGCTCCTCAGCAGCATCCCCAGACCCTTCTGGCCTCAGTCTGCTCTGTTTGCTCTTACAAGTCTCTTTGTGTGATCAGTTACAGGCTTTACTGCTTGGAATTTAGCCATAAAGAAATGAACAGAAAGCATTTCTCAACTACTTCTTAATAGAGGAATTACTTAGCAATGTAGCCAGAGGCACAAAGGTGCTAAACCATTATCAGAGGGATGTGAAGTGAGACTTGTCTTGAGAATTTAGTCTAGGAAAGATTTAATGTAAAGCCAACCTGCTGCTGCTAGAGTAGTCTAGCAAACCAGCAAGTGTCTAATCATGAACACAAATTCCTGTTCCTTTCACCGTCCAGCAGTGAAATCCAGATCATCTTTTCAAAGACTCACTGTGGACTTTTTCATCAAATGTAGTTCCTGGAGACTTGTGTAGGTTGTAACTGCACCTGCAAATTGGTAACGATTATTTTGGGGAAGGTGTCTGAAAATCAGAAAGATTATTTCCCATTTCATGTAGGTTTGCTCAGTTTTAACATGCAGCTGTGTAATCATCTGCAGTGGAAAAGGATGATGTTAAACTAGTTAAAAGTTTGATTTAGTTGGTTGGTTTTTTAAATACAAACCATGGATTCAGCTGCATATTGCCTGGAATTTGGAGCTGTCAGTGAAGGCAGCCCATCCATCCTTAGAATCATTTAGGTTGGAAAAGATCTGTAAGAGTGAATCAAGCCATTAACCCAGTGCTGCCAAGGCCACCACCAAACCATGGCCCTAAGCACCACATCCACGTGTCTGAACATCTCCAGGGGTGTGACTCCACCACTGCCCTGGGCAGGAAAGACAGGAACCTGCCAGAAACTCCTCCCCCTCCACAAAGTGAGTGTGAGCTAGGGCTAAGCAGGCTGGGAGAGCCCCAGGGTGAAAAGTCCACACACGTAGAAGTGTGTGAGAACTCTGGAAACCCAAGGCTGATTCTCTGAGGTGCCAAGGATGTGGCAAAGACAACCTTCAAAGGTGTTACCTGCATTCTTCTCAGAACATTTGAGTTTTGTGTTCTTGGGTTGTACCCCGGGACTGTGAGATGACAGAGCTGTGGATTCTCACCCCAGAGCCCCTAGACAGCCTCTCTCTGTCGCTGTGGCTGGCACACAGGTGGCAGGAGCAGCCAGCTGGAGGTGACACACCCCTGACAGCTGCTGTGGCACCAGACTGTGTCATTCTCCAATCCAACAGCTGAGCAGCTGGAGCCCTCCAAGCTCTGACATTCAGTTGTACTTCAATCCTCACATGAGACCAAGGTGACAGCGCTGTCCCCCCCTCTCATGGTGTCTGGCAGCTGGCACCAGGTGACCCAAAAGAGCTGCACCTGATCAAAATGAGGGGGATTCTCTCAGCGAGCCTGAGGGATCTTCAGCTCTGAAGAGCTGCTGGAACAGAATAAAGTACACAGTGTGCTGAAATGTTTCACTTTTCTTCCAATTCCTTTCAGTCTCAATTCTCTGCAGTATCAGGTGTGCATATTTACTCAGGAAAAAGTCACATTTTGAAGTCTGCAGAAATGAAAGGATGTGCTGAACTGTGGCAGTGTACGCACAGCAAAAGGTTCATGATGAATTCACCTGCTACAACCATGGTGAGTTGTGAGTTCAACAATTTACTGCACCCTGAAATTAGCTGAATTGACAGCAATTCAATTGTGCCTTCTATCCCATGTGTTTTAACAAAGTTCCAGTCTTCAGTCAACCTGAATTCTCAGTAATGTGTACACCATAACCCTTGTGGTGAGGAAAATTGTACCCCTTTGCACTGGATTGTATTTTCATCTCTTAATTGCTCCATCAATTAGGGCAATCAGAGCTAACTGGCACTAATAAAAATAGTATTTTGTGACTTCTTGGAGAGTCAACAACGTTTAAGTGAGCAAACTAACTGCACTAACCTGCTCCTGCAAGCTTGATGATGTGTAGATTTGTAAGAACATTCAGATGCAACTCCTGCAATATTGAAAATCTGTTGGAATAAACAGCTTTGCAGGCAGTCTGTCTGGTTTAGGTTGGATAGTTCTGCTTGCCTTTTGTGTTCTTCATTTCCATGGCAGTCAGAGAAGTAAGAGTCAACAGTAGTCCCACAAATTCTGTGTCTTAAAATGTGGTATTATGGGCATTATGACTTTTAAATAAAACATCTGAAGTTAAGCATGGATGTAAATATTAGAAAAAAAATATTCTTTTCTTCCCTAAAACTTATACCTTGAGGTCAAATACAACTTTGTCACTTTTTTTTCATCAGAACTCCTGAATAATAGTGCTTATTTATATTTAAGTATTCAGCAGTTAGAGTTGGGAGAGGGTCTTTTTTTTCTTTTTGTAACTTTTTTTGTAGTTGGTGTGAGGGGATCACTGTAGGTAAAGTAAAAATATTCCTTTCATACTTAAAACTAATCTTTATTAAATGGATGAAAGGCAATGTTTTGGTTGCTGCACTGGAATGTAGCTCAGAGGGAAATATGCCAGATTCCAGGGCAGAGAGCACAAATGTTCTACCTGGGGTAGAAGCAAACAGCTTGAGTTTGCTCAAGTGTTTTCAAACACTCTGGGGGTTTTCCACAAGGAAAACAACTTCTAATAAATGAAAATAAAGATGTCTTGACACTATTGAGGCTCCACTAAATTACCCAGGCAGCGCAGGGGACACGAGTTCACTGGCCAAAACACCCAAATTGAGCTTTAGTTAATTTGACACTTACAGAAAGTTATTTTAACTTTGATGTGTATGTGTTCATCAGCAGTTAAAGCATCATTGTAACATTCAAAATGTTGCAATTGTCTTAAAATAATGCAAAAACCCCCTACAACACCTATAGATAAAATAAGTCCTTAAATTGCAATAGACCAGTAGCAAGGCAAGTGTTCACCTACTTAGTCTTTGAGGCTTAAGTTTATTGCCATTAATTTCAAGTATTAATTTATTCTTGGGGAACTGGGTAAAGAAAAAAGAAAAGTATTTGGGACCAATTTTTTTTTCCTTCTAAAAGAAGATACTTGCCTAAAGTTTGAGGAAGAACTTTTTGGTATTAAATTGAGCAGAGGCTCTCTGTTCAGAGCTGTGGTTGTGATGAGATGTGGAGGCAGAGCTGTGCACCCCTTGGGGTCAGATTCCAGTTTGTCACTGTTGGTGTGTGCTCTGCTCTGCCACAGGCTGAACACTTCCAGAGAAAGAGGAAAGGGAAGAATCCAAGGCGTGAGTTTCCGTGGTGTGACACGAGAAAAATGTTTTCCCTTCTTTGCATCTGTGGTGGGGACATTGACCTTCAAATTGTTACTGTCCAGCAGAACACTTGGCATTTTACCAGATCCCTGAATTTATCCTGAAGGAGTGGCTCAGGCTGCTCCTGCTGGGTCTCTGCACCTGTCAGAGGGGTGAGAGTCATTTCTGTGCTGGTGGCTCAGGGACATCACAGACACCACAGGGCACCTCCAGCTCTGCTGGAGCTTGGCCTCCTGGAGCTGCCTCTCTGGGACTGGGGGTGCTCCCACTGAAGCTCTTGAACATCCTCAAGGAAAAAGGTGACTGGGAGCCAGCAGTTGTGGCAGGGAAGCATAATTATGGATTTTATTTGGGTTAAGGGAACTTATCTGGGCACTTTTCTTAAAGAGAAAAACTATATGGCTTGGTGAGGTTTGTTTTTTTAATTAAACCATGCAGAAGGGAAACTGTGGTCAGCAGGCAATGTTTAAAATGATGTGGGCAGCAAATGAGTGGATCAGAAAGCACAATTCCCGTGCCTCCCTGCTGGAATTTGGGAGCCAATCCTACAGGGACTTGTTCTAGGGAGGGTAGGGTAGTTCAGACTCTGGCTCAGTCCTTCTCCCAAGCCAGCCCAGAGGTGCTCCCTGTGGAAAAGGTTCTTCCCAGCTGTGGGTGACTGCAGTGCTTTAGGAGCTGCCAGGGCAGAGCCTTGGACCTGCTCCTTTCTCTTTGTATGCAGTTGCTTTGCTGTGTCCCCTCTGAAGGGGACTCACTCGGGTGCTCTGAGGCGGCTCTTACAGCACAGCTCCACACTCCACACTCCACACTCCACACTCCACACTCCACACTCCACACTCCACACTCCACACTCCACACTCCACACTCCACACTCCACACTCCACGCTCCTGTGGTGTTTTCTTGCCGAGCAGAATTCCCAGTTCAGCGCATTGCTGGATAATCCTTGAGTTGGGACCTGCAGAGCCGGGCTTGGCCAGACGATGTCACCTGAGCTTTGCAAAAGGATTGCTGCGCTGTGACCACTCTCTCCTCGCTCTTACTGTTCATGACATAAACCTCAGATGCTCTCAAAAATAGAGGAAAAAAACCCCGCCCACCAATCACCTACACACATCTTAAAAATTCTATGTGATTTATTAGCACTTCAAACTTCTGAACAGAGTAATCTGAGCAAGAGTTTAAGTTCAATTCTCTTTCAAAACCAAGTTTGACTGGCCCAAGTAGCCTAAGGGGTTAAGCTTTGTGGGAAAGTCCCCTTGTCCTGGCACCGTGAGGTACAAGAACACGCAGGTGGAGCCAGGACACACCTTCCTGGAGAGGCTTCAGTTGCACGAGAGGAAAAGATGCTCCCAGAGCTGAGGAGATCTCACTCAGCCACAACCCCGGTGTCCCCTCCAGCTGCAGCGCCACGGCTGCCCCAGGGCCACGCTGTGCCCCAGGCTAAAAGAGTTTCATTTGGACAAACTTCCAGTCTGGGGATTGCTTTGGAATGCTCCTGGAGGAGCTGGCTGCTGGCAGGAATGGGGATACACTGTTAGTCTGGGTGTTCACTGAGAGGTCTCGCTCCAGCCTTGTTGTCAGCTGGAATTCCTGAGTAAGATGAGGGTTTCCCGAGTAAGATGAGGGTTTCCCC